>PVHT021183666.1:12439513-12484917 GCA_004024745.2 Catagonus wagneri
TAGAAAACTCTACATAGAATTACCATATGACCCAGCAATCCCACTCTTGGGCATATATCCAGACAAAAATTTCCTGGAGAAAGACACTTGCACACGCATGTTCACTGCAGCACTATTCACAATAGCCAAGACATGGAAACAACCCAAATGTCCATCGACAGATGACTGGATTAGGAAGATGTGGTATATATACATGATGAAATACTATTCAGCCATAAAAAAGGATAAAATAATGTCATTCACAGCAACATGGATGGAATTAGAAACCCTCATACTGAGTGAAGCAAGTCAGACGGAGAAAGACAGATGTCATATGAAATCGCTTATAACTGGAGTCTAAAACACTGCACAAATGAACATCTCAACAGGAAAGAAAATCACGAACTTGGGGAACAGACTTGTGGTTGCCAAGGGGGCGGGGGAGTGGTGGGGGAGAGGTGGGAGGGAATGGGGATAACTAGTGCTTTAATGATGGAAAAGCAAGGAGATCCAACTGTATTGCACAGGGAACTATATCTAATCACATGTGACGAATCCATATATGTACATGTAACCGGGTCACCACGCGGTGCAGTTGGAAAATCTGACAGAAATCTGTAAACCAGCTATAATGCAAAAAAATAAAAAATAAATTATTAAAAAAAAACCTCTCCTTTAAGCCCTTAAAACCTGTGTTGTTTGGTTCTTCCCATAAAACTGGGTTGGGGTGCTCTTGTTTAGTAAAACACAAAGCTCTGGCCATAAGGGAGAAATCTGGAATACAATTTTATCAATAACCAGATAGTCTTAGAAAGCCTCCCAGCCGTCACTTAGTTTAGGGAAACCTAGGACATCATGAAGTCTCTCTGGATCTAGGGGTAACCCTTGTGCTAATAACCAGATGCCTTAAATATCAAGCCTTTGTTTGGACAAACTAATTTTTCTTTGGTGACCTTATATCTCTTTAAGCTAAAAGCTTTAGCAAGTAGATGCTGTCTTCCGGTGAGGAGGCTTAAGGAGAGGAAAGAAGCAGATCATCCACATATTACAACAAAACAAAACCTCTAGAGAACTTCATGTCATGGAGATCAGCCTTCAGGATTTGTGAGAAATAAGGATTCTCAGTAAAACCCTGAGACATTACAATTCCAAGTGAACTGTCTTTCTTCTCAAGTGAAGGTAAAAAGGTACTGGCTAGCTATATCAACTGGAATGCTAAAGGATGCATTACAGAAATCAATTGTACAAAATGATTTGTTTCCACTGGGAATGGATGTTAGTAACACACAGGAGTTAGGAACAACAGGATGTGGAAGGATAATAACGTTGTTTATTGCTTGAAGGTCCTAGACAACCTCTACCCTTGGCCCTTAAGTTTTCTCTCTGGTAAAGTAAGAGTATACAAGGACCAGAGCAAGACATAATGAAATCTTGAGCTTTTTAATCTTCTATTACGGGCTTTATGCTTTGAATGGCTTCTTAGGGAGTACTGAGTAATTCTGAGAAGAGATTTTAAAGAGTCTATTTGAATCTTGATGGTAGGTATGCTTTGAATTTTGCCAGTATCAGTTGGAGAGTCTGCCCATAAAGAAGGCAGCAGCTGATTCAATAGTGACAAATGATCAGTGTTTTCAGAATCAGTTCTAGTACTGAAAAAGATAGAATAAAAAGACTTTAAAGGGTCATTTAATTCATCTAGTTGGCTACTTTCACGACTACTGTCAAATCACAGAATTGCTTTCCCCTTTTGAGAGAAATTCTGGCATGATACTTCCCTAAGAAATATCGGCCTAATAAAGGGATAGGATGGGAGAACCAAGGAGAAAAGGTTGTGTATCTCTCAAAGGGCTGAAACTAAAGGGAACATGTTCAGAGACAGAAACCTCTTGAGGGTCATGAGAATTTCTCATTATTTGAACTGTTCCAGTATTTTGGGACTGGGGTTGTTTTGTAGCAGTGAGTTTGAGCAGCAAGGGTATGGCTCCAGAGCCAGTTATGACTGAAAGTGATTCACTCCCAATCTGGAGAAATGTTTCTCCAAGCTGATTAAGAGGGAACATTGGGAAGAAAATCTATAGTTCCTTGGAGCCCTGAGTCACTGAGAACTGGGAGGACTTTGGAAAGGCTGGTTGGAAGGCTGAAGGTAAAGGTACCTAAAGTGCTTAAATTTGTCACAATCTATTCTCCAGTGACCTGGTTCTCTGCAATAACAGCAGAAACTAGAAGGTTTTGGTTTTATTGATGAGCCTTCATGTGCTAGAGTTGAAGATTAAGAATTTTAGGAGTTTCCATTGTGTCTTAGTGGTTAAGGACCTGATGTGTCTCTGTGAGGAAGTGGGTTCAATCCTTGGCCTTGCTCAGTGGGTTAATGATCCAGGGTTGCTGTGGTTGCGGCACAGGACTCAGCTGAAGCTCCAATTTGAGCCCTAGCCAAGGAGCTTCCATATGCTATAGGTGTGGCTGTGGAAAAAAAAAAATAGTAGTCTTTCTTTTAGATGGCTCATCTGAGTGTGTGAGAGTTGGTATGCCAGGCTAACTAAATTTGCCAGAAGGACCCTATCCCATCCTGGGCTCTCTTTACTAGATTGGAAAGGTCCCAGTTTAGTCCATTAATAAATAGAGTTTAAAACTACCTGGTGGAATCAACATCTCTAACACCAGAATTTTCTTTAAAAACAACATGATGTTGGTCATAATAGTTACGAAGAGGTTCATCAGATTTTTGTGTGTATGCCTGTCCTCTGTTCCAATCAACAGGCTTTGGAAAAGCTCTAGGAATTGCTCTATGAACTCACCTACCAACTAACCAAAACCTAATAAGTTAACAGGCTGGAGTCTCAGTTGTAATTTTAGGGACCTTTCAGAATTTTCCCAGTTAGCAGTTTTCATCCAATGCTGGGCCTGGCCTTCCCCAAGAAGCATATGAACTAGCTAATATAACTCAGAGAAACCAGACTGGTAAGTTTGAATGGCTACATGCAATTCCTCACCAAATCTGCGAGATCTTCACTTACCCTGGGGGAAAAAAATTCTTTGACTATGGCTCACAGTTCAGCTTTAGTCCAGGGAATATAAGAAATTAAGAGTTTAGTCTCCGGAGTCTCAGAAGGTTTATTTATGTATTTATTTTAAGGGAAAGATTCTGACAAGTTCAGAGGAAAAGGAATTGGGGAGAGTTTCAGAGAAAAGGGAAGTCTGGTGAGAGAATTAGTATGGTGGAATGAGTGTATACAGAGGACATAGACAATTTATAGAAGGGAGAAGGTGATTCCACAGGTGAGGTCTGGCCAAGAAGAGTGGCAAGATGGCGCCAGACATGGAGCCTGAGACAAAGAAGACAAATAAGAATTAGAGCCTGAGGCTTCAGGAGCCATTTTATCTTGAATTACCATTTGCCTCAGTTAATCCTAAAATTCTTCTTTGCAGAGAAATAATTTCAGACTTTTGATAACGCTAAAAGCCTCAAAATACCAACTGAAATAAGCATTTCATTCAGTTCTGGAAATTTCTGAGCTACAGTGGTTAAATTCATTTTTTATAAAATTAAGTTTTGAGATTTGAAAAATTGCCCCTTCATGGCCACTGATATTCTAAATTGCCTTTGGGGAGTTCCCGTCGTGGCTCAGTGGTTAACGAATCCAACTAGGAACCATGAGGTTGCAGGTTCGATCCCTAGCCTTGCTCAGTGGGATAACAATCAGCATTGCACTGAGCTGTGGTGTAGGTTGCAGAGGCGGCTCGGATCTGGCGTTGCTGTGGCTCTGGCGCAGGCCGGTGGCAAGAGCTCCGATTAGACCCCTAGCCTGGGAACCTCCATATGCCGCGAGTGCAGCCCTAGAAACGGCAAAAAGACATAAATAAATAAATAAATAAATAAATAAATAAATAAATTGCCTTTGGTTAGTTTGTCCATTTAGTTAGAAATATACATGAGGAAGAACTGAAATTTTTAAATATCAAGTCAGCCTGTAGAGGGTGCTCTTAAAATACTTAAATAACCGGAATCCCATTTCTCAGAGTTTTCTCTAGAGTAAAACAATAATTTTCAAAGCATAAATAGGTTACAACGCAAACAGCTTAATTCAAGCAACCCGCATGCTAATCCTCGCCAGTTCAAAGGAGACAGTTTATTCTAAAAAGGAGCCTGGCCTAAGGTTTTTCCAGCCAGCTTTCAGAGACCAGCTTCTTCCAAAAGAAGGCCAAAGGCTGAAAAACCAGCACAGTTTCAGTGAAGGAGCCTCTGTTCCTAAAAGAAAGGGCTGAAGGCATCTCCAGACAAGGTTAGTTTGAAACAGTCTGATCTCAAAATCAGACTGAAGTGTCAAATGAATACTTGAATACAGAACAAGGACTTAACCGGAAAGACGAAACCTTAAATTAGATCCTGAATAAAACCTGGAGAACTTTGAATGCCAAGCGGATGTGAGCTTGGATCCAAGAGAAAGGGGTACTTTCAAACCCCAGTATTGGCAAGAAAGTAGGGAACACAATGGGCTCAATTGCTGGATATGGCACCTGTTTACTCACCAGCCCAACACTTTTCAGGGGTCTTCTCTGGTCCTTACGTCAGCCACAAAAATACTGGCCTGAAACAGACTTCCAGGTATTTCTCCAGCCAAGATGGGTTTATTTGGAATCAGTGGAGAACTACAATTCAGGGTCTGTGAGTATGGTGAGGCAAATACAAATCCCCACACAAGGGAAGAAAAACACTTGGACAGATGGGCAAAGGAAGTTGGGAGGGCTCTAATAAACCATGGTTTTTCTCTGAATAAGTCCTTGCCAGGAAAGGAGAGTCTTTCTTCCTCCTGTTGGGCTCTGCTATCATCACAGGGCTTCAGAGCTCCCCTTCCGAGTCTCTTGACTTGGTTTAATTGAGGTTTTAACTAACTAATTTTCTACACAAATTGATATGAACCGATTCCAGTGTACCAGAGAGACTGCTAGATGTCACCATTTGGCAGCTGCGGAATTCCAAAATCAGTATGTCCCAAACTAACTCCCATTACCTTCCTCTTTCCCAGGCTTCTCCTCTTAAAAGATTAATATTATCACTCATTCATTTGCTTATATCAGAGCCCTAGATGTCATCTTTTTGATTTGTTCCTCACCACTATCCTCCATGTCTAATCAGTAAACAAATCTGCTATTACTTTATCTTTAATATCTCTCAAAATGACACTAGCTCCAGTGACACTAGCTAAATCTGGGTTGCCATTATCACTCACTTAAATCAGTGCAATGCCTTCTTATTTGGTATCTTTGTTTCTGGACCAACTGATTCTGCTTCCAATTGATTTTCCATGCAATGACCAGAGAGATCGTTGTATAACACGGGCCTAATCAATGCCATGTTCTTATTTGGAGCTCTTCATTGTTCTTCTGATACAACTTGAGTAAACTTCAAAATCCTTCAGGATATATTCAAGGTCCTCCATGGGTTGATGCATACTAATGTACTCAGCATCATTTCTTACTTCAGACACTGCAACCAATATCATATACTTAAATGAAATTCATTAATTATGCTCCTTCTTTTGATTTTAAGTCCTTACTCAAGCTCTTTTCTCATCCACGACTAATATTATCAATAATAAACCAAACATTTTAAGGGCTTAACATAATATTTACCGGGTTTTGCTATAAATTCATTATTAGTATTATTGGTAAATTCTCATAATCACTCTAGTAGTTACATTTTTTATTCTTTTATTTTTAATTTAGGGACACAGAGGTCAAGCATCTCTTCTAAAATTACATAGCTAGTGAATGTGGGTACTATATTTTTTCCTAATGCCCTGTCTCCTCTGACTCAATCCTGATTTTATCTTCTGCTTATAGTCCCTGTCTTTAAGAAGCTTTTAAAAATGGACATATTTTGACATCCTCCCACAGTTCGTTAATCCTTATTCTTGGCATATTTCTGTGGAATTGCCTATTTACTTTTCCCTGACCCAAGAAAAATAACATTTTTCCTGGAGCAACGCTATCTCTTGCTTACCATTGTATCTGAAGTACTTAGTACTCAGTACATGCCAAATGTAAATTCATATTTGTTGAATAAGTAAATGCTGAAAATTGAGAAATTTCCACTTGAGAGCAAGAAGGCTCAAAAATATATAGACTCATATTACTGACAGTAAGTACTAACAAAACATCATACAGTATAGAAACTCACCAAAGCCATCTCTCCTGACATCTCTCCCTGACATATTTTACTGGCGTATTTAATTGATAAACTTAATTTGGGAATATAATCTAAGAAATAGACAGAGGAAAATATAAATTTTAGAATTAGAGATTATAGATTATTAAAGAAATTTACAGATCTTCCTGTCCATTCTTTTAGCTGTACTGATAAGGAAATGCAAATAATGAGATCTGTCCAATGTTTTTATTCATTCAGCTTTCTCATTAAATGCGGAAGCATTTGTTCTTTAAAATGCATAAGTGTTTGAATGATGACTAAGAAAAAAAAGAATGAAAATTTGAGTTTTAACATTATCAGGTTATTGATATTGATAGCTATAATGCTACTTTGTTACAAACATTATAAGAGTTGACTGAAAACTAGAGTGCACAAGATTTAAAAGGTAAGATGTTTATACAAATTTGAGTTGCTTTTTTTAATCTCTTTTTACATTTACATTAACAGGAATATACTCTAATGATATCTTAGTAAGTAAACTTCATTGCCCGGTACTCCTTCATCTCTGTAAACTAATGGTGGTACAACTATTCTTAAAAGGTTTTAATAACAATTACATTAATTCTGCAAAACTTTAGGGAATGTCTCCCATTTAGTAGATACTCATTAAACACATAATGTAAACAAAAATTTTGCTGACTCAGTCCTTTTTTTTAACTTTCATTTTAACAATGTGGTTTCTGTGTGTTTTATTATTTTGTTGTTTTTGTTGCTTTTAATTCTGTATAGAGTTTTACTGTTGCAGTCAAAGAGTCTGAATATCTCTCATAACTCCACACCAATCTTCTCTGAAATCAGTTTCCAATTTGTACTGTGACAATATAGATGTTCTGGAAACATGCTGGAAAGAACCGTGATGATAAATTAGGCTTTCACAAACAAAATGCAAAAAACCTATGAAATGAGAGAAAATATTTGTAAATAATGCAACTTAAAAGAGCTTAATCTCCAAAATACACAAAAACTCATACAATTCAACAACAAAAAAGCAAGCAACCCCATCGAAAAATGGGCAGAAGACCTACACAGACATTTCTCAAAGGAAGACATATGGATAACCAACAGGCACGTGAAAAAATGCCCAGCATCACTAATTATTAGAGAAATGCAAATCAAAACTACAATGAGGTACCACCTCACCCCAGTCAGAATGGCCATCATTAATAAGTCTAAAAATACCAAATGCTGGTGATGGTGTGAGAAAAGGGAACCCTCCTACACTGTTGATGGGAATACAAAATGGTACAACCACTATGGAAAACAGTATGGAGGTGCCTCAGAAAACTCCATGCAGAAATATCATATTATCCAGCACTCCCACTGCTGAGCATATATCCAGACATAACCAAAATTCAAAAAGATACATACACCCTTATGTTCACTGAACGACTATTCACAATAGCCAAGGCATGGAAACAAACTAAATGTCCACGGACATGGTGTCTTGCCTTATGTTTAAGTCTTTAAGCCATTTTGAGTTTATTTTTGTGCATGGTATGCTCTAGTTTCACTGATTTGCATGCAGCTGTCCAGTTTCCCAGCACCACCTACTGAAAAGACTGCCTTTTTTCTCATTTTATATTCTCGCCTCCTTTGTCAAAGATTAATTGACCATAGGTGTCTGGGTTTTATTTCTGGGTTCTATATTCTGTCCCATTGGTCCGTATGTCTAATTTTGTACAGTACCACACTGTCTTGATTACCATAACTTTGTAATATTGTTTGAAGTCTGGGACAGTTATGCCTTCTACTTGGTTTTTGTTCCTCAGGATCGCAACAGATACCATATAATATCACTTATGTCTGGAATCTAATATATGACACAAATGAACCTATTTACAGAAAAGAAACAAACTCATGGACTTGGGGAATAAAATTGTGGTTGCCGAGGGGGAGGGGGAGGGAGAGGGATGGACTGGGAGCCTGGGGTTAGTAGCTGTAAACTACTGCATTTGTAGTATATAACCAATGTTATCCCACTGTATAGCACAGGGAAATATATCTAGTCACTTGTGGTGGACCATGATGGAGGAGAATGTGAGAAAAAGAATATCTATCTATCTATCTATATGACTGGGTCACTTTGCTACACAGCAGAAACTGACAGAACATTGTAAATCAACTATAATATAAAAACTAAAAATCTAAATAAATAAATAACTTTCCAGGGACAGATGAATGGGCCAAGATGTGGTACGTATATATAATGGAATACCACTCAGCTATAAAAAAGAATGAAATAACACCATATGCAGCAACATGGATGCAACAAGAGATTATCATACTAAGTAAAGTAAGTCAGAAAGAGAAAGACAAATATCACATATATGTGGAATCAAAAACAGGGCACAAATGACTCTATCTACAAAAGACAGTCACAGACATAGAGAAAAGACTTGTGCTTGCCAAGGGGGACGGGGAAGGAGTGGTATGGGCTGGGAGTTTGGAGTCAGTAGATGTGAACTACTACATTTAGAATAGATAAGCATGGTGGCAGGGTTACATGCTTATCTATTCTAAATGTAGTAGTTCACATCTACTGACTCCAAACTCCCAGCATGTAAAAAAATAATAATAATAATAATAAAAAAGAAGAGAAAAAAATAGAATAGATAAGCAATGAGGCCCCACTGTATAGTACAGGTTACTATATCCAGTCTCTTCTGGACAGACCATAATGGAAGATAATACAAGGAAGAGAATGTACTTTTCTGTACAACAGAACATTGATGCAACATTGTAAATCATTGTAAATCAACCATACTTTAATTTAAAAAAGCCAATATCAGGTTTTAAGCTCTTAGGCTGTAGCTTTGAAATGTGAATTTAGAGTTTTCTAAGAAAGTTTTTCATTTTGTCACTGAAATAGCTATTTATTATCATTCGGTCTTCAATACAGAAGATTTAAATGTTGCCTCAAAAATTAAAGAGAATTTGAAACCTTTTTTTTAAAAAGCCAATATCGGTAGGAAAAATTTTATTGATCAAATTTATGGACAATTTTATTTCCTTCAATTGCTTTCTTCATTATTAAACAAAATGCCAGAAACAGCAGGGTTTCTTTCCCTTCAGGTCTTCATTTGTGCTTGGGTTTTGGTTTGTATATGACAGGTTTAGGGTTTTTGTTTTGCCTTAAATATGTTTTATGTTTAGGGACTCTATACGTCAAATTTTACTTATATTCTATACCTTTTCACAGTAGCTCATTATGTATTTGGTACAGATAAGATGGTCTTCATCACTAGAAAACAGGTAATAATTTTCATTTTTCATGGTATATCCACATTATTTTTCTACTAAGTAGTCATTACAGTGCTATGGATTTCTCTCTGTATTCATTTATCATAGGTAGATCTTGGGAAAGTATTCAATTTACACACTTTCTCTCCTAAATTCTTTCCTTTATAAACCAGCAGATTACATATTTAATCATATTTTGTTGTCTGTAATAGCTTTTGAACAAGAAAATATGTAATTTGCACTCCTGCACTTGGAGATGAAATTGATCACTTCAGCACTGTTTCATCTGAGGATAAACCCAAATGTTTCTTTTCTTTATAGACATACTCATTATTTTATTTCCTGCAAAACAGATCCATTTAACATAGCAATTAAAGCACTACATTAGGAGTCAGTTCAGTTCTGTCTGTAGCTATATTGAAATCTAGTTCTAGTCCTGCTTCACAAGTAACGGGTAACTACCTCTCATCATTCATAAACTGTGTTTTCTTTTATCGTTAATATGAAACTGACACTGGTTATTTATTTAATCCTACTCAATATTTAGGGGATAGTAGTGAACATGACTGTTCTTTTTAGGTAATATACTTGGTACTGACAGTCTTCAAACATTAGCTAGCATTTATTTTCTCCAAAGACACAAAAACTAGCAATTCTCCAGGTACTACAAAGAACCATGCCTTGGTATAATCTATATAACAAATTTTTCTAAGAATTTTCACAATGTGATTTTTTCTGCATATATGATGATAATAGGCATACTAGACAGTACAATTTTTTAAAAAGACATAATGGTAATATAATATGAGAAAGCTATAGTGGTTGATTTTAGCACCTAGAACCAAACTGCCTGAGTCTGAACTGACTTTGACATTGATGAACTATATGTAGTCATGGACAAATTCTTTACCTGCATTCTCTATGACTCGGTTTTATTCATTTGCAAAATAGGCAACAATAAAATGTGTATCACTGAGCTGTCACAAGGGTTAAAGGAGTTAATATAAAGTGCTCAGAGGCACATCTAGTATGTACTATGACATGTACGAGTATGAGCTATCACTATAAGCTAACATTTATTGTGTGTTTAAGATGTTTATAAGATCTTCATGTGGTTGACCTCATTTAATACAGAACACAATTATAAAATCAGTTCCATTTTTATTCTTATTTTACTGACAGTGATCGAATGTTGCCTGGATAGTGAGTGTAGAACCAGGATTTTCATTTGAAGCATTGGGCTCTAGAGAGACCACCTTCACTGTCACACCACTCCCTCTCACCTCCTATAGGTGGATGGAGTCAATTAACATCAGAATAATTGAACTGATGCTGTGTGATGTCATGAGCTGATTCCAGTAATCCATAAACTATTTGGTGGGATTTTATTTTCAGCTGCTGTAATGAATATTAAGCTAGTAAAGCTAAGAAAACATAGCTTTCTAGAGACCTATTATGAGAACTCGGTCAAAAAGTGAACATGAAAGACATTTATTAACTTGCTTAATATTTAAACTGTGACTTCTATGTATTTAATAATGTTGAGAGCCAAAGACGTAAATGTTTTAGAGTCAAGGATCCATTAAGAATCAGGAAATATACAGACAACCCCCGCCCCCAGAAAGGCACAAATACACATATAATTTTAGGTGTTTCTGGACCCTCTGCAATGTACCCACACACTCCAGGTAAGAAGCCCTAATTCACTATGGAAAGTACTATCTAGCATCCTTGCTATATCTTATCTAAAAATTTAGTATCAAGACAGATAAACATAAAAAAATTGATCTACTTGAAAATTTATGTTAGCCCACATCGTTTAGAAATTAAACCTGAATAAATGCTTTAAGCATTTACTAGCTAATGTAAAACCAACCAACCAATCAAGCAACTTCCTTTAACTCTAGCCTTATCATACAACTTAGAACTTTAAAGTCAAAATATGCTCACCTGGGTACAGTATTCTATTTTTTTTTAAATATTTTTTTTAAAGAACAGCCAAAGGAGTCAACTTATTTTCTATGATTTCTGAAAAACTGGCAGGCTTACTACTCCCGATCTGGTTTATTCTGGGAGTTTAGTGTACAACTCCCTGAAGAAGTAAGTTACATTATCCTCCACGGTGCCTTCTCAGTGTCTGACACCTTCTGATGCAGACTCATTTCATTTTAATGATAAGTAAGGCTCTGTAAATTCCAAGGGGTCTTACAATCACCAGCATTTCAGAAATACAGCCTTGCATATCTCTTCAGTATAATAGGAAAAGTTTTTCGCATATTCTAAGCAAAGAATATCACACTACAAATTTTAAGAAGGAAAATGAGTTTCTCCTAGAAAAAAGTACATAAGTGATTGTCATAGTTTGTAGAAAATATATATTTATCCAGTAGGAGGCATACACTAAAATATGGAACATTCTGCATAAAAATAAGTATTTAGGAATTTTGATTTTTTTTTAAAACAAAAACTATCGTAAATCTTGTGGTTTGTTATTAGGTAACTCTGTGATTACTCAATCAAGAAGTACCAACACTTTAGCTTTTTTGAGCTGCCATATTAAGTAAATATATATGTATATGTAACATATTCATTTAAACTTAGGGAACTATTTGTAGCCTCAAAAGTTAGTTTTGAAAATGTAAAAGTTTCTTTGCTTTTACTTTTCCCCCAACCATTCACTATCAAAACTTCAAACTTACAGCAAAGGTAAAATAATCATTTATTTTTAAATTGAAAGTGTTTACTGAGTTCTCATTAAATACAAGGCAAAATATTTGCTTTGAATCTGCCTGAAAAGATATGACATTTTCACAGGAAATGATAACTATCAATAAAATCAGAAAATACATTTTGCCTGACTCTAAGCTTTAAATAGAGACCCAGAGTGGAAGATGATCATAACAAAGACAATATTATTCATGTCAGTTACAGCTTTGGAATCAACTCACATAAATGGTTTCAAGACCGTTTTACAGATTGTATTTTATGCTACTGATACATGCAAGTAAATCCACTGGTATGCATGCACATTCATGTGCCAACACACACACACACACACACACACACACACAATCTGGATTTGTCAGGTGCACTCTGTCTTTCCACCAAGGAGTGTAGATAGATAGCAAAGTTTGTTCTCCAGTATACGAGTGTAAAGTAAATAAATATTGTTCTCACTATGCAGAAACACATGTTTATCTTTAAAATGCCATTGATTGGAAAACAGACTTGGAATTCTACATTATAACTGCCAAAAGATTAAGTTTATAAGGAAAAGAATAAACTACCATTTATTTGGCTTTGTGCAGGCTCATGTTAAAATGTTTACTGGAATTGTTATATACAGATTGTTGAAAGACATGTTCACTTAAAGGGAATGTGTTAAATTGGAAACTCTGCAATCATGTTTTCTGTGACAGAACTGAGTGAATTTGGAGGCTCTGACATAGCATACTTTAGTGTTAGCACTTTAAAGACTAATGTTTGTAGAAAAATTTTTTATTAAATTTTTTTCTTCTTTTTACAGCCACACCTGCAGCATATGAAGTGTCTACTCTGAAAGGCAGAATCTTTCTGGAGCACTGATTGGAAGCTTGAGACTATTCCTTTTGTTCTTTCTTTCTTTCTTTCTTTTTTTTTACCCTTTTCGTTTTATGGCCACACCTGTGGCATAATGGAAGTTTCTGGGCTACGGGTTGAACTGGAGCTGCAGCTGCAGGCCTATACCACAGCCATGGAGCCACACTGCTGCTTGCAGCAACGCTGGATCCTTAACCCACTGAATTAGGCCAGTGATCAAACTTGCATCCTCATAGATACTATGTAGGGTTCTTAACCTGCTCAGCCACAATGGGAATTCCTAAAAATCCTTTCTGATACAAAAATTAAAAAGATAAATAAATATAAGTCAATTTAGTCTCACTCCCTCTAACAAAACTATTACCAAAACAAACTCAAATTCTGAAGTTTTTTTGCTGTTGTTACTTGCCTCGAGTGCATCCTGTTATGATGTTTATTTCATTATTTCTTAAGGAGCAGGGCCATACAAAAGCAGTGAGACCAATTACAGTGGCATCTGAATGAAAATCTTGTCCCTTTAGCTGATCACTGGGAAAAACATACAGTAATGTTTACTCATGACATTTTGTACTTACCTTTATACATCTTTAAGGAATACATTTTATGCCTAAGGAAAACTATCCAGTAATGGTAAGACAACAGAATGATCAAATATTTCACTACTGACGAGTCACAAAAAACGAACATGCATTGTGTTGTCATGCAGGCTCTGGAGTATGAGACTGGGATTAAAAATTCACCTACGCCTCTACAAATTATATCACTTTGTGCAAGTTAACCTCTCCAAGAATCATTGTCATTTGTAGATTAGATACATAGATAGATAACAGCATTTATTTCAAAAGTTTGTGGTAAGGAATAAATGAGAGACTATAAAAAAGTACCATGCAGTAGCTGTCATACAGTAAATACTTAATAAATATGGGGTTATTTCTATTAGGCGTGTCTACCCTGGGATTTTGTCCCCTCTAAGGACAACCAGTGATTTCCATATCTTACCAGCCACTATAATATATTTAACCATAAAAATGAGTAATGAAATGACTAAGCTGGAATGTTTTTAACGTCATTCCTTTGAAAGAGGTTAGCATAGAAATGGTAGCTAAAAGTACAAACTCTGCAAGGAGACTATTTTAAGTCCCAAATTCTGCTACTCACTAGCTATGTAACTTTGGATAGGTCAACAATTGATGCCTCAGCTTCCTCACCTATATAACAGAGTTAGCAATACAATCAACCATTTACAGTTATTACAAAGAATAAACAACCCTAATGCCTGACACTGAGGACACATAACTTAATTAGTAAATAAATGCAAGCAATTACAATATCGTCTGGGTCTTTTCCTGTATTAAATATTTTGTATGTCTACGTTTTGAATATATTCACAACAAATGTATTACACATGCATGAATCACACAAGAATCTTAACGTGTAACCAGCCTGAATCATACCTTTTCGGGCGCACAAGTAAAATCCTGAAGCTCCAACACAGAATGACAAGAACAAACTCAATTCTACTGACTCCTTGGTTTTATACTGATTCTGCTTAGGACACCTTAGGACCATATTCATCATAAACAACCCTACTGCTTCTCTGGCTCAAAGAGTATTGCTATTTTTATAGGAAATGAAGAAAGTAGGAGAGAAAAAAAATCGCATTCTTTCTTTCAACATAACCTTACCAAAAAGCCAATTAAATCAACTCTCAAATAGTTATCAATGTGATCTGAGCATTATTCAGACCTATCAGTGAGGACTGCATCTTCAGAACATCTTTTCCTCTAATGGGATGCACTGTCTGCTGCTGACAAATCTCACTCACTGGGTCTGCACAAACACAAAAAACCTTTGGGGAGTTCCTGTCGTGGCTCAGCAGGTTAATGACACAACCTTGTCGCTGTGAGCAAGTGGGCTTGATCACTCAGTAGGTTAAGGATCCAGCATTGCCACAACCTGCAGTATAGGTCGCAAATGCAGCTTGGATTTGGTATTGTCACGGCTGTGGCAGAGGCCTCACCTGCAGCTCCAACTCAACAACTGGACCAGGAACTTCCATATGTTGCAGGTGTGGCCATAAAAAAATTAAATAAATAAATTTTTAAAAAAACTTAGATATAACTGTTTAGTCTGTAGGTAATGTAATTTCAGGACCTATGTTACTCATATATGCTTCACTAAATTTCTTTCCAAATCACATAAAATATTACCATTTAAAAATTTATGGTATGATAAAGTGCTAAGGAGGGAAAAGATTGCCTTAAATTTTTGAAAAATTCATCACTATTTCTATGTCTGACAGTTTTCCAAGAAACGGTACTGTTATGCTCACATAAGATGGGTTAGCTATATAAAGTGCTTTAGAGAAATGTGTGTGCATGTGTATTTGTGTTTTGTATTGTCTGCCATATCTCCATACAAGAAATTAGTCTTCTAGGAGCCTTCATATCATTCCGTTTTCTCTTCCTCCAAATCACTGGAGAATTCTTTAAGTCTCTAAAGATGTTCATGGATCATTACCTCTATGAAAGATAAATTGCTTAAGAGCTACTTTTGGCCATAACAGTACCTAAAGCTGTCAATGCCTATCATTATCCTGATTAAAGAAAATCATGAACTGGCCACTATAGAGGATTCCATCTAGTGTTCTTATTCATATACTTGCTCAGAGTATTTTTAAATGGAAAAACTGTTAAAAAATACACTTGGGAACATTTGATAGCCATGCAAAATTGCAATTTCTCAAGATAGTTGAACATTCTCAGAAGAGCCATCCAATAAAATTAGAAACTCCAATGGAAGGTTGTTATTTCCAACTGATAAAAAAATATACTCTCAAATATATTATTGATATTTATCACATAATTCATTGATTAATTCATTGTGAATATTTATTGGGCATAAAATATAGGACAAGTGTTATGATAATTTTTGAAAAAAAGCAATTCTCAAGCAGTCGAGTTTGATGTTAATTCTTGCTACTGAGTTTCCATTTATGGAGGAAGAAAACTTTATTCAAATTTTAACCAACTACTTGAAAGCTGAAGAACTTGTACATACTGTCTTTGGCTATGACCTCTGTGCACTGAAAACAAGTTGAACTATTCACTTAACAGCATGTTAAGAGTTTTTAAATGCCCTGTTAATATAAGGTATCCAGCTTTGCCCATATTTGTATTTTCAGCTCCCTTCCACTACAATATGAGCCCCATGAAGTCAGGGATGTTTGCTATGTGTTAATATACTCTAATTATTGAAGACTGCATGGTACATACAAGCACTCAAGTAAATGTGAGTGATAAAATGAAATCCTCTGTTTTTTATAGTCTCTATTCAGCTTCATATATTTTCAGGATGCCTTTTTTTTCTTTAGTTTTCTTTAGCGGTGATAGAACACGGTGACTGGGAGTGCCTATCTGGAGTCAAACCTGCTGAGTTGGAATCCCAGTTCTGCCACTTACTGACTGTGCTACTGTGGCAATTTCCATAAACCCCGCGTGTTCAGTTTCCCTGAACACAGAGAAAACTGTTTAACTGTATAACTACAATTATGGAAATTATAAAAAGGAGATAACTACCTCTTGCAGAGGCTCCTTGTAAGGATTAAATAGATATCAAATGTAAATGTTTTGTATAGGAAATAGCACATTGTAAGTTCCCTGTAAGTGTAACCTGTTGTTTTTATTACGTTTCCAGTCTAAGGTCTGATCTGGGACATTATATTATCGCAAATAACTTATACTCACTGTCTGGCTTTTCCTATGAGAGATCACCCTCTGTCCATGGGACACCACTTGAGACCAGGTAGATAAGTCTATCTTGATTGCTTCAAATGAAGACAGTATTAGATATTTCAAGGTGAACTGGAGGCATGTACAAAGCTTCTGCTCAGGTGGTCTGATTTGAGTGGAGGGGCCGTGACAAAGTAGAAGCAGACATGTGTTTGCAGAAGTTCAACAGACTAGATTATAACCCATGCATGATTCTAGTGTACCATAACTCATGGAAACTTACAGAAGAGGGATGACATATGAGTGCAGGGAGCTTTTTTGTACAGTGGGCATTAGCATGACACGTTTGTGGCTAAGGGTGCAGGAGGAATGAGTAGGTAGAAGCAAGAAATTTTGCAGAGATAGCTCACATCACATGTAAGATGATTTGGACAATAAGGCTTCACAAATTCAAACACATTTATGGGTCTCACTTACATAGAGACGTGTATATTAGAACAAACAGAGAAAGCTAAGAACTTAATCAGGGAGCTATTCTGCATCAAAACATTTACATTCAATTAAAAACACAATCATCCTTGGAAAACTAATATGCACCCCCTTTATACATTTCTAAGGTGACAAGTTGCAACTGTAAAATGAAAAACAGGAAATGGATACAAAGGCTATTTTATTTTATTTTTGTCTTTTTGCCTTTTCTAGGGCCTCACCTGCTGCATACGGAGCTTCCCAGGCTAGGGGTCTAACTGGAGCTGTAGCCGCCGGCCTACGCCACAGCCACAGCCACAGCCACAGCAACACGGGATCCGAGCCGTGTTTGCAACCTACACCACAGCTCACGGCAATGCCGAATCCTTAACCCACTGAGAAAGGCCAGGGATCGAACCAGAAATCTCATGGTTCCTAGTCAGATTCATTAACCACTGAGCCATTATGGGAACTCCCACAAAGGCTATTTTAGAGGAAAAATGAACATGATCTGACGACTGGCTGTGTAAGGAGAATTAGGATGAAGTATGTGTCAACGGTAATAGCAACATTACAAACTTGCATTGCAGGAAAATGATGTATTTGGAGGATGAACACTTAAAACGCAGTCCACTTTAGTAGCCTTTGTATGGTTTTCAGCTTACCAGTTATATATATGCTCCAGCTAAGGGTTTTTAATTGAGATGGTACTTCATTATCCTAGTGAGCATCTCAAAGTAGGAACTATCTTTTTCTAAACAGAAGCTTCTCTACACTAGACATACTACCAGAATATATATATTTTTTTAATTTTTAAAACCTGTGCAACTAATCCCACTGTTAACATGCTCTTTCAACTAGGAGTTATCAGAGTCAACATCATATTTTTTCTTCTATAAGGCAGTTTTACTGAGGCCTAATATTTGATATCTCTAAATGAAAGTGATACATGACTAATATCAAAATGAAAAAAAAACCCTCCAAACTCCATTTTAAATAAGTAGAGTTTACAACCCCTTAGCAAGATGAATAAGCTTTTTTTGCTTTATTGGCTTTTGACAAAGTTGTAGATACAAATGTGGATTGGCTGATGCAGCAGAAATTTTGCAGTTTAGTAGTTCTAAGATTTTTATATTGCACTTGCTTAAAATACACACACATCTAACATTTTTTATGAAATTAAATATGCCCTGTAATTTTCAATGAAATACTAAAAAGTGTACTTCTATATACAGATTCTCTTTCAGAATAATTTTACCTGGCTAAACATCTATGAAACAGTTTTATTCTCTCATGTTTCCATATTATGAAAATATGTCTTATGTAAGCAGACATTAACATTTCTCCTTTCTAAATCATTCAATATACCATAACTTGATATTTGTATCTATAGCAAAAAATTTGGCTAGGAAACCTGGATCATGCCAAACAGGTGTTTAAATGATTTTTACAAGATAGAGTATTTTACGTCTAGAGTATAATGTTAAATGGAAAAGCAGACCACAAAATAGTATACACGGTGTAGTGATTTTAGAACATGGCTTCAAATTCTTTAATATTTCTGCCACCAGGAGGGAGGTCTAAGTGCCTATCCTCTTCAATCTGGATAAGTTTGTAACTGCTTCAATCAACAGACTGTAGGGAAGTGATACCATCTGAGTTCTGAACTTCATCAGAAGGGAGGTTAATCTGAGACTGCCACAATGGAGAAGCACACGAAGGGCCTCTGATTGACAGTCCCATTTGATTTGACTCCAGCCCCAGCCACAGGCAGGTGTGATTGAAGAAGCCATCTTGAATTTGACCCCTCAACCCAAGCTGTTCTATGTTTCTGCCATTGGAGGCTCCCAAGCTGAGGACTCTCAGATGAAATGGAACATAGAAAAGCTGATCCACCTCTGCCCTTTCTGAATTTCTAAACAAAATGCTTTTGCACAAATGACTGTCTTACAGGTTGCTAGTGAGCTGCAAACTGACCATATCAGCTTTTGAGAGATGACTGATAAATTTTCAGAACTTGGCAAGCAAACTGTGGTACAGCCATCTTTAAAAATATTTTTAAAAAGTTAATAAACTCAAAACTCATTACATATTAATGATTTTACTGTTTCAAGGTAGAAATTATGCCTTGAACTTGCTGCTTTTGGTAATACCTACCAAATGTATCATGTTTTCATATAAGTACTAACTTATTCTATTTTTATGTTTATAATCGTTTAATTTTAAGTATTAGAAAACCCCTGATTATTACTCAATAATAATGAGATTTATAATAATTTTTCAATATATCATCAAAATATTAAATACCTTTAGGTATATGTGCAGTGTTATAATATGGAAGGAAGAATAAAGTGGTAGCAGAGAGAGAAAAATATAGTGTTCATTTTCTACTTCTTAAGAACTCAATCCAACTCATACTCTTTTGAATCAGTAATACCTGTTAGTACCTACTGACTATTTTGGTGAATACATACAAATGATTTTTAGTAAAAATTCTTCATATTGCATATCAGTTACATCTACTTAAAAACCCAAAGACTTCTTGCAAATGACCCTATAACCATGATGAAAAATACTTTGTCAAACTAAACCCATGTGAAATTTAATTTCATTTGAGCTTCTTATGAAATTAATTTTAATGCCTAATCATACAGTCTTCATGCTGACAAAATCCATACTGAAATTAATGAGACAGGTGTCTCCAAGGAATATCTGGAATTTTAATTCTACTCAAAGAGCAGTGGTTCAAAGATCTTGGTTTAATACTTTCTCCTCCAATAACCTTCATAAAAATTTTTAAACTCTCAAATATGTTGAAACTAAATCTATGTGAAAGAGTATATGCAGAGTTAAGGATGGGTTTCCAACCTTAAAAATAATTCCCCGACAAAATACACATTTTTAATAAACAATTATCTTTAATTTTTTGGCTTTTGTCATTTTATGGCTGCACAAGTGGCATATGGAGGTTCCCAGGCTAGGGTCTAATTGGAGCTGTAGCTGCTGGCCTGCGCCACAGCTCACGGTAACGCCGGATCCTTAACCCACTAAGCAAGACCAGGGATCAAACCCGCAACCTCATGGTTCCTAGTTGGATTCGTTAACTGCTGCGACATGACCGGAACTCCTAATTCAAGTATTTCTAAGAATATATTTTTATCTGTTCTCTCATCTCAAAATGCTGAAGTCACATATTCTAATGTAGGGCAAATTCTGTTTTAAAAATAACAGAATAGATTTAAGATATTTACCATAACTTCCTGGCAAGTCATTTTGTAACTGACTTTAAAGGCTAAGGTCAGGGAGTTCCCACTGTGGCTCAACTGTAACAAGTCAAACTGATATCCATGAGGACACGGGTTCAATCCCTGACCCGGCTCAGTGGATTAAGGATCCAGCATTGCCAGGAGTTGTGGTGTAGTTCGCAGATGAAGCTCGGATCTGGCATGGCTGTGGCAGTGGCATAGGGTGGCAGCTGAAGCTCCAATTTCACCCCTAGCCTGGGAACTTCCATATGCCACAACTGCAGCCCTAAAAAAACAACAACAAAAAAAGTATTTAGGTTAAAAAGATAAAAGCTAAGGTCATAAATTTTATATGCTAACTATAGAATAACTGGATCTCACCAACAAGTTTCAAAGATTGCTGAGAAGTCATGATTCAAATTGCATTTTTTTTTTCTTTTTAGGGCCATACCTGCAGCATATGGAAGTTCCAGACCAGGGGTTGAATCAGAGCTGTAGCTACAGGCCTACCCCACAGCCACAACAATGCCAGATCTAAGCCACATCTGCAACCTTCACTGGAGCTTGTAGCAACATTGGATTGTTAACTCACTGACCAAGGCCAGGGATCAAACCTGCATCCTTATGGACACTATGTCAGGTTCTTAACCTACTAAGCAACAACAGGAACTCCTCAAATTGTATTTTAAAGTGTGTAAATGCTTTATAAGTTTTAATTTAAAAAAATACAAAAGTCTCTTTGCAAACACTGGACTCAATATTTCATTTTATATTCAGCCTTTAAAAGTATTCTTCTCAGGCTATATCTGTGTTTGCATTTAACTTGGTATAAATATATCGTTAGTCTGAGATACTTTATAAAAATGAATAACTGCATATATCAACTATGTTAAAAATGTTTAGGAAATGCTATATTATTGCCAGACAAGATTCAGATATATCTGTTCAGTGCTTGTCAAGGTTTAGCAATTGTATTGCTGTCATACAATGGATACTTAGAGTTCTTAAAATAATTTAAAAGTGCAAAGAATGCTAGAGTTTGACTTTATATTTATGAAAGAGTTATAAATTTGTGCCCTCTTATTTTTAAATATTTTACTTGTAAAGTCATAATATAGATTTGAATTATAAAATAACAACCACTATCTGAATCATATCAACTTGAATCAAAACAGGATTAAATTATTAAGTCAAAAACTCTCATAAAACATCCAAAGTACAGTACCAGGATTTAAAATGTTTTTGTACATGGTTTTGCAAAAACAGTTTTACATTTTCTACAAGTTAAAAAACTATCTTGAAACAAAACACAGTTAACTAAATTATAAGAATTTTTATATCTTCAGCAGAAATTTATGCCTGATGTGTTGTCAAAATCTTTCTCATAAAGAGAACTCCAGATTCAAATGACTTTTCTGCTCAATTCTAACCATCATTAGGTAAGCAATAACACTAACTATGCAAACTGTTCCAGAAAATTCAAAGGGAGAGAATATATCCCACCTCATTTTATCAGCCTTACATTTCCCTAGTACAAAAGACAAAGACAGGAAAACTAAATTTCTTTTTTTATCTTAATTTTCTTAAATTGAAGTATAGTTGAGTTACAATATTTGTTTCAGATGTACAACACAGTAATTTTGTATTTTTACAGAATATACTCCATATAAAATTATTATAAAATGTTGACAATATGCCAAATGTATGCAGGCCAATATCTCTGACGAATATAGAATCAAAAATCCTCAACAAAATATGAGCAAACTGAATGCAACATTAAAAGGATACAATAATATACCATAAATAGGTCGCATGTATTTCAGGGATGCAAACATGGTTCAATATCAATCAACTTGATATATCATATTAACCAAAAAAAAAAAAAAGAATGAAAATCACATGATTATTTCAAAAGATGCAAAAAAAGCATTTGACGAAATTCAAAGTCAGTCATGATAAGAACTCTCAGCAAAGTTGCTATATAGCAAACATATTTCAACATAGTCAAAGCCATTTACAACAAACCCACAGCTAACATCATACCAAGTGGTGAAAAGCTGAAAGCTTTTCCTCTAAGACCAGGAACAAGACAAGGATACCCACCCTCACCACTTCTGTTTAACATGATATTGAAAACCCTAGCCAGAGTAATAAGCCAAGGAAAATAAACAAAAGGCATACAAATTGGAAGAGAAAAAGTAAAACTGTTATTATTTGCAGATGACATAATTCTATGCATAGAAAACCCTAAAGATGCTGCCAAAAACTATTAGAACTAGTAAATTAATTCAGTAAAGTGTCAGGATACAAGATTAATATCTGCTGTTCTATACACTAATAATGAACTACCAGAAACAGAAAAGAACAAAACAATCGCATTTACAATCTCACTCAAAAATATAAAATACCTAGAAATAAACTTTACCAAGGAGGTGAAAGACTTGTCATTAGAAAGCTATAGTCACAGCTGCAGCCCTAAAAAGAAAAAGTAAAGCTGTAAAACACTGAAGAATGGAACTGAAGATAATACAAATAAATGGAAAGGTATCACGTGTTTATGTAATGGAAGACAATGTTAAAATTCCATACTACCCAGTACAATCTACATTTAATACAATACCTATCAAAATACTCAAGATATTTTTCACAGAACTAGAGCCAAATTTTATTTTTCACCTAAAATTTGTATGGAATCAGAAAAGACCTGAAAAGCCAAAGCAATTTCTTTGAAAATAAGAACAAAGCTGGAGGTATCATGCTTCCTGATTTCAGACTATGCTACAAAACTACAGTAATTAAAACAGTATAGCACTGGCACAAAAAACAAACACATAGATTAAAGGAAAAGAATACAGAGCTCAGCAATAAACCTATGTACACATGGTCAATCTACAACTAAGGAGGCAAAATTATACAATTAGGAAAAGATAGTCTCTTCAATAAGTAATGTTGTGAAAATTAAACAACTATATGCAAGAGAATGAAAGTAGAACATTTTCTCATATCAGATACAAATATAAACTCAAAATAGATTAAAGACTTAAGTTTAACACCTAAAACTATAAAACTCCAGGAAGAAAGTACAGGCAGCAATTCTTTAACATTAGTTTTAGCAAATTTTTGTCTCTCAGGCAAGGGGCAAAATGCAAAAATAAGCAAATGGAAAACTACATTTCAAGATAAACACAGATACAAAAATTAAGACAAAGTTTTTGGTAAATAGACTCCAAAAATATTTTAAAATAACACATTAGGACCAATTAGAATTTGTCCCAAGAATAAACAGTTTGTCTGACATTTCTAAATACCTATGAGCAGACAGATGGAAAAAGAAAGTATGATGTATATAGAGAATGTAATGCCATTCACCTTTTAATAAGAAGGAAATTTTGCCCTGTTGGACAACATAGGAGAACCTAGAGGACATTATGCCAAGAGAAATAAGCCAGACATAGAAGGGGAGTACTAACGGATTTCACTGACATGTGGAATCTAAAATAGACAAACTACAGAAGCAGAGAATAGAATGCTAGTTACGGGGGGCTGGCTTGGCAGAAGGGAAGAATGGGGAGGTAATGATCAAAGGGTATAAAGTTTCAGTTATACAAGATAAATAATTTCTGGAGATCACCTATGCAGTTTAGTGTCTATAGCTAACACTACTCTATGGTATCTGTAAAATTTGCTAAGAGGACACATGTTAAATGTTGTTATAACAAAAAAGAAAGTATTATTCATTTTAAAAAGTAGGTTGGAGGTGAGGGATATGTTTCTGGCTTGTAAACTTATCCACAAACTCATCAAGTTATATACGTTAAATATGTAGAGTTATCGATCAGACTTCAATAAAGTGATTTAAAAATTAAACAATTAAAAAAGAAAATCAATCCCTGTCATTCACCATATTTAAAGAATGGAATTTTAAAATGTGTTATCAATAGATGCAATATTTTTAAAAGATTGAACAAAATCCAAGTACAATTCCTGATAAAAACTCTTAGCAAACCGGACATAAAAGAACATTCTCAACTTAATAAATAGCATCTATGAAAAACCTACAGCTAGTGCCATAGTTAATGAAAAGAGGTAATATCCCTCCCCACAGTCAGAAATAAATCAAGAAAGTCTACTCTCATCACATACTAAACTCAGTGTTAAAATATAAATTTTATTACAGAAGGAAATTTCTCGATGCTGTGTCCTTGGTATTTAGGACCACCCTTGGTATACAGAAGTTACTTAATGTCCTTGAGTAATAGTACATAAGTAAATATCAGTGTCAGTTCAACAGATATTAATAGATAGAAAACTGCTGAAAATAGGTGATTTTTAGGGTTGTAAGAAATGAAATTGAATTTACTTAAACTACTTGTAATTCGATGTAGAGATATTTTGATCTTCTGCATATATTTGTTTCATATATGTGTAATGATGAATATGTAAAAGATTAATAATCTTTTTAAAATATGTGATAAGCAAAAATAGATAAAGTAGATAAAAGTGAGCTTAAATCATTTATTAATTTGCTATTAAGAGACAGGAAGTGATATCTGATTTCAATAGCAAGAAAAACTACAGAAAGGGTAGCTCACATAAAAAGCTATTGTCAAAATTTACTCATGTCATCTTTGTTGTATGGAGAAGAGCTGGCTGTGAAAAATACTCTAATAGCTTTCAAAAAAGTTTTACTTAATGCCACATATATTTCAGTATTTAGATTTATATATAATCAAATAGATTATGTATTTAAGAATTTCTATCTATTCATCCACTTACTTTAAAATATTAAGGCAAGCCAAGATTCTGATTAATATTTCAGATAAAACATTAAATCACCTTAATATTTTTTTCAACTGAGTTGAATGTCTATCTTATTAGATATGGTTACAGCAATATGCATGGTTTTGTGATATATTTAATTGACTAAATAAGCCTAGGTAAATATTGCAGAGCTGTGAGTTACCACTCTCAGGTAGCACATACAAATCTCAGCCTTGAATCCAGATGGGCATAAAATGTAAGTGTATTTTTCTATAACTTATATTAATGCTTATAAGAAGACTCCTTGAATTTCAGGAATCCTAACCACTTCCCAAAAGGTTGCATCTAGTTATGCAGCCTATAGTTATGCAATTTTTTTTAACAGGAAAGCATAGGTTGGCGGGGTGGGGGATTATGGACACATCCGTTTTCAGATTCCTCTTTCCCAGTCACAGAGCTTCTTCCAGAACATTGCTGTTCAGGCCACATGAGCCACCTTTCCTGCCCAGGACAAGTCCATTGCCTCCATAGTACTAGACTTGGTGAGGACTTCAAATAGAATACCTACAAGTCTTTTAGCACCTGTGCCAAATGAAACCCAGGTTCCTGTGTCTGAATTTCAGCCCCATTCTAACTATCGATGTAATCCTGAGTACCCTCATTAGCATGTGTATGTCTCGTTTCCTCCTATAAGAAATGGGGATAATAACATGGATTGAAATGTTATTACATTAAAGTGCTTAGAACAGTTTCGGACACACTGTAGCCTATGGGCTGTAGAATTAAGTACTATCATTGTTACATTTGCTTCATGAATTTACAACAAAACGAGGGTGGAGAGGAATCAGGAATGTGGATGCCAAAATAATACTTTTATTATATAGCTTAAATGTGGAGACAAGTGGATTTCCTAATAGTGAACCCCAGATAATCATACATAGGCTGCACTGAAACCACCACACACATGTCATTATATGACTGCGATAAAAACTGAAATCTCCTAGTTTGAAAACCACAGGCAACAATAGTATGACTTGTTTGAGACAGAAGTTAAAAATGAAATTCACGAACACCCTCATATTAAAACTACTTAATAATTTTTCACAAAAAAGTCAAAATTTAAACTGGCTAGGGAAGCTTCTCATTGACTCTTCGATTTAAAAACTTATTAAGAAATCTGTGTAGTCAGGAAATTTTTGTTTCAAAATTGAAATCCTCTTTCAAGAATCCAGATCAGTGATTTTAAAATAGCGTCTTTACAAGACCAGCTACTATAAAAGAAGGGGTAAAATCTCTTAACATTTCCATAAATGTTTCTGCATGAATCAACTGTTTTTTTAGTAAAACTCCTTTGATAAAGTGGGATGAAAATGGGGGGTGTGGGAGGGCCAGTACTACATATCTTAGTGTTTAAGAAATGTATTCATTTTAAAATGGAACAAACACATGGTACTGATCTTACTTACCATGGTATTCAACACTAAAGTAAAAACTTGTTGCCACTTGAACTATTCAGGGATCAAATAAGGACAACAGCAATGAAAATAACACATTTAAACTTTATCCCCTTTATATCAGATACTAATCAAAGTGTTGCATATATTAATTCTTACAATTTCTGCAACAAGGTGCCATTCCAGAATCTATTTCACAGAAGAGTAAACACCGTGTAGAAAAACTTAAGTCACATACTTAGTAGGTGGTGGAGCTACAATTTGGTGACAGTCTAGATCCAGAGTCAATGCTTCTGAATGTTCTAATAAATACTCTATCTTATATCAACTAAAGGTAGCTATTCCAAGTGGAAATTAACACTTTTCAAGTCACAGAATTCATCCCTCTTTGGTATGCCTGTATGGTCATATTAGGGTGGATGCATACCCTAGAGCTGTCATAAAAATTATCACAATTTTAGTGGCTCACAGCAACCCAAACTTATTCTTTTACAGTCCAGGAGGTCAGAAGTCTAAATTAAGGTGTCAGCAGAACCAGAACGACATTCCCTCCAGAAGATAAGGGGGAGAATACAGTTGCTTGCCTTTTCCTATGTATAGAAACCACCTGAATCCTTTGGCTTGTGGCCACTTCCTCTGGAATCAAAGCCAGAACCATGGCATTTTCCAAACTATCTAACTTTGGCTTTTTCTCTGTTTCACTTTGGCTTTTTCTCTGTTTCTGATCCTCCTGCCTCCCTCTTACAAAGACTCTTATTATTACCTTGGGTTCAACTGGATAATCCAGTATATTCTTCTCCACCTCAAGCTAAAACTTAATTATATCTGCAAAATCCCTGCTACCATTTAAGGTAATATTCACAGGTCCCAAGGACTAGAAGATGGATATCTTTTGGGGTGAGATATTGTTCAGTGGATAAGAAGAAACATTTTCCTATTAAGTACTACACGGGAGAACTTTACAGTGAAACTTGGAAAGTTTTTAGTTATTGACCTTTCTGTGCAGATATTTCTAATTATGTTTTAGATCACAGAATCTTCATTAGAGATGAAAAGGTATTAGGGATGAAATATCCTGTTTTAAAGATAAAATGCTGAAGGCTTTAAGAAATTTGTACCTTCATATTAAATTGCTATCTCGTGTTATAGACTCATTTCTTGGTCTCCTTACTCTTTGCCCCTTTAGTCTTGCTTATAACTCTAAAGGAAAATGTTCATCTTAGATATTTTGACCACTATAATTTCTCTTTCATAATAATAATAAATCGACTTACCAATGCACAAGTAATAGGCATACTTTGGGGAAAATTAGAATTACTAATAGAATGAATTCTTTTGCAGGTTTATGGATAAGAAGCTTATCAGATCACTGATTTCTGGCAAAGTAACTAATGTACAGGGAGCCTTAAAATGGAAAATAATAAGATCAACTTGTTCATTTTCATCTTTCTATCATTCTGGCTATATCAGCTCCTGGGAAATTTTTCAGTCCTTCCCCAGGTCTTGAGGTTTGTAATTGCTATAGAAACTGCAAAGATCTTTCTTATCATTGAAAACAAAAACTGCAGTGTGTGATTCATAAATAAGAATTTTTAAATTATCACAAAGATTAAATAAATACATTTTACAGAGGACTTCTAAAGAAAGATCTAAATGATTATGTGATTTTTTTCAAGGATTTTACAAATAACTAATGTAAAATTTTAATAAGCAACCACAGCATAAATAATACCTTTTGATTCTTAGGTTATTTATTGAAACATGTGGAATCAATTATATTCTTTCACTGAAAGCAGGAAACCTTTTGATTATTCCTCATTCATATCACTGTCCAAACTCATGATTTATGTAAGCCATGTAATTTTACTTTTCAGATAATATATTTACTGTATAAAATGTAATTATACAACATCATTAGAACAAAAATATTTCTAAATTCTAATTATATGCCTCTCTTCCTGGAACCAGACACTTTGAATTGAGACATGGATTATGATGAAAACTGACCTATAAAATCAATAATTTACATATTTAATGCACTAGTTTTGATGGAATTTTTTTTCTTTTACCAGCCACTCCTGCAGTATATGGAAGTTCCCAGGCTAGGAGTGAGTCAGAGCTGAAGTTGAGGCCTAAGTCACAGCCACAGGTAACACTGGATCTGAGCGGCATCCATGACCTAGGCCATAGCTTGCAGCAATGCCAGATCCTTAACCCACTGAGTCAGGCCAGGGATGGAACCCACATCCTCACAGACACTAAGTTGGGTTCTGAACCCACTAAGTCACAGTGGAAACAGTTCAATGGGATTTTTATACATTACAGCATGGAACAGTAATAGTGATTACAATATTGTAATGTTAGGATTATGACATCTAGTAATACTAGTACTTAAAATGTGTATGGTTCTCTGAATTGCCTAAGGTCCAGTGATTTTCCCTTCAACATGAGCAGCTGAATAATGGGTACTGTCCTTTGAAACCTACAGACCCAGAAACCAAGTTTCAAAAAAATTATAATTTTTCTGAACTCAAAAAAATTATAATTTTTCTGAACTCAAAAATTATAATTTTTTTGAAAACTCAAAGGTTTTCAAAAGGTATGAGGCAATCTAAAATAGTAGTTGAGAAAACATTATGGTTAGCAATCAAAGATGAAATTCACAGTCCTTTTCAATCTTAGGTGAATCTCTTGACCCAAGTTTTAATCCATTAACTAGGATTAAAATATTTCCTATCTAACTTGCCAATCTTTAATAGGAGATACAATGATCATAAATATAAAATCACTATGAAATATCAATGAAACTGTTACTTTTTCCAGAGAAGGACACATATAAAACTTTATGGTATGTATTTTGGCTTATAAAGTATGCACTCATTACATGTATATTATATTTTTATTTTGTTGAATGATTAAATTAATAAATCATGACTGAAGTAATTACCACTGTATGTCAACCATATGAGAGTCCACAGAGCCAGGCATCTGTTTTTTGATTTACTTGTTGATCAACAGGATGTTTTAAAACATAGGTTTCTGATTAATGATCTTGTTAATAAACTAATCTAAATGCATGCTTCTGGGCATCTACTAAAGAGAAGAAGGTTTTGAGAAAGCTAGCAGAAGAGAAAAACAGTCTATGAATAATGCATGTATTTGTTCACTTCTCTCTCTCTGCCTTTTGCTTGTAATGATATGTTTTGATAGCTGTAAATAGCAGGGATTTGTGGATGAAAGATACTGCCTACATGAAGGTATTTTACCATTCCAGGGATTTGACACACCATTAAATCACCCCAACAGCAGGATCAGTAAATGCTGTTTAACCTTAAGCTGTGCAATGGTAATAATTACATAGTAGTTTTACTAGAGATGATAAACATTTTGCAAAAGTGTGATTGTATTAAATTTTAGGGGTAACGTTTCAATGAGATACAGGAGATTTATGGGGAGCAGATGTTAGAAAAGCATTACCTCTTAACGAGGGCCACAGCACTTATCAAAATATGCACACTTAATGTTGTGAGCCTTACAAGGATTCAGACAAAATTTTCATTTTGAGGCCTGCTTAACAATCTTCAGGCTTTGACCAACTCCTTCCCCTTGGTGCCAATAATAATAGCCATCATCACATGAGAGCCAGACAATATGCTTGGCATTTTATAAGTACTAGCTCTAAGCTCTATGATTATATACAAAACATGGTGTTTCCAGAAATATGCTATAGAATTATGATGACGGTCAATAGTACACTTAATATCTTATATTAACATATATTTCTTAAAGCCTGTTCAAAAGCTAGTTCATATCATGAACTCATTTTAATCTAAGACCAATATTTTACTGCCATAAATTGGCCGATGCATTTACTATGATGGTGAGGAATCAAGGTTTAAAGAAGTAAGCCATTTTTCCCAAGATCAAAAAACATGTTAGTGTCATGGCTATGATTAGACCCCCTCTTCTTACATTTATAATTTTCTGACTTCTTATCCTCTATGTTAGTTAATTAATGCTATATAACAAGTTCTCATAAAATCTGCAGCTCAAAACAACACATAGTTTTACTTCCCTGTTTCTTTGTATCAGGATTCCAGGCGTAGCTTAGCAGGGTTTTAGCTGCAGGATTTTGCATCTGCCTGCAATCAAGATGTCAGCTGTTTCATCCTAAGTCATGCCCAGGAAGACTCTGCCTCCAAGTTCACATGGTTGTTGGAAAAATCTAGTTCCTTACTGACCATAGAACCAAGGGCCTCCGTTTCTTCCCGGTTCTTGGCCACAGACCACTATCACTGCCTTGCCATGAACCTTTTATACAATAGTTGGAAAAAAGGCACTATGCTTCAACAAAGCCAGACCAGGTGATGCTAGCAAGACCATCTTAAAAGCTTCATAACTTAATCATGAAAGTGATATCCCACTGTCTTTCCCATTGCTGTATCTTCTTGGCTAGCAACAATTCTCAGGTCCTACCAAGACTCAAGGTGAGGGGAATTCACAAAGATAAGAAAGAGTTGGAGATAACTGGGGGTCACCTTTAGAGTCTGTGTGCCATATCCTCCTTGCTGAAGTCTTTGGCAAAATGCACAACATCTTCACCTTAGTTACTGCCATTATCCTGGGTTTTCACTGCCCCCATAAATCAAGCATCTAAGGTCCTACCCTTCCACTCCTTTTATATACTTCTGAGATCATATCCTAGACTTCACCATTGCTCATAATTGAACCACCTTCTACTCTGATGTGGACTTAGGTAATCTACTCTCATCAATCAAATTTCCCTTATAGGTAATATTTTCACAGCTTTTTATGCCCATCTCACGGAAGTAGAGGACCTAAGTCAAAAGTTTTCACATAAAGATTGTGAGTCCTGTCATCATTTATCATACTTGAAATTTTTAGTTGAGTTTTTTTTTTAATCTCCTGTTTTTTAGGTTATAATGTCCATGATATTATTTCTTCCACTGTTAGCACAGGACTTGCCAAGCATTGAGATGCAATCGATATAGCTGACTAAATTCATGAGCGATTCATAGTCAGAACTAAAATTCACCATTGATCTTCTATGTGTCTTCTTCATTCTTATTCACCTCCAAGCTCTTGAAATAAATCTTACAGACTCAATATGGGATCTTCCTTCTTATCACCAATTCAGTCTTCTGTTTGTTTCCATATACACCTTTTTTCACTAGCTAAGATTATTTTCCAGGGCCTAAATGAAAAGATGCCCCTCAGGAGAAATATTCTAAACTTTCTGAAGACTGTCTTTGTTATTAAAAGCAAATATTTTCTGTATTTTAAAGATATCATGTTTCTGGTGTTAATTTATACTTAAATGATTTATAAGAAAAAATAAAAGTTTTTTTTTTCTTAAAGTAAGCAATATACAAAGCTCAAACATGTTCGATGCTATTTTACAAAAATCAGAGTTTATTATGTGCTAATTCTACATCTACTAGAGATAGGAAATTTATGCAGAGTGGTTGACACAGAAACAAGAAAAAATAGGAGTATCCTAACTTAAAGCTATCCTGGCTGCCTGGTAACCATATGTTGATCGGAATTCAAAAGCAATAGGACCGACAGGGGAAGAGACAAGAATTTATCAGATAATAACACTTTCTCTCAATTATTTTGAATATAAGGGGGTTGAACTCTTAAAATCTATCCTAGAACCCTAAACTTTAGCTTAATAATCTCAGTAGTTATGAGAAGTTATGATCTCTTTTTAAATTTGTCGCTAGAACTTGTCAGTGAGACATTTAAATTCTTTGTCCTTCAATAACTTAACTTTTCTTCATTTTATTATTTTTAAACTATTATTTTGCCTATCTTAGAAAGGATGGGTTCACCAGACCAGTTTAATATTAAATTTCTTCTAATTTAACCCCCACTGAGTAAGGCCAGGGATCGAACCTGTATCCTCATGGATGCTAGTCAGACTCATTTCCACTGAGCCATGACAGAAACTCCAAGATCTACCTTCTTAGCAACCTTCAAGCATATACAACAGTATTATTAACTATAGCCATTGTGTTATAAATTAGATCCCCAGAACTTATTCATCTTATAACTGGAAATTTAATACTCTGACCAACAACTCCCCATTAACCTCACATTCCAGGCCCTGGTAATCACTATTCTAATGTAGTTACAGTTTTTAATTCATGCTATTATATGTGCTGGGCATCAAAAGAGAAAGCTAAATAAAGAATACTTAGGTAGATTTACCTTAAGGGCTATTTGGTAAAACAGATGGAGAATAATAAACAATATACACTGTTATTAGTATTATGAAAGGAAAGTATTAGATCCCAACCTCAGTATTAAAACTTCCTATGTCACATGCAATAAGTAATAATTCTTTAAACTCATGTCTTTTTTCAATATTAAATATAATGTGTACCTTATAATAATAATTGCAGTCACTTTTTACAACTAGTATGCTCATATCCCAACTTAGAACTAACTACAACTTTCTTGTTTTTCAAGGTTGATAACACATTTCCTAATCACCTTTATTTAACCTTCTTCATCAAAACACTTGATTGAGCAGAACCTCTCTACATCCGCATTAAAAATGACAATGATTTTCTCTGATAAGAGAGTTCCTTCCCATTTCACATTCTCTTCTCAGAGAGTCTATTTCCATGCCCTTCCAAGAAAAAAATCCTGCTCCCTGCTGATTGAATAAAATGTAGAAATGATAAAGTCTTAGCCAATCACATTTTTTCTCCTTCTATCCAGAAGCCTAGAAAAAGAATTAACTAATCTCCATTGGTCTCCTGAACAAAAACATCAAGTAAAGCTGGAGCTGGGCTTAGTAACCAAGAATAGAGTAGCAGATTTACAAACAAGAACCTATGCCCTTTGGGGTAAAAACTATGATAAGAGTCACAATCTGAGCTCCCCAGAAGTTCCCAATAATTTCCCTCAGGTCTGTGTGAGTCCCAAATATACTTCTAGGCTGAAAGTTCTGCAAGAAAGTCCTATATACTTTCTAACATTTCTCCTTTTATTGCAGACTGACCGAAGTAATATTTCTCTGGCAACCAAATAATCCCTGAAAACGTGCTCAAGGGCAATACATTCACCTCCTGATGAGAGCGCCCCAAGAGCCTGATTCGATCTGATAGAATATCATGATGCTCTTTGGAACTATTACCAACTCCAGCCATCTCTTATTCCTGCCAGACACAACCAGCAAGCCATTTCACCTGGAGGTGCAGCACTGTCCACTCTCCAGCAGTGCAAGCACCTATGGCCATTAGCTGCAGAAACCACAGTGAGTCTTTCTGCAGAAGGTAGAGTATCTGGCATATGGATAACTGCAGGTGAGAAAACACACCTACGAAGTGAGGGCTTTCTCTTATTCTGTACAGTTGCAGCCTAGTCTAACTGGACATTTCTACTGACTTCCACTGGGCATATTGCTCCAGTCCTGCTATCAGATGTCTTATTTCCTGTATACTTCTCTGAGTTCCTCCTATGAAGCATTGATAGTAACAGAAAACAGAATGAGGGCTAATTTAACTCCTCTTGTACATTAACTCATTTATTCCTTATAAAATGTCTAGAAGGAGTTCCCAATTGTGGCTCAGCTGTAATAAACCCGACTAGTATTTATGATGATGCAGGTTTGATCCCTGTACTCGCTCAGTGGGTTAAGGAACCGGCGTTGCCATGAGCTGTGTGGTGTTGGTCACAGACGCTGCTTGGATCCTGCATTGCTATGGCTGTGGCGTAGGCCAGCAGCTGTGGCTCCTATTTGACCCCTAGTCAGGGAACCTCCTTATGCCTCAGGTGCACCCTAAAGAGCAATAAGTAAATAAACAAACAAATAAATAAATAATTGAAAAAATAAAAACCCTAGAAAAAACAGAAATGTTAGTCATTGCATAGTCATTCAAGGTAGGATTCAAATCCTGAATTGCTTGGACAGTTGTCTTTAGCCACCTGTATCAATAATGTGGGATTAGAGATCTATGGTCCTTCTGACTCTGAACTAACTATATTATGCCTAGGATCTGGCTGTGGCCCAGTATTGAAGCAATGCATTTTTTTGGACCTCACTGTTTGTGCTAAAACCAAGCTCTCCACCACCCTCTTGGAAAATGAATACTAAAGGCCCAGGTACCTCCTTGGAAGAGGCTGTAAAGCATCAGTTTATACAGCTATTCTTTTCTACCCTTTTGCTTTTACACAGTATCATATTCCAATTCTGGTTCTTTCACTTGCTTCTGGTATGTCCTCCTTACACAAAGTACTCTGTCTCTCTATACTTCCCATTTCATCAGTGGAAAGAGAAAAACCAACCAGTTAATTGAAGTTTCAGGACAAATTAAATGACATGGTGTATATAAAACATACTTCTCAAAAATATGTACACTATTTTCTTCCACCCATGTGCCCCACTCTTTAATATGAAATAAAATCAGAAACATATTCAAACATTTGTTCCATGCTGTATCTTATACAAGGCCTCCTGGTCAGTTTTGTTGGTCATTATTTATTTTGATGTTTTCAGGACACTTTACAAATGAATTAACAGACTGCTACATTCAAAATTCCATTTTCATTCTCATTTTTCTTCTGAATGTTTTTCTTCTCCCACTTGAGAGTGAAAAGAGATCATTAAATTCTATCACAGTGATTCTTCCTCACCTTTCAAGCTGGCATCTGAAGTTTCTCCTGGAGATAGGGATTCTGCAAAGGGCAGTTTTATTACTCGTCTTGGGTAAGCAAGGATTAGGGAGATAACCAAAGGTCATGGTTAAAGCTGTGCTGCATTACTTTTTCAGACTCCAAGAACACAAGCAAACAAGCTCTTATCAATGTGTCTATGGAATCAGAGTTCCCACAAGAAAGATGCCCCTCCCCCTGCTTTTATGACACTGCATCTCAGTCCCAATACGGAGTCTGTTCCTGATAGTGTGGAAAATTTGCTGTTTTTAAAGAGGCACTGCCTTTCCTTGGTCTCACTAATGAGACAAGCCACAATGTCCCCTAAATTCTATGAAGTAGATTGAGATGTTGACTCCGGAATCCTGGGCACCTTTGAGTCAGCAGCTGAGTTTCTCCAAATTGGGCCCTGACTCTCACCCATTTTCCTGTCTTAACGACCACCTGTTTGGACAAATGACCAGCTTGGCAGGAACCCCTGAGGGGCTCTGCTTATTTTCTAAGGACTCTAAGGTTATTTATTCTATATAGGGTACAACTGAATATCATAAATTAATTGAACACAACTCTGAAATCCATGTATATTTTGGCACTACAATTTAAAAAATAATCATAGAAAATCACAATCAGCAGTCTAGTATTTTCTTCTTTTTCTCTCACGGTTTCCTCTTCCAGCCAGGATGGCTGTCTATGGAGCCCAGCTTGGAAGACAATTATTACAGTAGGAGAAAAGAAACCAGCTGTGAGAGAGATTCTCTGGCTGGTACTTCTGCGCTACCTGGGAAAGGCTGCCTCAGAGGGAAGCACCAGCAGCTGCAGCCTGTCATAAAAAGGACTTTCAGTGGGTTAGAAACTTTGAAGAAGCAAAATTCTATCATCCAATTTTATTTGTCTCTGAATCTGACTGGAAGGATTGCTATTCATTAGAGTGCTACCTAGCAGGTGCTCACCATACTTGGTATTAATCTAGACAAGGGGCCATTCTGAACTTCAGTTTTGGAAGAAAATACAATACACTTGGTTGCCTGAAAAAGATGCTCTCATGTATTTTCTTCTGCTTTTAAACTTGAGATTCTTTCATATACTCTAATATTAGGGGATGATGGAGGGACGGAGTCATTTAGCATGTTTTGACATAAATAGACTGTCACATTGCAAAAAAATAAGGGCAGGGTTCTATCCTTCAAAAGGTAAAATATGAATCATTAAGACTGGCATCCCATAACAGACCAAAGATTCTTAGGAAGAAGAGTAATACAGTTATTCTTTATCTAAAATTCTAATCATTATTAAATCACAGGAGGATACAAATATTTTTACAGAATACATTGTACATGTGACTTCATTTGATGATTTCAGTGCTACCAGATATTTTATTCTCTTTTATTAACTGTGAGAAGCAAGGCTCAGAGAAGGCAAAGAAATTGTCAGAGTCCCTCCAGCTCCTTAGTACTTGAACTCAGATTGGATATCAGGTTTGTTGGAGTGGAAGATTTATGCCAGATTCTAGAAAACTGTATATGCCATGCCATGGACTGGGGCAGACATACAAAAGGGGGACCTGCTGGAACACAAGTTCCATGGACACACACCACTGTGGGTATCTAACTCTTCACTGATGAACCCACACTAGATGAGTATTTGACCCACTGCAGCACTCAAAAACAGTTTAGTGAAGAATTAGTAATGAATGAGTGAATGAATGAATGAATAAAAAGATTTTAAAGCAGGAACTGGCATAGCAAAATGGCAAGCCATGCTTGATGCTGCCTTTTTAAAATTTTAACTATTTGTTTTCCTAAAGCAAAAACACTTTTGTCAAACTGTGCTAATACTAAAACTTTGGTTTTATAAATTTTCTATCAAAACAGTAAGCATTTTGATAATTAATAAACTTCAAAGGAATGTGGTACAGATACCAATAACAAAGATAAAAAGGAGTTCTTAATAAAATAGATAAATTACTATATATATATAAATATTTTCATCCCAATATAAAATGGTCCTCACTGTCATATTCCTTCTATTCTGTGGAACAGGAACAAAGAGAGGAGAAAGAATGATGGCTTGGAGGCAGGCTGACAACATAATTAAGGTGGGTAGGACTACATTTATGATAAGGTATTCCGCTTTGCCTGAGGAGAAGGCATTGGCTGTGTAATAAAATTATTATTAGTGTGTGTGTAGTAAGTCAGAAAGAGAAAGACAAATACCATATGATATTACTTACATCTGGAATCTAATATATGGCACAAATAAACCTTTCCACAGAAAATAAATTCAAGGACTTAGAGAACAGACTAGTGGTTACCAAGGGGGAGGGGGAAGGAGTGAGATGGGCTAGGAGTCTGGGGTTAGTAGATGCAAACGATTGCATTTGGAATGGATAAGCAATGAGATGCTGCTGTATAACACAGGCAACTATAGTTAGTCACTTGTGATGTAAAATGATAGAGGCTAATGTGAGAAAAAGAATATATATACATATATGTGTGTGTGTGCGTGTTTGTGACTGGGTCACCTTCCTGTACAGTAGAGAACTGACAGAGCACTATAAATCAACTATAAAAGAAAAAATAAAATCATTAAATAAATAAACCTTAAAAAAAGAAATTAAAGAGGATTCAAAGAAATGGAAACATATTCCATGCTCCTGCATTGGAAAAGTTAATATTGTTAAAATGGCCATACTACCCAAAGCAATCTACTGATTCAATGCAATTGCTATCAAATTACCCATGACATTTTTCGCAGAACTGGAACAAAAAATAAAAAATTTATATGGAACCATAAAAGACCTAGAATTGCTAAAGCATTCCTAAGGTGGGAAAAAAACATGAGCTGGAGGCATAACTCTCCAAGACTTCAGACAATATTATAAAGCTACAGTAATCAAGAGAGTGTGGTACTAGTATAAAAAGAGACATACAGACCAACGGAACAGAACAGAGAATCCAGAAATAAACCCAGACACCTACAATCAATTAATCTTCGACAAAGGAGGCAAGACTATAAAAAGGGAAAAAGATAGTCTTTCCAGGAAGTGGTGCTGGGAAAACTGGACAGCCTCATGTAAATCAATGAAACTGGAACACACCCTCACACGATGCACAAAAATAAACTCAAAATGGTTTAAAGACTTAAACATAAGACAAAGACACCATAAAATGCCTAGAAGAGAACATAGGCAAAACATTCTCTCACATCAACCTTACAAATGTTTTCTTAGGTCAGTCTCCAAGGCAACAGAAATAAAAACAAAAATAAACCAGTGGGACCTCATCAAACTGACAAACTTTTCCACAGCAAATGAAACCTTAAAAAAAAAAAAGACAACTTATGGAATGGGAGAAAATAGTTTCTGATGGTGCAACTGACAAGGGCTTAATCTCTAAAATATACAAACAACTCATACGACTCAACGTCAAAAGAGCAAACCATCCAACTGAAAAATGGGTAGAAGATCTGAACAGACATTTCTCCAAAGACATACAGGTGGCCAATATGCACATGAAAAAATGCTCAACGTCACTACTTCCTTACATAGTTTCGATATTAATCCTTTATCAAATATATCATTTGCAAAATAGCTCAGGTTATCTGAAGCAACTATTATATATAATACCTTATAAGTTGAAGTTGAATGAAGTTGAACATGAACATAAAAACATATATAGATGGTTTTTCTATAAAGTAAATAATTTAATACATGCAGTGTTGGATAAGGAAACACTGTATTTTATATCTCTCATACTAATATGCATGTGTATAAAACCTGAACACATCTTTCCATTTTCTATCATTTCCTCAATGAAAATTACTCTAAACTACTTTTAAATATTAAAATTTAATTTATATATTTGTTGTTTGTTTTGTATTAAACATTTGGGAGGAGGATGAGATAAGAAGCAAAGTGTCAACAAATGTATATATTATCTTCCACAAAATAAACCACCTGGCTCTGTGCTCCAGGTCACAAGTGAAAATTAGTCCAAACCATCTTAGAACATAATATTAAAAATTAAAATTCTTTCCAGATATCACAAAAAAATCTATGATACCATTCTGTAACAATAATATCACATGACTCTATTACAGTCCTACACCTAGACTGAGAAATTCAAGAAAAAATGTAAGTATTACATAACCTACTTTTGGGGCCAACAGCAGACAGAGGAATCCACGTGATCAGAATCTAAGTTTTAACCATCACCTCCTACTAAGTGACTCTTGCCAAGTTACTTAACTATTTTGATTTTTATTTTTCCTGTTTAAACCATATTGACATTACATCATGGTATAGCTAAGATTATTAAGTGATAAAACATAATTAAATCAACCACTAATATCTGTCTATAATCAGTGTTTCAATCACCTTTCTCTAGTTAGTATATCCATTCCTTTATGAAATATCCCTTATGAAATTTAACAATACAAGGAGTGCAGAATTCTCCATTAATCTTCTACTTTATGGTTTAAGAACCAATTTATAATTCTTATCGGAGTCAATATATCAAAATGATGAGTTCCCACAATGCATCATTTCTTCAATTCATTTAAGTTGGCATTCTTCAGTAGTTTTTAGTCATCAACTAGGATTAATTGGCTACCCATTAATTTCTTTTTTCCATAAAGTTAGGATAGTATATGGTAACTCTTCTATTAGTAACCAATTTTGAAAATGAGTGTTTGCTTCATTAACCACCATAAATAATGGCAAGTATAATTCTTCGGGCTTTCTCTTTTTGTTGTTATTATTACAGACTTATAAGTTGTCATTTATTTGTCTCTATAATCTACAATCATTTTTCTTTATGATACTCCAAGAGTCAACATTTGTCTATTGTGAGTTTCTTCAAGCATGAATTCTGCCCTTTTGACTTGATCTCTCATTTATTTAAACCTTTCTTGGTTTCTGGCATAACAAAATATCTGGACTCAACAATATTTTCTGACCTTGTCAACTGCAATGACCTAGAAGCAATGTCATTCCATTAAACAGTGAACACTTTGAATACTTCTAGTAATCAGATCTGAATTCTAATACAATTTCCTATTAAAAGAAACAAGATATTCTTGAAGAAATTGTTGATTCTATGTCTCAGAGAAATTTCACGATCAGGTAAACAGTTTTTTAAATCCCCAATAGCCAGCAGTTATCAGATTTGTGTGGAAAGATAGACATAAAACATTAAAAAAATCTATCTATGAAAAACATACACTACATAAAAATTTAAAATTATATAGATCTCAAACACACATATATGTACACATGTAGTGCACTCAGAATTTTTTAAAAGGTAATGTATACATGAAACAAGAATAGAATACTAAAATTTGAAGTATAGTTGACAACAAAAAATAGCTCTTAGGAATTAAATATATAAGAATTTAAACCTCCATTTAACTAAAGAGGAGCTCTCACATAAAGAGTAAAAGTAAAGAGCAAAAGAGAGATTAAAATGAGTACAGAAAATGTAAGTAAATTGGAATACCATTACTAAATATCCAAACTAAAAATAACAGAATTATAGAAAGAATAAAAAAATGGGGAAAAAATCATTAAAAATTGGTTAAAAATCCCAGAACATAAAAACCAATGTTAACAGATTGAATAGGCCTATAGAGCACACAGAACAATGGATGTTAACAAATCAACACCTATGTCTATCATTAGGAATTTCTATATCATTAAAGTACCAAGGGTGGAAAGGAACAAGTCACATACAAAGAATCAAGGGCAGAATGTCTTCACACTTCTAAACAATGGAGCTGGAAGCAATACCTTCATCTTGCTGAAGGGAAATTAATTCCCACCTAGGTAAACTCTCAGGCAACTAAGACAATAAACCAGGCAAGTCACACAATTTGCCTCCCATGTACTCTTTCTCAACATGCTGCAGGAGAGTAAGCTCTAAGCATGAGTGAGTAAAGTAAGAAAAAGAAAGTCACATGGATGGGCTCAAGAGAAACACACATAGAAAGTTGCCATAAAATTATTTTTAGCCTGTTCTGAGAACATCCTAGCTAGTTGGGTCCAGAATCTTACCTATATTTGGCGTGTTGACCATCTGTAAATGAATTTCTCCTCTTCCTTCTATGACCTGTTTTCTGGAAGAGCTGAAAACATTCATCTCACACAATAGAAACATTCTATTTTGACTGACTTCTGTAAGCTACAAATGTACTATACCTGAGTAGATTATCTGAAGGTAATGAATCATTTGTGTACTAGGCTGGACTCCTGTCCTTTTCTCAGTGGCTTCTCCAGGGAAGGGTTCTGTACATTTTCAAGGAAATGCTGCTATGACACAGAGGCTGTGCTCATCTAGCTTATTTTTTCCTGCTACTCTTTATTTAATATTGCCATTATCTTTAATAACACTCCAGGTGTATGCTTATACATGTCTTTTTAAGACTAAAAAGACATGACATATACATAGATGGTGAACTTACAAAGAAGTACAAGGATATAATCAGCACAAAAATTAAAATAATGACTAATATGGTGGAATTACAGGTAGGTGACTAAACAGAAGTACTTAGATACGTCTAAACTATGGAAAATGGTTTCTTCCCATAACTAAATGGTATTTACAAGAATGTTACTTTTATTATTATTTTTCTCTAAATTATAAACATAATTATACACTTTTTCTAAGGGTAGGATATTTGGTACACACACAAGCAAACGATTCTTTCCTAGACTTAAAATTTTCTTGATTAAAAATTCAGATCCAGTCCCTCACACAATGAATGAATAATAATTTACTCAAGGCACTTCATCACAAAGAAAATGAAGATCCCAGAATGTCTATAAGGTAAAAGAAAAACAGAATATCAAGACTCACGATGGGATCAACTTATCAGCAATTTTGGAATATTTAAGATAAAAAAAAGAAATGTCTTTAAAACACTAAAGAAAAAGTACTTTGAGCTTCGTCAAAGAATCCACCTACCAGTCAAGTACAATAGGAGGGAAAAAACACATTTTCAAAGTTGAAATGGAAAGAAGTAATCTTGTTTCCCTTAATTCTTAGAAGCTATTGAGGATTTGCTAAAAAACAAAATCATGCAACAACAACCACAAAAATCACATGGAACCAAGGGAAGGGGGGAGTCAACAGAAGAGAAATGAAAATGATTAAAATTTTCAGGACAAAATGTTCACATTAAGTTCAGTGAGCTGTTTACCCTGGAGCAGGTACACAGAGTGCTCTGGAAAGGAAGAATCCGATAAAGAAAATGAACCAATTAATTGATTTTCCTATATATTCAAAAATTTGGAAAACCACAGTGTGACATGTTCAACAGGGTGAATAGTGCTTCGTAATGTAGATAGAAAAAAAAAAATCCAAGACTATTTTTAACTCATAAAAAGAAAAATACATAGAAAGTGATTACTGTGTGCTACTTCCTTTGCAGAGGGTAGTATATATGTAATAATAAATTAAACATGAACATTTAACTGACCTCACATTACAATATCACTTATCTGTAGGATTGGAGGAGAGAGAGATGGAATATAAAGAAAAATCTCATTTACAAACAAAGTAGAAATTATATATAATCATAGTTTTTTTTAATCAAAGCAACTTTGAAGTAAGCATATTATTGGTATTATTTAGAATCAGAAAGCTTATTCAGTAGAAATAACTAAAAGAGATGGTTCAAAAACTCTGCTTCTTGCCTTTGGCAGTGTATCAGTAGTACTTCCTATATACCAAGACAATTTAATGGGTGGTTTTGGCCACACGCCACGGCATGTGAAAGTTTCTGGGTCAGGGATTGAACTTGTGCCACAGCAGGGACTCAAGCCACAGCAGTGACAACACCAGATCCTTAACCCACTGAGCTACCAGGGAACCTCCAGGATAAATTAATTTTTAATGACTGGCATATACCACTTCGATTAAAATAAAACCTGTCATAAACGACCATAAAAACAACCAAAATGAAAACTTTTAATTTCTTCAAATTATGAAAAACAAGAACACAAAAGTTAAACTAATGGGTTTTTTTGTTTGTTTTTGTCTTTTTAGCACCATCCAAAGCATCAGAAGTTCCCAGGCTAGGGGTTGAACTGGAGCTGCAGCTGCTAGCCTATATCACAGCCACAGCAATTCCGGATCCAAACCAAGTCTAAGACCTATATACCACAGGTCACGGCAACACTGGATCCTTAACCAACTGAGTGAGGCTAGGGGACTGAACATGCATCCTCATGAATACTAGTTGGGTTCATTTCTGCTGAGCCACAAAGGGAACTCCCTTTTTTTCTTTGGAGTTTTTAATGATGACTCATTGTGGAACATTATTAAATGGGGAGTTTTTCTTGACTTGCTTTGACTCCTGCTGAATATCCATTATTCACAGCAGAAAACCGATTTTTACAATTAAGCTTCTTGACAGTCATGTGGAAAACAATATATTTTTAAAGTAGAAAAAATTGATAACCTGAACATCAGCTTTTTCTTCTGCTACAGAAACTCTTTAACCAAACAGTGTGTTGAAGATTCCGAAATGCATTAAAGTTCTTTATTTCCTGGGAAAAATAAATAACTTCATATCTCTTCACTACTTTCAAGTGTTCACTATGCTTTATTACTCCATAGGGTTTATTTTGAGAAAGGTTAACGCTTTGGAAGATGCTGTTCTCTCTGTATTTAGAATTTATTTATAAATAGGCAATGTGCGGTACTTGAGGTAAGTTCCTGTCAATTACACTCACGGTTATATTTCTATCACCTGTGTAAACTAATGAACTTCACACCAAATAAAACATAATTCATATTTACCATTTTGTAGTATTAAACTAATGTACTTCCCCTGGTGGAGGAAGAGATTATAGACAAATTCAGCTGCACTCCAGACAGCTACTTAGAGCATATAATATGATAGTCAATGTGGGTAATTCCCAAAATAAGTAAGGCACACCCCTGGGCTCTCAGAGCTGGTGAATTTGGGTTTTTTTCTTTTCTCTTTTTGTGAGATACAGGCACAAGTCATCACAACCTAAGTTATATTTGAAAGGTGCTTTGACAGAAACATAAATAAGTGCTGAGGCAATGATGAAAAAAAGAGAAAATATTTACTTTAAGGAATGGAAAATTAAGAATCTTTACTGAAGGCTTTCAGGCAAAGTGTCCTACAGATGACATCTGGAATGAACCTTAAATGATAAGTAAAAATGTCTCATCAGCTGAACACTGAGTACATTTCAAATTTTTATGACCGTGTTTGACTTTGCCATATAGACATAGATTATGTGTTTAAGGGTGTTTTTCATAATATCACATATACCAAGAGCTTACTTCACTGTTGCTGCATCAGGCAAAAGCTTTCACTCTTTGCCCAATTAGCCATCTCTGGATCTATAACACTGCATGACCAATTCTCTTTTACTTTGTTTCCCTGTTTTTTGTTTATGTCTTTCATTTTATGTCACTAGTATGGTCTCCATATGGTATGACTTTCTTGACTCTGCCTTTAAACACAACTCCTATTTTGTACAAAAATAATATCTGTTTCAATAGATACCTAAGAGTAAGTCCTTTACGGACAATAGTAAATGCTTCCAAAGCCCGATTTGAATGTAATTTCTGATGTTAAACACCTTTATATCTAGTTAATCTTGGCCTTTTCTCATTTCTTATTTAGAAATGTCAATAAAAGAGCTGGTGATTCCTCTTATAGTAATGAATGTATTGTAATTCTGATCGTACCAACTTTTACGTGCAGGGAAGAGGGCAAACAAGAATCGCTGTGTAAAAGTTCCTCTCACCCCCAATACAATTAGGATAGACGTCTACCAGAATAAGCACAGGTCATATTTACTAATGGGAGGTAGAAGCTTCAAGTGACTTTCTTTAAGCTTAATCTACCAATCATAATGGAAACCATAACATACTCAATACTTAATAGATGTGTTGGCTTGTTAACTGATTAGGAGTAGCCTGTCTTTTATTTAATGGTCAACCTAAGAGTAACTGAGTTCTTACCCAAATATATCTATCTATTTTCCTGCTCCCTACAAGAATTCCCCATCCCCAAA
>PVHT021183666.1:12485917-12619646 GCA_004024745.2 Catagonus wagneri
AGGTTATCAGCAGATTTCTCATCTGAAACTCTACAGGCCAGAAGGGAGTGGCATGATATACTTAATGTGATGAAAGGGAAAAACTTCCAACCAAGATTGCTTTACCCTGCAAGGCTCACATTCAGATTTGAAGGAGAGATCAAAACCTTTACAGATAAGCAAAAGCTAAGAGATTTCTGCAACACTAAACCAGCTTTACTACAAATCTTAAAGGAACTTCTATAGGCAGAAAAGAAAAGGCCACAACCAGAAACATAAACACCACAAATGACAAGGCTCACCAGTAAAGGCATATATACAATAAAGATACTAAATCATCGAAGCACAACTATCCTACCAAAATCAGAAATCGTGAGAAGAGAGCACAAATGCAGGTCACTGGAGATGCACGTGCAATTAAGAAACCAACAACTTAAAACAATCTCATTTGTATATAGACTCCTATATCAAAACTACAGGGTTAAAAAAAAAAAAAAGAGCAACAAAAACCCCAAACAGTTAATACAATGGCAATAAGAACATATATATCAGTAATTACCTTAAATGTTAATGGACTGAATGCCCCAACCAAAAGACATAGACTAGCTGAATGGATACAAAAACAAGAAAACAACCAATGGATCACTGAAGAAATCAAAGAGGAAATTAAAAACTACCTAGAAGCAAATGACAACAATGACACGACACTCCCAAAACCTCTGGGATTCAGCAAAAGCAGCGCTAAGAGTAAAGTATATAGCAATACAAGCCAACCTCAGGAAACAAGAAAAAGCTCAAATAAACAACCTAACTTTACATCTAAAGCAGCTAGAAAGGGGAGAAGCCAGGTCATGGAAACAACCTAAATGCCCATCCACAGAGGAGTGGATAGGGAAGATATGGTACATACACATAATGGAATATTACTCAGCCATTAAAAGGAATGGAATAACATTTATAGCAACATGGATGAACCTAGAAATTATCATACGAAGTGGAACCAGTCAGACAATTAGACAGCAACACCCAATGCTACCACCTACATGTGGAAACTAAAGAGACACAATGAACTTCTTTGAAGAATAGACAATGACTCACAGATTTTGGAAAACCTTGGTTTTTCAAATAAGACAATCTGGGGGGTGGGGGGATGCACTGTGGGTTTGGGACACAAAATCTATCGTATTGACTTATGATCTTTGTACACCTATAACTGAAATAAAATTTATTGTTAATATAAAAAAAAAGAATTCCCCATCCCCCATTTTGTTTTGTTTAGTTTTTGTTTGTAACTAGGAGATGCTGTGTGTCTGTTTGGACCAAATAAATGGCAGAACATTTAACTGAGGAGAACAGTTCTTTCCTGCTCTCTTCCTGTTCTCCCTGTGAGTGACTCAACTGCCGTATCTGAGACGGTTGCTACTCTGTAATCCCAGACATAATGTCCAGCCAATGATCCACAGACATATGGTTTTTCAAGAAATAAGCTTCTGTTGTGCCAGTTGTTTTCTTGCTTTCTAGCCCATTCTCTTAGATACAGACTTGGACATAAAGAGGAAGATATTTGACTTTTCAAACGCTGAGGTGTGCCATTTGTCAGTGCCTCCTGGCAGAAGAAAAAGTAGATGAATTCCATTAACTTCAACCTCGGGTGCACTGGTATGTGCCTCCAATTTCAGATCCTTGATTTCACTCTTGCTTTGACAAGGTCCAGACTTTGAAGCTCAGCCTGCAGTCAGGTTTATATTGGTTAATACAGTATCATTGGTCATAACAGTGGGTTTACTGTTGTTTCTGTTTGCTTTCCCAAGTTATCACTAACTAAAGAAAATCATGATTCAAGTATTCGTATTGTCAGTGTGGGGCTGTATGTCATCTCTCTCTTTTAGAACACTGGAAGTCCACATCAGAGCCGTAACTCCCCACGGCAAAAATCTGCAGAGTCAAGATGCCTCTGTCACTCTACCATTTCGCGAAACTCATGCTGAGCACAGGCTGTCACTCAGCATCACACTTGAGCTGATGTTTTCTTATAGCATCAAGAAGACAGTGAAATATTCTTACGTTCATTTCTCTGCATAAAGTGGGAATATAAAGGAGAGACAGGAAGGCCACAAGCAACAAGAAAAATACGAGAGATTGTATTTCCTTCCTGAAACAAAGACAGTTTTTTATTCTTGAACTCATTTTTGTTACCTGTCTAGGCATAGTGCACATGTAAGATATCAACCCTGTTCTCTATGAATCCTATCATCTACTTGAAGATATTCTGGGGGTATCTTCAAGTCCTCTACTGGACTTACACAAAATTCAAAATGTTTATTTCAAATCAAAATAAAATGTAAACTTATACATCTGTAATTGAGAAATATGATGGAAATAAATTGCATGCTTGTGCTTGTCTCACAAACACTTAGGTAACATAGAATAGTGGCTAAAAGTAAGGACAATTAAACCAAACAAAGTGAGTCTGAATTGTGCCTCTGATATTTGTTAACTTCGTGACTTGGGCATGTTTCTTAGTCTCCCTAACTACAAATGGAAATACTGACAGTGCCTCCTGGGAGAATGTTATGAGAACTGAGTTAATATTAGTAAAGTTCTTCATACAATACTTGGCCAATAGCAAGCATTACTACCTTCATATTTATCAAATACAAATTCTGTTTCCATGGTTTAGAAAGAATCATTCTTTTGCCTCATTTCCTACAGCAACTCTTGATTTGCTGGATGCACTCATCACTATTACTCAGTTCACCATCTTTAACTGTGGTTGCTTATGAATCTGCATCCCTAGAAAGAAGTGGCTCCTCTGGAATTCAAATTTTCACTCTCTCTCCCTTGAGCAATGCCAGAAACCAAACTGGGAATTAATTAGTAGGTGATTAATAAAAATCCTAAAAGAATGGATAAGCAATGAGGTCCTACTGTATAGCACAGAAAATTATATCCAATTTCTTGAGATATACCATGATCAAAGATAATATAAGAAAAAGAATATGTGTGTGCATACATATGTATATATTGCTAAAACACGGGTAAGCCACAAATGACACTGAGGTAACATCTTCCCCAAGGACTGAAACTGGACAAAATGGGTATGCCCCCAAATGTTGAATACATGCAAAAATTATCACAGAGTGTTCCAGCATTATGTTCTGTTGAAATTTGAAGTTACTGATCAAATTACTATCATTTCAGCTGAATTACCATGAAAGCCACAGTGCGTTGAGAAGAAAGTCTCATAATATTATTTTCATCAGGAATTTGCCATGCCCTTAAAACACACGCACACACACACACACACACATTATAAGAAGATTTAATTTTTGCTTGTTAGCTTTACCAACATATAAAATGGTAAAAATAATAGCAACAATTATCTCAGGTAAATAGTTAATTGCTGCCTGTAAAGTATTTGCAAACACAAAGTACCATATAAATACTTAATAATAGTAATTAGTAAAGCCTAGCGATTTTAAAAGGAAAATCTATTCAGCTCAGTTTATTTCTGCCATTTTAAATATATAAAACTTCTTTATCTACAGTTTCTATTTGCTAGCCAAATGACAATACACAAGATGTAGGTACTCAGGCAATTTAAGACTGCATCACTCATTTGCACATGGAAAGAGGCTTTTAAAACCATTACCTAGCATCATGTAAATATCAATGCATACAATTCTTAACCTGCAAAATATTTACCGAAAATTTAATGGCCTTCACTTAAATTAGATCCATTAGATACCCAGGTTGCTGTTGGAACAAACAACAGGATATTTTACTTAGCAGAGAAGTATCATTTCACAAATACTACAAACCACCAGAAAAGTCACACACACGCACACACACACACACCTACACACACACAGCTGTAGGAGAACTTTACACAAAAAAGCTAGACACATTATTGGAGACATTCTGCAGAGAAGTCCTGAGAGCTTTGTGGGCATAGTTAAAATGCAAAAGGGAAGATGGTATTGATACTCCACCCAAACCCTTTCTATCATTGAGGAGATGATTCAATAGTCTTAGTCTAGAATTAGAAACATGAAAGACTCCAGTAAATCTGACGTTTACTATTTTTAACTGCCTCTTCTAATATCTTGACATTTGCCATCATATAAGTGCTGGATTCAAACAAATAGGCTTTCAGACTGAAACCCCGGTACTGCCATTTCCTTGCAGCAGGCCTTGGACAAAATCCAAGCCCTTTTGAGGCAGAATAATAAGTCAGGTAGTCAGTGTAGGAGCATGGGCTTCAATGCATTCTTTGGTATGGGTATTGATTAACATTTGTGGTTTAAGGGCTCCAGAGAGTAATATTCCCATAGGGCTTGTTTACTATAGGAAGTGTACTTACACCCACATGGACCTTAATCCCTAAACCACTCCTCAACTGACAAAAAAGGAATGAGAGGAATGGTGACTCAGTCTAAGGGAAGAGAAGGGCAAAGAAACCATAAAACTTACGGGACATTTCCACTCCTAAAACCCCTACTGGACAATGACTGATATAGGTAACTGGACAAGGCCAATGGGAGAAAACCACCACATCTTTCTGGACCCCACATTGGTACCCCTCTATCTTTAAGGGATAAAAACCCCTATAGGACAATAGAGAGTGGGGGCTCTTCTCCCCACCTCCCAGCAGCCCTGGGAGCTATTTGCTTTCCTGTAATAAAGACTTTGCTTGCCTGCTGCCCATATGTTTGCGAAGTTCATTCTTCAGCTGGGTGAACAAGACCTGGTTTCCAGTAACATCTTTCTGGCATCACTACCCGTGCCTCAATTCCCTCATCTATAAAATGAGAAAGGTATTAAACACTGTTGTACAGTGTTACGGTCAGTATCAAATGGAATAAAATTTGTTAAGTGCCTAAAAGCACTGTGAAATAGTAACTCCTCAGGTGTGTGTATATTCATATGTTTATCTCATAAATATGTTAAACAGAAGGGGATGGAAAGCAGTTATCTGGTAAACTTGGAGAGACAGACTTTCAGTTTGACACTGATGGTACTGCAGAAGTAATCTCACTATATCATTCAAACTAGTTTAAAATACTTTTGTTGGTCTTTTCCACAAATTTCTCAACCCCCACCAAAAAAAAAAAAAAAAACAGTAGACTTCATGAAAAATAACAAATCAGTTATCTGGTTTATGGAAAAAATAAAAAGAAATTAAAGGTTTTTGGGCACTTTTCACCTGCTCCATTAATTTCAAGATTCAAGTTGCCAAAAATGTTCCTTTCCTAGCCAAATTTGTCAAGTACCCAAGAATCGTGGTTGAGATTTTAATATAAAAGAGGGATTAAAAGTACAGAATTGGGAGTAAGAAAGGCTTGCTTTAAATCCAGTTTTCTCTGCTTTCTGGTGTGTAGCTTTAAGCAAATTTCTTCTATGCTACAAGCCTCCATTTACTGACATAAAATGTTAATCACAATATGTACTTACATAAAATGTTAATCACAATAAGTACTTGACTGAAATATTACGAGAAATGAATCAAAATTGAGAATTAAATCAAAAAATATACGTAAAAGCACTGTCTTATTCCTATGAAACTTAGTCATTTAAAACATATCTCATTACAATATTTATCTTAAACATTTCACTTCCTCAACACAATTTAATATTCGGTAAAGCAATAATTTTTCCAACTGAACAAACACTGAAGAGTATCAGTTTTCTTTTTTTTTCCCCTTTTATGGACACACCTGTGGCATATAATAGTTCCCAGGCCAGGGACTGAATCTGAGCAGCAGGTGCAACCTACTCAATGCCAGATCCTTTAACCCAGTGTGCAGGATCAAACCCATGCCTCCACAGCAACCCAAGTCGCTGCAGCTGGATTCTTAACCCACTGCACTATAGCAGGAACTCCCAGAGTATCAGCTTTCTTGACAGTGACTTTCTAGAGCAGTGCTACTCAGTGTGGACTCTGGACCAGCAGTATCAACATCATTTGGATGGTTTTTAGAAACAAATCCCTGGCCCCCATGCCCAACCAACTAAATCAGAATATCTGAGGTGGGGTCCAGGACAAGCTCACTACATGACCCTTATGCATGTTTAATTTTGAGAAGTTCTGATCTAGAATTACAGGTATCCTCAGAGGCCTGTCTCAGATGATTCTGTAATCTAGAGCAGGCATTGGTAAACTATTCTTTAAAGGGCCACACAGTGAATCATTTAGGCTTTGTAGGCCAGAGAGTCTCTGTCACAAGTACTCATTTCTGCCACTGAAGTGTAAGAGCAACCATAAGTTTTATGTTATTTAACAAATAAGTATGGCTATGATTCAGTAAAACTTTATTCACCAAAACAGGTAGAGGGTGATAGTTTGCTGACGCCTATACCCTGCGAGGCTTGTGTACTGCTCGGTCTATATACTAATGGACTGAATAATTATATCCCTTCCAAGATTCATGTGTTGAAGTGCTAATCCCCAATGTGATGTTACCTGGGGGGGGTGGGCCTTTGGAAGGTAATTAGGTTAGGATGGGTCCATAACGGTGGGACCCTCATGATGGGATTAGAAGAACATGCACCCAGGAAAAGCCATCTAAGGACACAGAAGGCAGCTATCTACAAGCCAGGACAAGAATCCTCACCAAGGACAGACTGCTAACACCTCGATCGTGGACTTCCCAGACTCCGGAACTGTGGGAAATTAACAACTGTTGTTTAAGCCTCCAGGTCTACAACATTTTGTTACAGCAACGTGAGTGGACAATAACCATATGCAGTGGTGGTGTTTCTGTGCTCAAAGAAGAAACTCTGCAGAACAGAGATACTAATACATGAATTTAGGGAAGCATTTTTATTTTGCCAGGTATTATTCATTTGGTCTGTGACATGATCCCTTGGTTTGTGACATGGCCTATTAGCAAATCATTAAAGCGCTGTTCATTTTACCTTATGATTAGCTGTGAAGTTAACTGTGAGAGTACTCAAAATCAAGGACAGTTGGGTACTGCAATACCCAACTGTTGGAGAAAAACAGACCCAATAGAGACTCTGTGGTTTCAGTGACTTTATTTACAAAATATAATCGATGTTTTCTATTCCCTGGAAAATGGTAACTTCTTGGATAATTCCTCTCTTCTCGTGAAGAGTACAAAGGAACATAAAGTCACAATTAGAATAAAAATCTAGATTTTACTACTATTTTTTTACTCTAAAAAAAAGTCGCTGACCAGGAGTGGATAGAGGGCTTATGCACTGAAACAGTTAACTCAGCTTCAAGATACTGCTGACATTTTAGAGGAGAAAAATGCCAGTGTTAATTTATCAAACCCAAACTCTCAGGAACATTGTAAAATATATTCCAATTTCCCAGGATTTAATTTAGTTCCTGGATACAAGTAACTCCCTAGAGAAGGACATCCTCCATTCACCACCTATGTAGGCTTCAACCTGGGCAGAGTATGTAGGACATCTCAGACCCCGGTCCTACTTGTGGTCCTGCAGAGTAGGTGCTCCGAAGAATTGTTAAATCAAATTAACTTCCCGACTCAAAAAACCATAAGCCAACCTAGAGTTTCATAAGGATAAATACAAAAACCCATTTGGAAGCTATTTTTCTGAAAGAGTTTTGCCATTAAGTATTTTACTATTCAAGAAGCCATAAGACACAGCAAATTAATTCTGACCTTTGATTTAGAAGCCAATTAATTCAGTGCTTCAAGACTTCATTTATTCCTTTATTTTTTTCTCTCAGCAAATATTTATGTGAAAACAAAGATTACAAAGAGAAATCCTGTTTTCAAAAACTAAAGGATATACTGAGAAAGTCAACATACAAATATGTAAAATGCAGCATAATAAAGATGTTCTAAGAACAAAGGAGAATTTCACTATCTCTTACTAGAGGTGATAGGAAAAAAGTTTCAGAAAACAGATCTACTGAATAATATATGTCAGTGCCTGAAGCACTGGGGATATTTCAGTGAACAAAAAAAGAAAACAAAAAATTACCACCTGATAAAGATTCTCACCCTCATACAGGTGACTATCTAGGGGCTGGGGAAGCAGATTGTAGACAATGAATATAACAAAGAGGTAAATCACAGAGTATGTTAAAAGGGATCTGCACTATAGCACTAGGCAAAAGAGATCAGAAATACGTTTCTTCCATGGTTGAAATAAGTCCTATAAGTTATGATTATGAGTTTAGAAAGTGTGAATGACCACCCATTAATTAATATATCGATAGTAAAATGATTGCTAGTGAAACTGTATTCCTGCTTATAGGACCTCCAAAAACCATACTGTGAATTTAACTCTTATTCCAGATCATAGGACCCTACCAGCAGCTAGAGTTCATACAAATAGAAAATAGTCCTAATTTTAGCACTATTTAGCAAATAGTGTAGTGTTGGAATTGGTGTTCAAATGATTAATGCTAAAGTTAGAAACAGAACAGGTGCAATTAATGACTGATAACTCCAATGAAGTTAGAGGTCAAAGTACTTCATTAATATATCATTTTATGGAATCTGCAATTGGGTTGCAATAGTTCATATAGACCTACAATGTCTGATTCTTTCTATAGTTCTGTACTGCCTAAACTAAGGATCAGCAAACATTTTCACTTAAAGGGACAGATTCAGACTTTGCTGGTCCATACAGTCTTTGTTACAACTATTCAGCTCTGTCACTTTACCACAGATGTAGCCATATATGCCATGTAAACAAACAGACATGGCTGTATTACAATAAAACTTTATATGGATACCAAAGTTTGAATTTCACATAATTTTTACTCATTATAAAGTATTTCTTTTGGTTTTTTAAGTATTTTAAAAAGGCTATTCTTAGCTTAAAGTCTATACAAAAAAGGATGGCTGGCCAGATGTGGCCTGTTGGTTGAAGTCTGCCCACCCCAGGCCTATAACTTTTCATTAATTCAGTGTTAGAAAATCAATGGAAGAAATGATTGAGTCAGTAAGTAGTAGATGGTTGAGTAAAAACGTACCTGTTAAGATGCTGAGTTAGAGATGAAGCTCTGGGAATCACCGTTTAACCTATATGCAATTTCCTGGCTCTGTCACCTTAATGCATCCTATTCTTAGGCAGGGCTTTGTAATTATTTAACTAATTTAGATGATTCCATCCATGCAATTTATGGTGTCTCTGTAAAGTGGACCTTAAGTCTTTTGTTTTTTCATACTTGAATGTCCGTAGTATAAATTGAAACCACTTGCTCCAGTCTGCTCAAATCTTAAAACAACTTAACTTGTGACAACAAACCTTAAATAGTCTCTACACAACTAGGATGTCCTAAGATCCAATGCAGAGGTCATTAACCCTATTGTCAACATGAATTATGGAATAGGACTGTGCCACTAATCCCTAGGATATCTTGTTCCATGGATCAAAATTTGGGGCAAATAATCAATGGCATTATATTCTTTGACTAGATAAGTCTAAGATTGGTCACTCAGAGGTTTTTCTATATTTGAAGTCACCCTAAATAAAATGACTAGTTTAGATAATGATGTTTTAGTCCCTCAGGGTAATTAGTTTTCATATTGAGTGAATAGATTAAGCTTCACATCATATATTTATCACTTTTTTTTTATGGGAAGTTCAACGTCACTGATTGGAAGGAAAAGATAATGAAAATCTTGTGTGTCCATTCATTGAGTTCCTTTTTTAGAGAACAGGGTTATGCCACCTTCAATACAGAGACGCTATAAAGACAGAGGGGGCAGTTTACGATTTTGAATTGTGATTATAAATTGATCTGTGGAGGTGACATTTGAACAAAGTTTTGGAGGATATGAGTTAGCCAAGCAATACCTAGAAAAAAAGCATTCTAAGCAACAGGACCAGGTCTGGCATATTCAAAAGCAGCACCACCTGGGTGACTAGGATGAGATGAACCATGGACACAGGTGACAAGACCTGGACTTTACTGATGTTTGAAATAAGCTTGTCAGACAGAAAGCATATTGTGCTCATAACAAGAGTGGCTATTTACACTTAACTCCTGACTCAGAAGCTTTATACATTGTCTTTGGTCTTTATATTGGCCTGACTACCTAGATATTTTTATGTTCATATTACACTGGAGGAGGCTAAAGCTAAGGAAATAAATTATTTGGACTTCCATGGCCATACAGCTAGTGAAGGACAGAACTGAGATTAGAATTCAAGTTACTCCTCTACCTTACTTTGTCTTTAAAATACCAGTTCTTTTCATGCATCTTAGAAAGTCTAAAAACTGAGGTCTTATATTCAGTCTCCACATAGGATCACTGCTGGATGAAAAGGCAGTTCAACAAAGCCAATACGCTTTAAAAATTTTTTTTAAATTAAACATAAACTCAAATCACAAGGGATTAAAGAATTATCAGATATACAGAAAACATAGAGCAACTGGATTTTTCAAGCATCAAAGCATATGTACAAAAGTATATGTTACGGAGATACACAACTTATTTTACTAATTTAAATGAGAATAACATATATAGGCTTCTTATAAGCCATAAAACATTATAAATGCTTAGAATTATCATTGAAGAAAATGAATACATCAACTTAAAGTTTACATTTGAAGACAAACTTCCAGGGATGTCTTTAATCTTTTTATATGTTTTCAAACAGTAAACTATTTTTGTTCCCTGATTTTTCTTATCTTACAATTTAAATTCTGTCTTACTGAGAATAGGCGTATTATTTGTTGATGACAACTTATTACTAAATCTCCTAGATATGTAGAACAGAGCTCTAGAGAAAGGATTTATTGAAGTTGCTTGAAGCAAGAATTTACTGATACCAGTACATTGCCAAACTCCCCATGCCAATAAAAATTGATGGATGCTATCCTATTAAATTAGTTTTCTGTAAAAGTTAACTTTAGAAAATCTCTTTCTTGCTAGCTGGTTTTGACTTCAGTGTTTAACATTTCAATATATCTGAAAAATACGTATTAACGTATCACTGCACTGGAATAATTTCATCATCGTTACTGATGTACTTATGCCTCATGGAAGTATTAAAAACACATTAATTTGAAGATGTGGGATAATATCTGCTAACCTGATTTTAAGTAGTCATTGTGATATTTTGGGAATACTAATGTTTTCATTGGATTATCACAAAGATAGATACAAGTGGAAAACTGTTACCTTTCAAAAAGCAAAAGATAGCAGAAAATTAAAAGTTCTACTTCCATCCATAACTCATCTTTACAATATAACATTGATCTATTTTTCTTCATAACAGAAAAGACACCTAATAAGAACTTTAAAAATATCCAATAATCAATAAACTGTGCATATCTTAGTGTACATAATTTGACAATTCTGACATAATCATTGAAAGTAGTACCACACTCAAGATAATGAAACTGTCACCCCCAAAGTTGCTTTTTTTTGTTTGTTTTGTTTTTTGGGTTTTCTTTTTTTTTTGCTATTTAGGGCCATACTCACAGCATATGGTACTTTTCAGGCTAGTGGTTGAATCAGAGCTACAACTGCTGGCCTGCACCACAGCCACAGCAACATGGGATCCAAGCCGCGTCTGCGACCTACGCCACAGCTCATAGCAACGCCAGATCCCCGACCCACTGAACAAGGGTGGGGATTGAACCCGCATCCTCATGGATACTAGTCAAATTCGTTTCCTCTTAGCCACAATGGGATCCCCCCACTCCCAAAGTTTTTTTCATGTACTTTATACTCTCTCTGGCTCCTTCTCAACTCAGCCCTCTCTATTCCTTGTCCAAGGGAACACTGCCGTGCTCTGTCACTGCAGGCTGGCTATCATTTTCTAGAATGTGTATACATAGAGTCATACCGAATATACTGTTTTTTGGTCAGGATACATTCAATCAGCAAAAATACTCTGACCTATGTTCTGCAAATAACAACAGTAAGTTCCTCTTTTGTTACTGAGTAGCATTCCACTGAATGCATATATCACAACTGGCTTATACATTTACTTACTGATAGGGCCAATTTTTGTTTTGATTTGTTTTGTCTTTTTAGATTTTAGCTATTACAAGTAAAGCTACAAAAAAAATTATGTACAAGTCTCTGTGGAGATATGTGTGTTCATATAGTTGCTGATTACTAGGCAATTACTGCTTGTTCAAATGGGGGTCCTGTGAAAATTTCTCACCCTGTGCTCTATCTCATTATTCTATTCTCATCTCCCTTCCATTAATACAGGGATTCTTCTGGATTCACCTCAGAAGAGGTGGATTCACCTCAGTTCTATCTTTGTGCCACAGCCTGCGAACTAAAAAAAGTAAGTTGGAGCAATCATAGGACTCACCTCTTTTGTTCCTTAACTCAGCGTTCTCTGCTCTTTTATTACCTCATATCCACTGTTATTTTATTTCAATGATTTGTTTAATATATCTCTTGAGTAGTATTTGGTAGGGGCATACATATTAAGAAAATCAAATGAATGAATAAATTAAATATAAAAATTCAGTACTACAAGGTCAAGGTATTCATTCATTCATTCATGTATAATACATTTGAGTTTTCACAATTTACGAATTTTAAGCAGTAATTTTTCATAAGAAGCTATTTGAAATTAAAGATACTGTTACATGACTTTTGAATAGGTCATTTTTCCCTGGGATTGTTTTTTAATCTTTTTATAGATGGCATTAATTTTCCTCTTGTTTATGCATGGATTCTAAGATGATGTCATTATTGATGATATCATTAGAAAGACATTCTCATGTCTATATCAGAGGATTGAGGTCAAATTTAAGTTTTGTTGCTATTTATATGGGAAGTTATTTTTAAAATACGTTTTGTTTATCAGGGATATATTGTAAAAAACAATTGTTTTGTGGTTAGAGATATTAGAATTCAAATCCCAATTCTACAATTTGCCCACAGGTTTTAGAGAAATTCTCTAACTTCTCTGTAATTCAATTGTTTTTATCTATAAATTTCAGTTAATAGTAATATTTCCTCAGAGATTTTAAGATTGGGTGAGAGTATAAGACACATAACAGGTATTCAAAGAGCAGCAGAAATTTACATATCGATTATCCTGAACAAAGTGTTTATGATGTGAACTCTTCTATTGGTTCACTCTATAGGCTGTGAAATTCAATGCTATTGATTGGATTTTTCTTCTGGCTTACTGAATTTTATTTGGGTTGATTTCTTTGTAAATTATCTATAAATATTAAAGAAAATGTAGGATAATTCCTAATTAAAGTCCACTGATTTTAATCTCTCTTGTATACAAACAACGCAGTAAAACTACTGCTCTTTCCTTTGTTCATCTCAAAGAAGTGTGCTGAACTTCCTTTTGAGTAAAATACTGTATAATAACATCAAAGCATGTTAGATCAAAAGGTTCTGATTCTACTGCCATTACAGGGCTGACGTTTAAGAAAACTGATGAATTTTAATAAATGCTACCTTTTGTGATTCTATAGTGACTACATCTGAAAAGAAATTGAGTTGAATTACAAGCATCTTTCAGCAGTATTTACTGCTTTTATTACATTTACATATATATAAAATCAGAAGTCTGAATTTTCAGCAAATGTCACAGAATGGTCTGCTAACATAGTCAGCTAGGAAAACCACATTTTAACATGTTTTACATTACATAATTTAAATGACAAGTTAAACTTTTTTCATTTTTAGAAATTTAATATAGGTTTTATAGGTATCACAGATAAGATAAATACAAAACTGGCAAGAGAGAATTGCTTGAAAGAGGAACACTACTGAGTGGTTGAGTTTGAATTATCTAGATGATAAACATAATTACAGTTTGGCATAAGAGTCCAAATTTTTTTTATTTCACGGCTCTGGACAATGAGGCAATGAATGAATACCCAATAAACCTACTGTTTTAATGAATCCATTAACATTTCCCTAAAGTAATCAAAATATCTGTCACTGTATACCATATTAATTAGAAAAAGCACATCTTCCCAATCATTATATTTATTCCAATGAAAATAAGCCATTAGTTTAATCAAATATAGTAGAGTTAAAATAAGAAAAGAATGGAGAAATAAATATCTTTATATTAACTCTACAATCCAACACACAGTACAAATTAGAATTAAAACAGAGCATGGTAGCAATTCTGTATCAATAACTAAGTTATTCTCTATTAGATACAATGCAGATAAGACCATATTAAAGGACATCCCCAGTGACTCATTTCCATTTCCAAGAAAGTTGTCCAGCATTCCCTGGAATAATTATAGGAAAAATCAGCAAAACCCTCTAAAAACCTATAACTAGGTGATGGTTCAAGTTGAAGGCGTACTTCCTACAAAGATTCTTCATGAATTTAGAGCAATTTATTTATATTATTTGCCTGGTCATATCCTTGGCTTATTTCCTTGTTGTATTACTTGCATTTTTCTTTGTAATGTTTTAAGAATTCACTATATTTGTCATATATATTACAAATATTTTATAACATATTATTTATCTTTTTAATTTGGATATGCACATGGTTTACAGGCATTTTTAATCTTTTTTTCCATTGTTACAATAAATAGTTTTTAAATGCAGTTTTAAAAATAAAGCAAAAAAAATCTGGAAGGAAATAAAATCTAGTTTACTCAAGGGATTCACCATGTGAAACCAGCACTGGCTCCCAACCAGAGAAGTAAACTAGAAAATTCATAACATCTTCATACAAGATCCTTTTCCTCTGGCTTCCAAGTTGCCTCACCAGCCACATCACCAACAGCTCAAACCAACTACTGCAGCTGCAATGCTGACCCTTCTCCTGCCATGGATCCTCGACACACTTTTGCTCACTCCACCTCATTTACTTGGCATTAATGCCCCCTCCTCTCACTCAAGCATGACTTCAATCTCACCTTCTCCTTAGATCTATTTTAACATACTAGCCTGATTTCTCCCTCCTCAGAACACTTACAGAAATTTTTAATTTGGCAATTAATTCCAGACTACTTTTGATCATTTGGCTGTTTAATCTTTCAATTATATACTTAACTCATTAATATTCAGTACTCAGTACATAATACATTGACATTCTAGCTATTATTTTACTTCATCTGATATACTTTAATACTTCACACCAGTTGTGAATATTTTGTAATGCAAAGCATTTTAATAAGACTTTTAAGACTTATGTTTATAACTTATTTGTATTGCAGTTGCAATTTGTTAGTGGGCATGATTTGACTGATACCAGTTTATTCATATTTTATGAGGTTTTCTTTATAGCTCAGTATGTGGTTAAGTTTTACATATATTGTTTATGAACTTGATTTTTTTACTCTCTTTGTTCAAACTATCAAAGAATATTTTGATTCCCTCTTTCACTACTTGCAAAAATGTCAAGGTGAATTCTAACACACAAATATCTGGGAAGTCATCACTCTCACCCTTAGAAAAAGAGAAAAAAGCTAAACAAAAGGATGTTGGAAGCATCAAAGACCTGAGATTGCAGGGCCAAATACCTTCCCAAAACCTGGATATGGGCTGGTAGAGTCATAGCTTTGATCTGCTTCTCTGGAGCAGCACCTGCTGGAGCCATAAGCTGGTAGAACACATGAATAGTAACTCTGATGAGCTGCTAGAGACTGAGTATGGACTAGCATAAAATTTTTAAATATCCTAGAGATGAAAAATTATGGGGCCCCCATGCTTTTTGTGGTTTTGCCTCACAGAACCCCACCAGGTTCTCATGGTGAAGAGACAGGAAAGGTCACCTCACAGAGAAAGTGGTACCTTTGAAGCAGCAGAGACAGCATGGATAACTGCCCCATTCTTGTCCTACCAAGCCAGGAGTTTAGGTTAAGATTATTTGACAGAGTCGGGCACCTCAGGTGATCTTCATGTAATAGTTCTGAACGTTGCCTGTGTGATGGAGCTGTTAGCTTAGGCTACAGTGGTAATCATATTGCAATATATACACATATCAAATCAATACAAACACCTTAAATGTACACAGGGTTGTATGTCGACTGTATCTCAATTTAAAACAAAAGAAGGAAGTTGCCTAGTTAGGAAAAAACATAGAAAACTTCTGGGTCTGAAATATTTAGCAAAACTATGTGAAGGATCATTACAAAATGAATTACTAACAATTCCAATCCACCAAAATCAGGGCAATGCATATGCTTCAAATTCAAATATACTTTAGTGTCCTTCAGCTCTCCGAAAATGGCCACTTCAAATGACTGCTTTGTGTATAATTCCAGTTTTATTATCTAGACGTATTAAAGAGTTTACAGATTTACATATTGAAGCTTCAGCCTCAGGCTGCAGTGACTTATTGCTATGTCATGGCTCATATCCTTTCTTTAATACTGTGTTTCCTAGAGATACAACCGATCAAGTCACAAGCTGTATATCACCGCTGTCACTGTTCAGGGGACTCAAAATCCAAGGGGTCAGGTTTGTTCTTCAAGGACTTCTGCTACAAGAAGAGGCTCATGCCATCATCACTTTTTTAAAAATAGTTTTTATATTTAATTTTGTAACATAATTAACCTAATTTTTCTGAATCCTAGGTTTATTCTTCAATTCACCCTCATTCAGCAAAAACTAAAAGTCAGTGGGAGAGGAACTTCAGAGCCTAGATACTGGAAAAACTGAAAATAAGAGATTTGTTTAAAAAATTAGATTTTATACACACACACACATACACACAAACACACACACATTGTCAATGTCATTTTACAATTTCCTTAAACTACACTTGAATTTTCTGTTGATTTATTATTATTTTACTCAGGGAAGCAGGGCTGTAATCCTGTTTGTGTGTGCTTGTGTGTTTTAGGGGTGAGGTGCATCTAAAAGGAAAGGATAGAGAATTCTTAAGAAATTGAGAATGTAGGACAGAATAAATCCTCAGGATGAATAATCAGGAAAAACTGTATGTTTACAAATATAAGATTAGAAACAATAAATAGCAAAGCAAAAATGCCTTAATACAGGAAACCTATTTGGAAGTAATGGCACATGGAAGAAACGGACATGTTCATAGCCAGAGATTGAAGGGCAAGAAGGAAAGCTACTATACATGGAGAAGGGGGTGTACTGGAGGACGATTCTGCTTGGACATATTTAAAAAAAAGAGCTCTTTGTAAGAATATGGTGATCCCTCTCCCCATTCCCTCTATCCCTGAGATGCACATCTGCTTGAACTTCAGATGGAGAGTGATGGCAGAAGGACCAAGTCAGAGTTGGGTCAACAGCCGTAGATTGTTTTCTGTTAGGAGTTTGAACCAGAGATGGGTATTGATCTTAGAAGCTGTGACTGGTGGAGCTACTTTACATTCTTTCACACTCTATACTTAGGAAGAGAAAGTGAGTCAACAGAGAGAAGCATGAAAAATAGAACAGACAGAAGAGAAAAAAAAAAATGTGCCCAATAAAAGATGAAAGAAGTCACTCATTTCAGCTCAATTCTTCACTTTCAACAATTGTTTTCTGTGAAAATCTCTTGCATCTTTATAATAAAGAAGAGTGTGTTTAGTATTACTATCTGGGTAACTAAGAAACAAATAAATGTGTTCCTCTGCATTTTTTCCTGAGAGAAATACAAGAAACTGGTAAGAAGAAATACAAGAAACTGTTAAAACATGTTTACTGTTGAAAAAAATAAGCAAGTGGGGGTACAGATCTTCACTTTTGCTTTTCTATTTTTCTGTGTTGCATTTTTTATATTGATAGGGATTATCTATAAATTGGGATGGTAGACCATCTTCACATCTAAGATACCAATATAAATTTCCTCTTTGAATGTGAAACTTATCTGGCTTGTAACAATCTCTTAACTAGGAAAAGCAGGTAAGTACAGATTGTTTCTATGCTTTTATCTACTGCGTCTACCTAACATTAACAAAACTCCAACATTCTAATATAAGAAAATAATTAATTTGCAAGTCAAGTGTGAATAAACTAAATTTCTTAACTCTACAAATCTTTCGTGTTCAAGTGGGCTTTGAGACAGTATAAAATTATTTTCACAACTTAAAAAAGTTGACTACTCAAGGTGTGTTAAAGCAGTTTTGGTCAAACCATTATTTTAAATGTTTCTCAAACTGAAAATTGCAGCCTTGGCTTACTGCATCAATCACTTGAAAAATAAATTTTCCCCAAACTCAAAGAGCCAGATCCAACAGTGCTGACTTGGCAATTATCAGAGAGAGAAACTATGTAACACTAATATTACAGAGATCCAACTTTCAAGTTGCTTTCATTCCAGTAAGATGGGAGACTGTGTTTGCCTAGATCAGATACAGGCACTGCGTGGCCTGTGTTCCCTCATGTCCCATTCTTTCCCCTATGGCAGACATCGCTATTAATTATGGCACTTGGTTTCAGTGAGTCCAGGTGCCTCAGATTCCCTTTTAAAATTTTGCAAGAAAAAAATGGAATATTCATCCCTACTTAGGCTATAGCTTTTTTGAAACTATAGTCTGGGGGTCTAAGCAGAAGGTAATAAGTGTTTGACAGTAAGTAATGACATTTTTGATCATTTTTAGGTATGTATTTCATGAGAACAGTATAGTTTCTATTATTAAAACAAGGAAAGACTAAAAAAATTTTTGAACTGTAATGCTATGACTTAGTAAGTATCTACTATGGCCCAAGAACTGTACTAAACCCATTACCATATTTACCTAGTTTAATACTAGCAATAATTCTATGGTACAGGAACTGGTATGTCTACTTTACAGAGGAGGAAACCAAGACATGAAATAGCATACTCAAGATTATTAAAAAGTTTGCTGACAGCCAGTATTCCATAGCAGGTAGCTCTGACTCCAAAAGGCTATTTTCTTAACAGTCATACTAAACTGCTTCTTCTGCTCAGATACAAAGTCCAATATTCAGGGGCTGACTGTCCTTTACTGAGAAAGCTGCATCACAATGACGACATTGTGTAGCACTCAAAAGGAGAACTTTCTCATTAATTAAGGAAAATTCCCTTTCGGCAAGAGCACTCCCCATTGTAATGAAAGCACAGCACTGTTCTCCAATTTAATCGAGATGCTTTCAGCTCTAATGGCAAAGAAGGAGGCAGCTCTGAATCATTACTTATTGCCACACTCAGTCATTGGAACAATCATCAGCCATAGAAAGCCACATTCTGTACTCAGGTGCCAGATCAAAAATAGTACTTCCTCTCCTTTCAACCTGAGCTGATCTGATTATTAATCAGTGGCTATTGACTAAATGAGAACAGCGGTTACAGCTTGGGGTCTATCAAAGCCGTAACAGTGGCCCACATGTTATTTTTATCTCTTCCAAGGCCTAATGAAAATTTTCCAAATATCTACATCAAGGCTTTATAAATTACTGAAGATATCAGGTACCTCTGACTTTGATAATAACTATATCAAATCACTGTGGTTAATATAAAATGTATTTCTCCCAAACAAATCATATAGGCACTTTCTAACAGCTCTCGCATCCCTGCTTTCAAATATCTCCATCCTATTTGCTGCCATCACTTTTCTCCTGTGCTACAGATGTCAAAAGGAAATGAACCATAGAGCCTTATAATAATGGCTTTCACGCGAAGGTCAATTTATTAATGTGTTGTAGTGACTATATCTGGCAGAATGACACAGTGAAACCCAAGATGCCGGGCTCCTGAACTTCTAGTCTGAAAGTCAACATTTAGATTTAAATGACTCTGTCTGTTTCTTCCCCCATTCCCACCAGTGGGGCAGAAAGTGCAAATATCTAATGAGTATATATTATGTGGCAAGAACTATGTAATACTTAGTTATTCTCTCAGTTATCCCCTTTAACAATCCAATAAAGCAAGTACCATTACTATCTCTGGATAAGGGAAACGAATAACTGAGATACGGGTCACATAGTCAATAAATGGCTGAGCTGGGATTCACATCAGTCTGAGGCTGCCCTGAATGTCAGACAGTGTGGGAACTTTCCAGTGGTTCCAGATGTGTTTCCCCTTCATTTACTTGGTTCTCCATACAAAATCAGTTAAGATATTATTAATTCGTACCATCTTCATTTTGCCAGTGCATAGAATACTATCTCGAGTTTGGATTGACTTTCCAAACAAGAACCATTTCCCCTTGTTCCAAATAAGGAACGCTGTATTTGACCCCAGTGAAACCCCAATACTTTTCTTATATTTATCCTATCCACCCTAGGAGGAAGGATCTTTTGGGTACATAAAACTTGCAAACGTTCAGAGCCTTATCTGGAATTCACACATTTCAACAGTTTTGATTATAAAAAATAAGAAGTTAAAGGCTCTAGACAGGAAGAAATAAGAAGAGAAAGTTTCTGTACTGCCAGACACTATAATACTCTGAGTTATGTGGTTTTACATCTTCCCAGGATTTCTTTGTAGTACAGCATATGACATTTAAGCTGGATGCTTTCAGCTGGTTCCATCATTACCTTGATAGTATGGTGCAAGGAATAAAGTTTGAGATCAAAATGTCATAGGTCTGAATCCTAACACTATTACTTTAAAGCTATGTGAGCTCAAGAAAATTATAGCTCCCTCGACTAAGTGGAACTGTCTCCTTCCAAAAGAAAAAAACAAATAATTTCTGAGAAATTACTGAAACTGTGATATCAAAAAAGATGAATCAGTAACTACTGATAAGTTTCTAATATATCTTTAGCCATGCACAATAGGTACATATAATTTCACTTTATACTTTTCCCCCTCTTCTCTCATTCTTCACATATTCTCTCATAAACTTCTATTAGACTTACTTATGCCATATGTTACTAATTTTCTTTCAAAAGCACTTTTGCATCTGTCTGGAGACCATGACCTCTGATATTACCTCTAAAACACCCTTAGCAGATAAAAACAGTTAATGACACATTAAAATAAATAATATTTTCCAAGTTGTAAAACAAAAAACACAAAAGCAAGTATCAAACACGGTTAGGAAAATTCTTACAAAATCACAACTGGACAACTTACTTCTAAATTACAATTTGAGCAAATTCTAAAAATCACATCCTTTAGAATCATCCCTGTAGCAATAAATAGAGGAACAGTTCCTTAAAGTTCAAACTGAAAACTCAATCTCAGATTTATGAAGTGCTAGGGATACTTATATTGAAGATATAGAAATAAACTCTGCAATCATTTTGTCCTGCATAGAAGTTATTCCCCAGAGTGCAATGGGAAATCTTAAGAAGTTAAGACTTTACTTAAATCTTAAGAAGTTAAAACTTCACTTCTAAGGAGTCAGGAAGGTGATAACTCAGTTGGACAAGAGCTTACGTTGTTGAAGAGTAAAATGACATGTATCAAAATTTATAAAAGTGACTTTACCTACCATTATATTGCAGAGTTCCTCCTGTTTGGGAGAGTTAATTTAGGAGACAGCCTATTATTATACTATCATAGTAAATTTTGTTTCTTTGTTGACATAATATGGAAGAGACACCTAATTCCATCACTCTACCCAAACTCCCACTCCTACTCTTCCATGGCAGAGTGTGTTTACTATTTATCTCATGAAATTCTTATTTTTCTGTTTTTTGTTTCTGATTTACTTGTGAAAGTCACGGGTATTTTTCTAAGAATAATGTACATTATTATGACAATGTGAGTGAAATAACCAATGAAAATCCTCCAGCATAAGTGTCAACATATAATATTTGAAGTGGGCAATGATGCAAAAATTATATAGTTCAAAATAAAAATGCTTAGGTTATCTTGCATCTAATACACATGCAAAAATTTTCATATGAGTATTTTGTTTTATACAGGTAAAATACTCTATTAGTAAAGGTGAAGCCAGAAAAACTCTATTTTTCAGGCTCAATTAAAATGATTTTGTAAGCATATCAAAATGTCACAGACCAGCTCCGTGGACCAAATGTTCTGACCTATTCAGAGGTAAGCTGTCTTGAAGTAAGAAGTAGTTGTCTATCGTATGCTGAGTTCCCACATCCAGAGCTGGGATCAAATTGTAATGTACATTAAGTGTTTACTTTTGTCAAAAGTCATGCCATTTTTCTCATCAGAGGACACAGAAATCAGACTGTTTTTTCTCCATTCATACCTTATCAAAAATATATTATGAACTTTCCCTTAGAATGTAATATGGTCTTATCGTTAATCTCAATAGTTTTATCAAGCTTTATTTTTATATAAAACATATTGATAAGTTCTTATACCCCACTCTCATGATAACATTACATTAACATATCAAAAAGTTTAAAGCTTTCGTCTTGCCAGTTTTTAAATGCATTTTCAATTACCCTGATTGTATTAGTTTTACACCACTGCCCCAGCAAATTGTTCAAAACTTAGCAGCTGAAAACAACACAAATTTCTTATTTTATAGGTATGAAGGTCAAAATAATGACACGGGTCTCCCTGGTCTAAGATCAAGGTGACAGCATGGCCAAGTTCCTGTGTGAAGGTTCTCAGGGAGAGTCAGACCCCTTAATTATTCAAGATATTGGTAGAATTCAGTTTCGGGGGATTGCAGAACTGAGGTCCCTACTTTCTTGCTGGCTGTCAGCTGAAGTCCATATCCGATTTTAGAGATTTTCTACTTTACATGTCTTGAAGGGTGGCCTCTCCTCTTTCTTCAAAGCTAGAACACCTGATCCGGACTCCCATGCTTCAGATATCATCTGCCTCTGCCTCCATCTTCTACTTTTAAGGGAACATGTGACAGCTTTGGAGCCATCCAAATCATCACCGAAGATGATTTTTCAATTTTAAAGTCTGTAATTTTTAATGTCTTCTGTATAGTTTCTTGCCTCATAATGTAACAAAGTCACATGTTCCTGGAACTACAGCACAGATATCTTTGGAGAACTCATTATTCTTCCTACCACCCTGATTAAGTATCTTCTAGATTCTCTAGACAGAAAGAATTTGTTGTCTAAATACTAGAAACAGGCAGTTTCATCCATAAAAGCTAAGCAAAACCATGCGTCATGAGAATCTAAGAGAAGTGAACTGTGGATTTTGTCACGTACGTAAATCTATGTTTAGAGTGCTGAGTTTGTCCACATTCTAAAATCAGTGCGGCAATGTGCTGAATGTTTGCTTCACTTACCCAAAAGTTATGTGCCCAATGTAATCAGAGAAAAGACTGTCTAATCCATCTAATAGCTATTTCAAAGGGATGGTTCACCTCAAAGAAACAATATTTATCAAGTATTCACATTGTACAAGGTACTGTTCTATACTTTATATTTAACCTTCACTGCCACCAGGGATAAACCCTACTATTTTTAATACCATTTAAAAGATGAGGAAACTGAAAGGTAGAAAATGTTTATACTCCATAATGAGATGAGCTGATATTTAAATACAGCGAAACTACTTCTAGATCAGCTCTGGCCAACAGAACTTACAGTGATGATGGCATTGCTCATATCTGCACTATCCCATAAGGTAACTATTATACACATGTGCTGACTAAATGTTTGTAATGTGGCTAGTGTGACTGAGGAACAGAACGTTTCATTGCATTTATCTTTAACTAACTGTAATTTAAAGAGCCTTATGGAGCTAACGGGTACCGTACTGGCCGATGTTAATTCTGGGGCCCATCATCTTAATCACCCCACAGAACAGGCTAAAGAAAGCACTGTTCTACGTCTTGATTCATTTTTCATAAATATATGCACTGCAATTCATGTGATACTTTCCATGTCTGAATTTAGAAACAGAACAATTCTAGCATTGTAAATAGTTTAATTTAAAAGTTTATCTCTTGCAATGATTTGTGGAAACAAAACAGAAAAGAGATCTGCTTGACAGACCGTTTTATCTTGTCTCCCACTTCCGTTTAGGTAGGAGAAATCGCTTGTGGTTAATATACACAGTGTTCTTTAATGTAACACCATGGTGTAAATTAGCATTGGTTTTTCTCTGCAAATGTAAATTGCTTTTCTTTTATTTTTATTTTTTGGCTTTATGTTGGAAATTTTCAAACATAATACAAAAGTAAATACAACAGTAAATTGAAACACCATGTCCTCATTATCTAGCTTTAAAAATTATGACCCCATAGCTGGCTTCATGTCTTTACTCCCACTCATGAGATGAAACACATGATGTATTTTAACTGATTAAAATTATTATCCTAATTGATGCTCCAATTGTCCCAAGTTTGGTTAGTGGGAGCCCATTCATTTAGCTGATGAATCTTTTTTTTATTATCTGTATATTTAGGCTCATTTGTTTTCTCTAACTTGTGATTTTCAGTATAATCTTATAATAAAATAAAATTTTTACAGGGTTGTAAAATGAAATATAAAAAAATATATATTAAAAACAACTGGAATCCCTGTCCCTCTACCCTCTTTTTGTTCCCCTTTGGCTAGTGATTTTTTATTACAAGGCTTATCTTTTCATTAAAAAGATATAAACAAATACATTCCATGCTTGGCTCAAAAAAACAAGTTGACGTACACACCTTTCTCTTCCTTGCTTTACTTAATGTTTCTCAGAACTCATTCTACAGTAATATATAGTGATTCCCTCAGCCCTTTTGTTACAGCTTAGTACCTCATGGTGTGGATGACCTACTTCTATTCAACAAGGTACTTATAGATAGATATTTGGTTTCTTTATAGACTTTTACTATTACAAATAACAGCGATGAATAGTGTTATAAATCTTTTCATGTTTTTGCCAGTGTGATGGTCTCTTTCTTACACATAGCTATGGGAACAAAGAGAAAAGTTCTAAAGCCCAATTCTTTGAAAAAAAATAATATTTTCTGAAGAAGCTCATTAGGTGAGGGTCTAGTTTTAGGCATTACATGGGAAGATGATCACTCAACTCACTAAGATATACACACATACACATAAAATATAAAGGCTGTGAGTAATTTGTGCAAATCAGTTTTAACATCCCTTGAATTCATCTTTCCTCAATTGTGAAGCTAGAAACTTACACTAAAAGATGGTCAATATACCTTTCATTGACAAGATCCATGACTGTATCACTGTTGTATTACTTTACATGTTGGTAATGCAGAGATAAGTAAGCAGTTTCTATCACTGTCTCTAACTCTCTCGAAATCATCACCAAAAGCAGAGATTGTCAGCCTCTGTTGTTCAATTCTAGATCCTACCTGGGTCATGTCTGCTTAAGGATAGGATCATCATCCCTTAAAGGATCTAATCCTCGAAGGAGGCTCTCGGGGTTTCTCCAGCACTCTCTACTCACCCACAGCAGGGAAATAAGCACCCTCTGCATAAAGTGTTGGGCTTCTTCTTGATATCTTTATCCTTCTCTCTTTACCATGTATCTATTCTGCTTCCCTCTATATACTGAAAAGCCAAGCTCATTCCTACAGGGAAGACGGTCTCTCTTCTGCCATTTGGCAGATAGAATGCAGTCTTAGGGGCAAATGTAACCTCTTTCACACTGTGTTTTGCTGATTACACACCCTCTTATGTTAGCAGATGTCACGAATTGCTCTTTTATCTGAAGCCTTTGGGGCTATATAGCTTAGGAAAATGGATGCCTCACATAGGCTTATAAAACTTGCCAGAGATTTGTCTGAATTTTATGGTTAAGAAGCCAAAGATTATCTAACAAGGTATTAACACTTCACAGTTTTGAGCTACTAATCTTCATGTATTTATCTTCCTCATAGATCTAAATAAGATTATTTTTCATGCTTTAGTAGTATAAACATTTACACAGAGACAAGAGACCATAAGAGAATTTCATGCATAACTATTTGAACAATACCATCACTGCTTTTACTGTCTTCTACAAGATGCCACGTGAAGAATGTGTCTATTAGATCAAGGTAAGTCTCTCTTCTGATTAGTAAAGAACAAATGACTGATGTCTATTATGTGATTCAATCCCACAGCAGAGTATGGCTATCACCAATAAATAAGAGGAGGCATAAGTTCATTTTACAGGAGAAGGCTGAAGTGCCTATTTGGCATTTGAGTTATAAATTAGCCTCCTTTTACCTCTAGCTGTATAACATATTCTTAAAATAGTATAATTCGGAGCAGAAATATATCTTAGAGGAGCAACTAATATTTTAAAATGATTGATAACAAAAAAATATCCTCTGGGCTGTGAAAACTTGTGACCTTATAATTCCTGCTGCATTGAAATATCTGCCCATTAAAAGAAAACATGATTTTTTTTTTATAACAACATCGTAGAAAAACTGTACCAACATCACTCATCAGTTACGGGTTATGGGTAACAAACTAAAAAAAGAAGAATCATGCCTAGAATCCTTGACCTGGGTATGGTGCTTTTGTTAAGCTTATGCTACTAAAAAGGAGAAAAAAAAAAAAAAACAGAAGAGCATTAACCACACTGTAAGATATAGCCTTAAAAAAATCACAGAAATTCTATAAAACCTAGTTCCTTCATCTATTAGACAAGGAAGTCAATTTCTACCTCAAAAGTGAAATATTAAATAATATGAGTTGATACACGAGAGAGTTCTTTTATCAGCAATATTTTCATAGAAGTAAAGTCTGGCAAGCATAGTTTCTCATTAGTGAAATAATGGCTTCTTTAACCCCTCTGAAGTCTACTAGTACAATAAGAACAGAGATTTTTGAGCTGAGAGCAAGAAAAGTCCAGGTTAAGAAATAGTGACTATCCATTGGCAATTCATCTTGAATGACTGGCAGTTGATGCAGCAGCTCAAGTGAAAAGCAGCAAGGAAATCTTTGTACCACTACCTTGACTTTGTTATGTATATTTTCTCCTGTACTAGCTAAAGATTCCTTTCTTAGTACAATCACAAACAACTACAAAAAATATCATTAAATGAACACCTACTGTATACTATCCATGTACCAAGATTATTGCTGAATATATTACCTAATACTTATTGTCTTTATAAAGAACTCTTCCTTTCAAATATTCCTTTAGGTCGACAAAGTTTATACTATTTCACATATAATAACTCTATTCTGTTTATCCTTTTAGTAAAAAGAAAGCATGGTCGCCTCACTCAATTACAGCCAACTCATAAAGTATGCACCTAATCTGCAACGATTCTAGGGACCAAGAAGCCGAGCCAACCAGAAACTCTCTTTCCAAAACTGAGCTTACAAATAGTAAGAGAGAAGCAATTAACAGGAGACTTGATGCTGAAAATCTGTGATAAGGATGAGGAATGATGTCAGAGGGGACATGAAAGATCATTTGCTTAAGTTTTGAGGAAGCAGAAGTAAATACACAAAAGCTATAAGGAAAAGACTTAGAATAATTATGGGGACATTAATTAGCAAACAGACAGATGCTTAAGTCTGTAAGTATTAAGACTTATCAGTCAGCAAAATGATAGCTTATCAGTAAGAACTCTTTCCTTTGCAAGTGGCACATACCCTACTTAAAATGAGTGACACAACGCAGAAGTTGGCAGGGGAATTCTAGTTTAGACAGATCCGAATCTAGGTACTAAAATGTTTGCATCAGGAGGTTTCATTATACTTCCGCTTTCCTGTATGTTGGTTTCACATTCACAGCTTGATTTCCTCTCATGGTGGCCCACAATAGCTTTATTTTTCTGGAACGGGTTTAGGTGGAAAGGGGAATTTCACTTTCTGGGAATTTCAACAAAAGTCTCCAATTCTGTAATGCCCTGATTGGCCACATGTGGGTCAACTGCTCATATCATTAGACTCTGGGTATGCCAGACCCAATGAAAATAAGTGAGATTTAAAGATGTAAATTACCCCAAAAAATGGTGATATTATGCAAAAAAAGGCTGAATGGGTCCTAGGCAGGTTAAAAAAAAAGGTGGTCTATAGCCTCGAATCAGGTGTGGCTATATTTTTTTAAAGGTTATGAGAACCATATTGCTGAACCAGTAGTGGTCATTTAAAGAGTATTACCAGGAGTTCCCATCATAGGGCAGCAGAAAAGAGTCCGACTAGGACCCACGAGGTTGAAGATTCGATCCCTGGCCTCGCTTAGGGGGTTAGGGAACCAGCATTGCCGTGAGCTATGGTGTAGGTTGCAGACACAGCTCGGATCTGGCATTGCTGTGGTGTAGGCAGGCAGCTCTAGCTCCCATTAGACCCCTAGACTGGGAACCCCCATATACTGCGGGTGCAGCCCTAAAAAACAAATCAAAAAATAAAAAAGAAAAAGAAAAAGTATTACCTATATTTATAGTTAAGAGGAAATATTTATGTATCATTATTATTCAATAAACCTGAAAATATTAATCAAACAATTATCACTTGCCTACTACTGAACCTAGCTCTGGGAATACAATGGCATATTCTAGGAGAGAAATATACACAATAAGTAAACCAATAAATAAGCCAGGAAGCTATGCAGAGAATTAAAATATGGTAGAAGAATAAAATGATTAGGTGATAACATTTTTTTACAGGTTAGATCTCCTGAAATTTTGATATTGAAGCTAAAACTTGTCCAAAAGGAACCATACAATCATTTCAGGCAGATGGAATAACTAAGGTAGCATCTGATATATTTAACTATTCTATGGAGGTTAATAATCTGGGTGCCTTAAATTAAAAGGTGATTCTGGGGAGCCTGTACTTACCATATCATTAACTAACTAAACTTTGATATAATTACTTATTTAAAATATTTCTAACCCACCAAAAAATAAGCTCCCTATTGGCAAAGACTTTAGTTTACCTGTTCAATTGTGTATCCCCACGCCTGATTCTTGGTATAAACTTGGCAGATGTTTGCAGGATGAAAGGCTGAACGCAAAATAATTGATAATATTGAAAACCTATTCATCTAACCTTTCACAAAACAAGCAATTCAATTTTCTTCTTTCATTGCATAAGGAAAAAGAATCAATGTTGTAAAGGATTGTCAAAGATACCACTGCAACTGTTTTAGAGTTTTTCAAAACCTTGAGTTTAGGAAATCTTCTAGAGTTGGTAAAAATAATAAACATTCCTTTAAAATAAATCACTACTCCTTACACAGATAATGACAGTAACAAAATATTTCTGGACTCAGAATTGCACAGTTAAACAAATGCATCTCTCTGCTTTGTTTTAGTGGCACAATTTAGATATCAAATATAGGAATGTGTTGATGTAGAAGTCTCAGAATGGTGATGTTTCTGGCATTCAATTTTAGTTCCTGATCGTAATTTTGGTTATTTTTGCCTCTTCTTTACTATGTTAACATGATTAGAAACACTGTTGTTCGAGATGGAAGTGGTTATGCAATTCATCGAAGATTTTCCCTTGTTAAAAGATCTGTTGCTTGTTCTGGAAGTTACAGGGAAATGAACTTGAAATATACAGGAGGAAGAATGAACACAGAGTATTCACATACATGAAGGTAGAAACTGAAGGGAAACAGGTCCATGAAGGCAAATGCTTGAGCCAATGTGAAGGCTCAGGTACAATCTGTAAGAGAGAGCCTTCAAGGGTTCCCGCTGTGGCTCAAAGGGGTTGGCAGCATCTCTGGAGCACCAGGACACAGGTTTGATCCCGGGTCTGGCACAGCGGGTTAAGGATCTGATGTTGCCACAGTTTCAGCTCCAATCTGATCCCTGGCCCAGGAACTTCATGTGCCATGGGGCCGCCAAAAAAGAGAAGGAAAAACAGGAAGGAAGGAGAGGAGGAAGAGTTTTCAGACTGATGCTAGAAGTCATCCAGGTTATTTTGCTTAGGGAACACCTCTGCCTGAGCACTAAGTGGGATGCAAGGAGGAACAATATGGTAGAAGATTCAAAGGAGACTCGACCTTATTTCGTACTATAGGCAAAGGAAGAGGAGATTTTGATCACAAGATGAATTAACACGATAACACAGGGTTGAGAAGAGAAGAAAAAGCATAACTGAATAAGGAAGAGGGAAAATGTGTGCTCTGTGTGTGTGTGTATGTTTGCATGTGAGGTTACATGTTGCCTCAAGAAATTCTCGAGAGATATAAAGAATTTCAAGAAAGAAAACAATATCCTTTGCAGCTATACTTCTACATGGAAGTTAAGAGAGAATGTTAAGATCTGTGGCAGGTTACTCATGATGTGAGAACAGGGTCTTGTGAAGTCACATGGGTGGTAACCATACTGCTATCTGAGCAAGGCTAAAGCTGTATGTTCCTGTATGTTTGAGAGGAAGACTGACAGAACTATTGGCTGCAATGGAAAGTTTCTCCCAATAATCATCCTTAGTGAAAAATAAAATACTCATAGGAACCACATGTTTAACAGAAAAATTTAGAACTGGGTCCACTGCACGAAGTAAGTGAATAGTGAAAATGGTGAAATGTTGAAAAGCACTGAACTAGAATCAAAGAAGAAATAACCCACCTCTATCTGACTGTTGGCTTGGTGAAATATAACCCCTGGGTTACTATATCCCCACCTTGAAGTTTCCGTGAGATAATGCATGTGAAATCCTGGTATGATATAGGCCCATAGCAGCAAATACAAAGCAGATGTAAGTTTTTAATATGTATTCATTGAAAGAGTTACATACGCATATTTAAAATTTAGCACTGGCTTTTACTCATTCTTGAATTATGGTTATTTCTGACTCACAAGCCTAATATATTATTGCAAAGCAGCATTTATGGCAGTTTTTATGGAAGAAGAATTCATTCCATAGCGTCAGATCTATTATGTTGTTTGGACTGACAGTGGTCTATCTACTTACATCAAAATTCAAAAAACCTACATGCTTACACTGTGCTATATTTGCAAATGTTTGGGACAAAACTTAGTTTAAACAAAAAGCATGCAATTTCATGACAGCAGTCATACCAGTAGATGCACGAAGCACATTTGAGTCTGCACTCCAAATCTTAGCCACAGTGCGTGCTATTCAACTCAATCCAGCACATATTTGCAGAGGATCTGCTCTATGAAGAGTCCGACTAGGCATTCTGGATGTCTTACAATTTAGTAAAAGGAAATATAACAAACAAACGAATAAATAACTGTAGCTTGAATCAGCTTTCTCTCCTAAAAACTCTTCTCTTCAGTTGAGAAGAGTTAGAAGGTAACTTGGTTACCACTTGAAAGAACAGGACTTGAAGATCTCCCCACCATCTTTAACACTGGGGTCCTCTTGGTAACTTTAAAACTGTCCTTTTTCAAGGTAACTTTGCTCTCATTTTTTCTATTTTTAGATGGTATAGTCTCTGAAAGTAAAAACAGAGTCTCATTTACTGTTTTTGTTTTGTACTGTTTTGCTTTTTTTTTTTTTTTGTCCTAGGTACTTTGGTAAAGAGAGGTAATATAAGAGATTGCAAATGACTTGTTAAAGAGCTCAAGAGGATCAGATATAGTCAAATAACAACCTTAATATTTTTCCACTCTTTCCTCAAATGTATTTTATCAGATATCCTTTGCTCTTTTCTGGACAATTACTTGGAAAGACCTGTTAACTTTCTGAACACAAATCCCATTATTTGGGGGTATTATACCTTTTATTTTAAATTATTAAAATAAGGAGTGCCTGTCGCTGCACAGCAGAATCAAATCTGACCAGGAACCACGAGGGTACGGGTTCGATCCCTGGCCTCGCTCAGTGGTTTAAGCATCCAGCATTGCCGTGAGCTGTGGTGTAGGTGGCAGACACAGCTCGGACCTGGTATTGCTGTGGCGTAGGCCAGTGGTTACAGCTCTGATTAGACCCCTAGCCTGGGAACCTCCATGTGCTGCGGGTGCAGCCCTAAAAAGACAAAGAGACAAAAAATAAATAAATTATTAAAGTAAGATTGTTTTTACTCTTTCCTTCAAAGCTTTTCCTGACCCTGACGCTCACATTTGACCAACAGTGGAGAAGCTGGGCATGGCTTATTCTCTCTCTCTCCTTTCTCCAACTTCATTTTGTTCTGACAGCTCCTCCAGTTCGGGGGGGGGGGTGGGAGAGAAAGAGGGTTAAAGGTGAGGTTAGATTGAATCTGCAAAATTTCCTTTAATTAGCAAGCATTCATGTTAGGTCTTTTTTGGCTGTCCAATGCCCTCTGTCATGACAAACGTTCATTGAGAAGCATTCTTCTGGGACCTTCCCCACTGAGGGATATGTTCCTAGCACTATTCCCTGATGCAGGCAACGGGAATCCCCACACATTTTTTTTTACAACTTTCCACTAGCAACCACCTCAGCTGTGCCCCTCAGTGAACACAGTCCGAGGCCATCTGATGCGGGGTCCTTCCCTTGTGATTCAAGCTCAGCTACCTTCTGCAGCGCCCATGTTGCCAATGGGAACATTCATGCACGCTGGCCTTGCCCATCAGTGCAAGTGCGGCTGGTCCCAAGGCTGCCTGCTGTCTACACCTGCCATGAGAAAGCTCCAAAAAGCCTCCGTCCACCAGAATCCCCGGGGTGGAGTCAGGTACTAACCAGCCCCTGCCCCAAATGTACATTCACACCAAATTCTATCCACAACTATTTCAGTCTGTCCTCAGGTAACAACTCTGTGGAGCCTCTGAGTCCCCGTAATTCAGAAAACTTCCCTCGCTGCAGTAAGATGCGGAAGTCTTCTCTTGTGAAAAACTGCCTCCCGATTTCCCAAGGAGTCCTTCTGCTGTCCTTTTCCCGTGTTCACCTCCTGTCATGGACAAAGGAGCAAAACTCCTTTGTGCATTTTACCCCTAAGAATTCACTTCTAAGAAAATTCACCTTCAGTGAAATTTCTAGCCTTTCCCCTGGGCTGTTGAAGTAATAACTGCTAGCCAGTATGGTTATATCTTAACAAATTGTGAAAAGGTGTGTGTTTTATTTCTCTTTAGAATACATGGGCACTTCTAACTTTTTTTTTTTTTTTTTAAGAGTTGAGGCCTCAGGTAAAACCCCTGGAAAGCAGGAATCATTCTGTTTGACATCCTGTTATAGCTGTTTCATATTTTCCTGAATTTCAAAGTCTTATAAATATATAATTCCTTCATAAATCAGCATGGCTCAGAACTTTGGGCATTATAGAAATACACGGGGGCTTAAATATTATAGGAACGTTATTATTGAAAAGCTTGGTATGCCTGGAAATGTCTAGAAACTAGTTGTTTTTGTTTGTTTGTTTGTTTGTTTTGTCAGATATCAGAAAGGGAATACTTCAGGCCAGGTTCTCCAAAACAGGGAGCCAAGTGATGTATCAGAGAGAAAGGAGGGAAGACCATGGCAGTGAAACAGACACCAAGCAAGGGAGCCGTTTCAAGCATGTCCCTGGGAATAGAGCTCCAGCCTAATCCTAAAACAGACCAATAGGTTTCTGGACTACCAATTGTCATAGAGACACCTGATTTAACCTTATATTAACAGGCTGGTCAATTCTTGGTTAAGACCCTCTACAGAGACATGGACAAATCTTCCAGGAGTTTCTGGATCTCTGATTACTAAGGACTTCTTGGGAGCTAGTTGAAGTACCAACTGTCTTACTGGAGGTAATCGTGGAAGAAGAAAAAAACATAACATCCCCTCTTTCTTTGTTTTTCCCTGTTATTTGACTTGTTCTGAATATCTATGTGGAGGGAATGAAACAGAAAAGAGACTGGGCTGTACTGTAATAACTGACAATTTCTAAACACTTTTCATGGAAGCTTTCCTCTTCAAGTTTGCTCCAAAGAGGGATACCGTGGTAAAGGAGCAAACATTCTCATTATGTCCCCTGTGATGACCCAAAGATGCATTACTCAAAGGCCTAATCAGCTAGAGCTACTAAGAGGTGAATCTCAGTACTAACATCACACTGAACAAATTTCAGGATAAATTATAATTTCAGTTTTGAAGGGGCAAAGAGCTAGCACAGATCATACGTGGCTGATTAGACAAGGAAAGTTTCATTTCTGAGCAATGCAAAATGTGTAGAGAACAGACTGAAAAGAAGACTGTAAATGGGGAAATCAGTCTGAACAAAGCTAGGAAAAGAAGAGTGTATAGGTGTTGATGGGAAGAGGGGTAGAAAAAGCTGCAGGGTGTTTTATGAATTTTATAAATATAGATTTATTTCTATAGCCAACTGGAGCTTGTTGACAAGGCAAAGAAAAGGTCATTGCATGTATTTTACTTAGGCTACAGGCTCAACTTTCAATGAAATACCTAGACCTGAACATTTTATCAAAGTGAAACTATTGATGCTAGACATGTGAGTAATATCCATCCCGTACCTAACCTGATGATACAAAGTGGTGACCTAGGGATTAAGGGCATAGTATCTGATTTCTAAAGGTGGGATGATATTGTCTTTGGTGGAGGGGAAAGGGGAGAAGAGAAAATATAAAATACTATCAAGACTAAATTAAAGTAGGTTAATTTAGGAAAAATAAATTACAAAATTAAGAAAAACATTAACACTGCTACGAAATCAAACTTGGATGCTAGAATAATGCATATCCAAGTTCAGAATACCTACCAAAGAAAAAAGAGCAAATAAATGTGTTAAAGGGTAAAGACCACTAAGTTAGGATTCAGTAATTTCAGATCTGGTATTAACTGACTATGAGACCACCTCTTGGGCCTTCAGTTCCTGTCTCTGGAAAATGAAGGTGTGGAATGAACCAACTGTCTAAGTCCTTTCCAGCTCTATCATTCTGTGTGAGAATGAGGCTCTCACATGATGAAAAGATCAATGGCAAGGAGTATACTTCTTATAAAATCCAGACTAATTAGAGGTGATTTAACAGCACAAAAGATATGTGGCTCATTAATGATCACAAGACTGGAAACCATGAAGTCTATTAATTTTTTTCGTTTTCATCTCTTTTTTGAAAAGAGTTTAATTCTCTTCTTGAGAACTCATATGAGAATAATTTATATTAAGATGTTGTCATCATAGTTAATGGACCTAATGAAGTATAGCCAGGCTCCAGATTTCACTTTTGATGTGAATAATTGATCTTATGAAATGTTTAAATACAGGAATGACAAATGTTCAGAAGTCACTCCTTGATCCCATTTTGTATGTTTATAATACCTGCAATTTGAAAGCCCTAATGGTGATTTTGCCTATTTACTTTTAACTCAGAGGCCTAATAACTTTCCCATCTTTTTAGCTCTAATGCTGAATCACTGATTTTCCTAAGGCAGTGGGCAAAAAACGACTGATAGCATTTTAAATTTCTAGAAGGTGCACAGAGGGTGCTTCAGTTTCTCTTGTAATTAAGCAAGACTCCAACAAGAACATAGTTTTGTATGGCATAGAATAGGAAAGTGTTAAAGGAAAAAGATTCATTTCCTCCTGGACCCAGTGGTGAGTGAACGAAAGCAGAATCTCACCTAAAATGTTGAGCAAAAGAACATGAAAAAGTGAATCTAGTTCAAATTCAGTCTGTTTGGCAACCTTTAATTCATAATTAACTGGTGTTTCAGGGCAGATTACTTACATGGTGCTAACCATGCAATTACAGGTAAATTCATTTTTTACTCCTCTGCATTCTAAGCAAGTGGAGCTCACCACACATGTTAATTACTTTTAGAGCCACTAAACGTAATTCCCATATCAAAGGTGGAACCTGTAATTACTAAGTGCTTAGTATTTAACAAGTGTATATTCCCCCAGACTAAAAGAAGCAAGCTACAGTGCAAATAGCAGGATTTTGAAGCTGAGCCTGTATTTGAATCTTTGAACCCTGGTTGCTCCACTAAAAAAATAAACTTCTTGGATTCCCCTGGCGGCTTAGCAGGTTAAGGATCTGGCACTGGCACTGCTTTGGCCCTGGTTCAATGCTGGCTGGGGAATTTCCACATGCCTCAGGCAAGGCCAAAAAATAATAGTAATAATAAACTTCTAATCAGTAAGAATAGAATTGTATTGAATAAAAAGTGCAATTGGTTAATTTATTATCCACCTATATAACACGGAAGTGGACCCTCAATGGTCTTCTGCAATTTCCAGAACACACCACACTGCTTTGTGCTTTGACTACTCTATTTCCTCTACCTGATATAATATTTATATTCTTCTCCAGCTGTTTATTTCCAACTGATTCTTTTTTTTTTTTTTTTTTTTGCCTTTTGTCATTTTATGGCCGCGGGTTTATGGCCGCACCCGCGGCATGTGGAGGTTCCCAGGCTAGGGGTCTAATCGGAGCTGTGGCCACCGGCCTTCACCGCAGCCACAGCAACGCAGGATCCGAGCCGCGTCTGCAACCTACACCACAGCTCACGGCAACACCGGATCGTTAACCCACTGAGCAAGGGCAGGGATCGAACCCGCAACCTCATGGTTCCTAGTCGGATTCGTTAACCACTGCGCCACGACGGGAACTCCCCAACTGATTCTTGAAGATGTAGATCAGAGGTCAGCAAAATATAGCCAGTGAGGCAAACAACCGCCAACCCCAGTTTTTGTAAACAAGGATATTTTATGGAACATAGCTATGTCCATTTGGTTTTGCACTGTTGGTGGTAGTTTGCAAAACACAACAGTAGATTTGCTTAGCTGTGACCAAAACCACATGACCCACAAAGACCTTCTACAGAAAGTTTGCCTGCCCTTGATCTAGAGAAAGTCTCATATTTTTCATACTGCCTCTCCTGTGCTTGTTTTCATATTCCTTGCATCATAACTTAACTATATTGTCAAAAGAGGCATGGGAAAATGGTAACTGCATTTCAGCTTTCCTGTTCATTTGTCCCTCTTGCTTAACCTAATAGCAGGTATTTTGGTGTGCGAACTCAAACAGTTTTTGTTTGTTTGGATTTAAAAATAAATTATTGAATGTTAAAATCTCCTAAAATTAATAGATGGGTTGGAGGCCATTCCAGTTAGAATAAAAACTATATTTAAAGTTTTTTAAGTATGTGGAAAAATACACACACACATGCATACCCTCCAATACCGAAAGAGAAGTCCAGGAAGCTAATGTATGTGCTTATTTCTGGAACAAGAGGATGGACTTCTGATCATGACAGAAGAAAACCAACCAGATTTTATATTGAAAACTCCAATGGACTTCGTGTTTGATGTGACCTATTCCAGGTTTGTTCCACAGTGGTGTGCGCTTAAGCTTGTACACAGCTTGAACAACACATATTCAATTCAGTGGGTCTCAAATTTGATTCAGAACTTTTTTTTTTTCCCCAATCCTCCTGCCCCTTATTTTCTGGTCTCTTAACTTTAATCCCCCTGCATACAAAATGCCAGTATTCTAAACATGACTGATTATTAATTCTCTGTTGTCATTCAGAATATATACCACATCTAAACTGTTTCTAATCTATAGGATTTTTATCTTTGAAAAGAATATGTGTGAAATAAAATCTACAGTTATAATACAGGACTATTTAATTTCTTCCCATGCAAAACAGCATCTGTTTTTTCTTATTACTAAAAGTGTACCCTGCATGTTGGTAATTAAAAAATGCTAAATTACCATGTGGCATGAAAGAGGAAATTTTTACCTGGCTTAATTACTAGCTGCATTGTTATCAGAGCGTTTGTTTCAATTAGGTAACCACAGCATGACATGTATAAGAGATAATCCCAAACTGACTTCACAGTCACATTTTGATTTTGTTAGCTTTACTTCTTTTGATTAAATAATGCCAAGGTCAAGAAACTTCTTGTAGATATTTAGAATTCCTTTTAGCTTTAACTTTACTTTTATCTCTAAGAGTACTGTAACTTCACTCTTTATCTAAGCCTTAAAAATAGTGGCCACCACTGTGTTTTTATCTCTTAGAGCTTTCAAACTTATTTCAAGTCTTCCTTGCTATATGTACATAGATAAATCAGGCCACCATTACTCTTTTTTTTTTTTTTGCACTTATATACTACAAGATGTTTACATAATGGTTACTAAGGCTTTTGTTCATTTTCTATAGTTTGTGTGCCTTCTTATAAAATATTGTCTTTTCAAGATTCCTAAAGCATCATACTAATACTATATTGTATTAATGTCTCAGGGCACAGAGTCTACCAGAAGTGAATCATGAATGTCCAAATTCAACTGTCATAAAAACAACGATTATAATCCAGGTTATCTATCATTTATGCGCTGAGAATTACTGCCATCAGAACAGAGAATCTGTGCAGTTACTGAGGTCCTGGACAGCCACTCTCACAACATTCACTGCTTTATTTATTAGCACTTATTTAAAATGTAATACGATTTCTTATGTTCTACCTGGAGTATTCCCAAAAGCTGTGAACTAGTAACCAATAAAATACAGACATACAGTTATAGAATTTAAAAACTCCTAAGAGTGTGCATGTGTGCAAATGCATGTACTAATTGAGTGATTGGCTGACTTACTTATTTTGACTGCCTAGCATCCATTCTAATTTTCTTCTCGTAAAAGCATTTCCCAGTCCCTTTCAAGGAATTATTTCACCATCACTGTACTTTGTGTTTTTTGTGTCTATCAATCAAAGTATTCTACTTTTTCCTAGCCAAAAAGACAACAAATGTCCCAAGCCACTTCAACTATGCTCTGTCTTTTTTACAAATTTGGAAGCTTGAACACTGAAATTCAGTGACAAATATTAAAAAAAAAAAAAAAATCCCAGGACAGACATCCCCCGAAGAGACAGCTATCATGCACCTGGATCATAAGGTCTACCCAAAGAAAGTGCTGTACTATTTTATTTCAACTCTGTCAGCCACATCATATCCTTCCAGTGAATTTCCTTTTTGACCTATAGATCCAAATTACCTAATTTACAGTGTGCCTAACTCAGCTGTTCTTAAACTTGGCTATAGAAGAAAACTACCTGGAGAGTTTTAAAACTCCCATTCCTCAGGTTGTACCCCAGTTCAAATAATAATATATAGTATCTGAATAATAATAATATCTGAAGGAATGGACACAGGCATTCAAATTTTAAAGGTCCCCAGATGATGCTAATCTGCAGCCAAGGCAGAAAAACCACTGGCCAAATGTATACACAGAGCTACCATGTACAGCATCCTTGCTGAGTGCCAAGGAAGTAATCTCATGATTGCCTTACAACTAGGAGGCAGGTATTATTTTCATTTACTATGGGAAAACCAGATCATACAAATGTTAACTCAACTTTCAGAGGTCATGAGATTAAGGGATGAAGATGTAATTCATATCCCTAAATTGGATACATTATTTATAACCCCTACTTTAACCAGAAATTGAAGAAAATGGGGTTAGTCAACTTGGAGCTAAATGTACACTCAGCAGTTTCTAATGTTTTAATAGAAACAAAATGCTATTTTTCAAAAAAGAAATTCATATGGGAAAACTTAATTGCCATGGATAAAATGACAGTTAAGGAGAGGATAATCATTTGCAGTACCCTCTCATTTCTTCCAAATCTAGGCCAAGGATTTTGGGCTCCCCAAAGGGCACAACAGGAAAGACTCTAAGTATCTTGAAAACAAAGGGAAAAAGAGAACCAAATGGATTATATATTTGTTATTATTTTATAAGAAAGAATATATCAGTTTGCAGAGAGAGAAACTGACCCATGGTTTCCAAATTCTAAAAGAAATCATCTAAAGGTAATGAAAATGCCAATGGACAACACACTAGGTATTTTTCTGAAGTGACTGTTCAAAACACATAGTGATACTCTTCATGGCTTTCTCTTATGTAACAAGACTATAATATAGTGAAGGTGATTTCATGGTGAATTTAACACACACTAAATTCAAGCAAAGCAAACTCCAAAGATTCACTTCTATTGGATTTTTTTTTTTTTTTGTACTCAAGGTTTCTATAGGATACTAAACAAATTGTTCAGCAATTCAACTCTACCACTGTTTTCAGGGGGCGAAAAAGTCAACCCAAGGGAATCCACCCAAAAATCTCTTGGGCTTGCTCTATACATAGTTGCTTTCTCTCCATTATTCTGCTCAGCAAATGCTAGCTGTTTCTTGGTTTCCTCAGATTCCTCGCCCTGTCTCTTCAGACAACTAAGCTCCATTTGGGACCCCACACCTGAAGCCTTGAAATGACTCCAGGAAAAAATCTTTATAACCGTATGCCTCATCATGTTCGTTTCTGTTCTTTTCATGAATTAGACACTAATTGCCAGTTTTCTAATGTCAGGAAACAGACATTGCATATACGTAGTATGATGTTACGGAGTTTGGTTTGGTTTGGCTTTGGTGAGACTACAGTTTCTATAGCTGTTAATGCTGCATGTGCAGAATCATAACTCTCTCTCTTTTTGCTTTAGTTTTTTTAACTTAAATCAAAAGATTTATTAGTTAAGAACATCTTCAATAATCATATATAAGATGACCAAGTCAATATTGCTTTATTACACTTGAAATACTTTATAAAATCACTATGAAATTTTATCACAAGTATAAATATGAAATATTGTGAAATATTTTGGTCACATGTAAATTAACTCCTATGTCATAAACACAACAATAAAACCTGGTTCTCCAAGAGAAGAACTTGTGTTAAATAATTAAAGACAACAGCCGAGATATATTTGGTCTATATTTGAATAGATGATCAAATTAATCATTACAAACTTGCAATTTTATCACTTATTTCAAGAAAAGGGTCGAAATATCAAAATCAAGGCTAGTATAAGATCCAGCTTTACTAATAGATAATATATAACTGATGTTTTGTAGGTGTGCTCAGAGAGTCAACCTCCTGGAGTCTATTGTTATAGCACCTAAGAAATTCTTGAACCTCTGCTCCCATACCCAGAATGTCTGTTGAGTGAAAAACATACAAAAGAAGAGAGCATACACTATTATACATAAATATTCCATTAATTAGATACACCCAGACACTGATTCTTAGAAAATACAACATAGATAACCTATAGGAAGACAGATCAAAAAAGAAATACTGAAATAAACTTACTTTTAAAAATCAGAGAAGGAGTTCCTGTCATGGCTCACTGGTTAACGAACCTGACTAGTATCTTATGAGGACGTGGGTTCGATCCTTGGCCTCACTCAGTGGGTTAAGGATCCGGCGTTGCCGTGAGCTGTGGTGTAGGTCACAGATGCAGCTTGGATCCAGCATTGCTGTGGTGTAGGCCGGCAGCTGTAGCTCTAGTTTGAGCCCTAGCCTGGGAACCTCCATATGCTGAGGGTGTGGCCCTAAAACAGACAAAAGCCAAAAAAAAGCATCAGAGGAACTCTGTATAGATACAACTGAGATTTTAAAATTCAAGGGAAATGCACCACTACATTTCTTTACCTAGCATTGAGCCTACTCCAACAGTATCTGATCCGCTTCATGTCACAAACTTTTGCCATCGTAGATAACAATGACTTCCAAGCTGCCAAACCCAATGTTGATGTTCTGTTCTCATCCAGACATCTCAACAGCATTTGAAAGAGTCAATCACTTTTTCACCTTTGAAGTTATTTCTTTCCTTTGCTTCCACGACAAGACACATTTCTACTTCTCCTCTTATCTCACTCCTTCTCAGTATCTATTTATGGTTCCTTCTTCCCTTCCAGAAGTCAAGCTTGGGCTGCTTCTCTTATCCAGCTACAGTGCACAAATGGTGCTAACCAGTGTGTTGACTATCAATACAATGTATAACTTGATGAATATCAAGACCTATCTCCAGCCCAGAGTGCTTCCCTGGACCCTAGATTTTCTATTTTATTATCTGTCCTATGTCTTCACTTGGATATTAAACATGCATCATAAACTTAACATGTTTGAACAAAATTCATAATCCCCCACCCGAATCTTAAATTTGTTTTACGTCTAGCATTCCTTATTGCAAGATAACATTAAAATCACCCAGTTTTTCAGAACAAAAGTGTTACGACCTTGATCCCTCTCTGTTTCACAAATTCACAACTGTTCTATCAGTGAATGTCATTTTTGAGGTATATCCCAAATGAAAATTTGTGTAATTCTTTCTAGCACCCTAGTCTAACTCCCATCTCCTCTCATCTGGACAATTACGATAACCTCCTAGCTGGTCTCTGGGCTAGGATGGCTTCCCTCAAAGGTATGTTCTCCACAGAGTCAATGGGGTTCATTTAAAATTGAGTGTCATATTATGTTACAATCCTCCTCAAAACCTACCAATGACAACCCATTACACAAAGACAAATATGAATCCTGACCTTGGCCCCTTGATCACTCTCTGACTCCCTCTTCTAACATTCCACCTCTCAGTCACTCTGTTCTAGCCATCTTAATTTCCTCGCTGCTTTTGCCATACAATAAATACAAGTATGTTTCCACATCAGGACCTTTGCACTGGGAGTTTCCTCTCCTTGTATTGTTCTTCCCCAAGACAGTCAAAGATGTATGTCATTTATTTAACTTATTTGTTCAAATGTAACTTCCTCAAACAGACTTTCCTACACGTTATTGAAAATATCATTTTCCATTGTGTCCTTCTGAGCATAGATCATTACCTGAAGTTCCTGCACATATTTATTAGTATATTTTCATTGTATCCACTCCACTCTAGACTATCAAGTCCACAAGGGCAAGGCTGTGTTCTTGTTTCATCCACTGTTAAAACTGTACTGTCTAGAAAAGCGTTTATTACTTAGAAGACATTCATGAAATACTTAATGAAAAGTTAGATGTAATGAAAAACTGTTAAGAAAATACATACATTGTTAAATTCACTCACTAATAAATAAAAACCTTGAATAAATGAATAATATTGAAACAGACTGATCCTGTAATCCAGGAGTAAAGAAACTGTCTGTAAAAGGACAGGTATTAAATTTGGCGGGGAGGGGCCATTTTGGGACTCGGACTCTGTTGCCTTTACTCAGTACTGTCACTGCAGGGTGAAAACAGTCACAGACAACCTGTAAATGAATGAGTGTGGCTGTATGCCAATTAAGTGTTATTTATAAAAAGAGATCATGGGTCAGATTTGTCTGGCAGGCTGCAGTTTGCTAATCACTGCTGTAGTAAGTAAACCTAGCTAGCTAGCTATCATGTCTATATCTCTGTATGTCTATTTACACTTCTATCTATACATAAAATATGTGAAATACATATGACATCCATAAAGTTTGAAAACAAATTTTTCACATCCTCGTATAACAGATAAATGCTCATTTTATAAAGGCTTTACTAAGGCATATAAAAGGACAAAATACATTCAAATTTACAATGGATTCAAAGAGGCTAACATAATGTTCATACTAGGCAAATACAATTTTATGAAGGAAAATTGAAATGAAATCTTACCTGAGAATATTGACACAAAATCCTAAGTAAATCATGAGCTAATTATATTAAGCAGTATATATACAAAAACATCACAATCAACTGGTGTTTATTCCAAGAATGTAAATATGACATAATTTTTAAGAATATAAAAATGTATTTAAATACCTTCATAGATTTTATGGACACAAATTGTGATCATCTTAATAGGTGCTAAAAAGCACTTGTTAACAGCCAACACTCATTCATGATAAAAAATAACCTTAGCAAAGTAAGAATAAAATTGAATTAAAGGATAATATGATTATAAAAAAGAATAGTTCTAATATTTCTCTTAGTAGTCTATTACATTATTCATGGAAAAGTAATCTCAAATAGTTGGTCAATATATAAAGAGATAATAAACCTCACAAATTATGAAGATGCAAAATAACAATCATAAAAAATTAATAGCTGTTAACCATGCAGGAAACCTTTTATAAGTACTTTATATTATAAACCCATTTAGCACACTTAACTATATCTTATACATTTAAGTCATTAATTGGAAACAATGTCCTCTGCCCCAGAAATTTAAAGGAGTAATAAACCAAGAAGGTGAATAGGAAGATAGTCTTTATTAATCCCGGAGAAATGGCCCTATGGCCAAAGCAAGCTTTTGTTTTTTTGGTTGCTGTTGTTGTTGAAGTACACATAATTGATATACAAAATTATGTTACAGTTTATAATATATTTATTCATGATTTTTAAATTGTAAATTCCATTTACAGTTATAAAATATTGGCTATATTCCTATTGTACAATATATACTTATAGCTAATTTCACATATAATAGTTTGTATGTAACTATTGTATATAGCACCTTCCCTCTTCCCTCTCCCTACTGGTAAAAATTAGTTTGTTTTCTGTATCTATGAGTCTGCTTCTTTTTTGTTATATTCACTGGTTTGTTGTATTTTTTTTTAGATTCTATATACTGGTGATATTATACAGTATTTGTCTTTCTCCCTCTGACTTATTTCACTTAGCATAATACCCTCCAAGTCCATCCACATTGCTGCAAATAACATTATCCTATTCTTTTTTTATGGCTAAGAAGAATTCCATTATAGATATAAACCACATCTTCTTTATTCATTCATCTGTTTATGGATACTTAAGGCTGCAAAGCCAGATGTTGTGTTCTCTAATGCTTTCTGTGTGATAAAGAATGCAAGAGCATCAAATAGTAGCATCATTTTGCAAGTAGCCTCAACTTTCATTTTGAAAGGATCTGAATACCACTTACTATGTGTACAAGTTTCCCATTGCTGCAATAACAAATGACCGCAAACTTAGTGACTTAACACAAATTTATTCTCTTACTGCTCTGGAGGTCAGATGTCTAAAACACTTTTTCACTGAGTTAAAATCCCTACAGTGTTGGCAGGACTGAATCCTCCAGAGGCTTTCAGGGGAGAACCCTTTTTCTTATCTATTTTAACTTCTAGCAGTCACCTGTGTACCTTCACTCACCACTCCTTCCTATCTTCAAACTGCATCACTCCAGTCACTGTTTCCATCATCACACTGTCTTCTCCTCTGACTTCTCCTGCCATCCTCCTAGGAGGACAATTGTAATTACATGGGCCCACCTAGAAAATCTAGGACACTCTCTCCATCTCAAGGTCCTTAATTTAATCACATCTGCAAATTCCCTTTTGCCATATAAAGTAATACCAACAGATGCTAAGGAGTAGAATGTAGTGTCATAATTCAGCTCACCATACTGTATTAAATTATCTACATTTGATCCTAAATGCTATTTTGCTTCCAAAAAAAAAAAAAAACTCATGAGTGCCTTCATGGAAAAAACAAAACTAAAGCAAAAACAAAAACACTATTCAAGCTGTTATTATGGAAAACAGTAAAGACTAAGATACGGTCCTGTTCTTCCAAAAGCCATAATTTACTTGGCAGCTCAGATGTAGAGCCAAATGTAAACAGATTCAGGTAGAAGCTGAGCAGATTTTCTATTTTTATTATTTACTGCAGAAGCAGACACAGATGCATTAATTCTCTGAATATTTTCACACTTCAACTGGTCAAATCCACCAGTATTTAAAATGGTAATCATACAGTAGGGCTGCATTCAAAGGTCAGTGCATGAAGCATGTAGGAGGTCATGATTAAAGTCACATTTTAATGATGCTTCAGTCTTTTCTGAATTTACAAAATCATCTTCTGTGATATTACTATCTAAAGCAATAAAAGTTTTATACCCCTTTAAAGGCAGCATCTAAAGCAGAAGTTCCTAAGCAATGATTTTTGGTCTCATGCTACATGATGAAGATTTCACTCATCTAGGATGAATGAGGAAAAGTATGAAAATGAAAGAATCCTTTTCATAAAAATAATGTATTCAGTTTTAAAATTGCCCTTTTGCTTTTTTTTTTTTTGTCTTTTTAGATCTGCACCCTCAACACATGGAGGTTCCCAGGCTAGGGCTTGAATCAGAGCTGTAACCACTGCCAGCCTACACCACAGCCACAGCAATGCCAGATCCCAGCTACATCTGTAACCTACACCACAGCACCCAGCAATGCCAGATCCTTAACCCACTGAGCGAGGCCAGGGACTGAACCTGTGTCCTCATGGATACTAGTCTGATTTGTTTCTGGTGAGCTACGAAGAGAACTCCATCCTCTTGCTTTTCAAAAACTGGACGAAAGACAATGATAAGTAAATCTTTTTCAATTGAAAAATAATGATTTACTAAATATATGTGAGTAACAAATTAATACACACACACACATGCATATATCCTGGCTGACATAATTCAAAAATCAAGGAACCAATGATCTACAGTTTGGATTAAATTAGTAAAAAATCAGTACTAATGATAATCTCAATAATTGCAGGGAGTTCCCATCATGGCTCAGCAGAAATAAATCTGACTAGCATCCATGAGGACTAGCATCCATGAGCACGCCTTGCTCAGAATATGGTATTGCTGTGAGCCGTGGTGTAGGTTGCAGATCTGGCTCAGATCCTGCACTGCTGTGGCTGTGGTGTAGGCCAGTGGCTACAGATCCGATTCAGCCCCTAGCCTGGGATCATCCATATGCCGCAGGTGTGGCCCTAAAAAGACAAAAAAAAAAAAAACCATAATTGCATAATGTTGTAAAATTTACAAAATACATTTATGTCCATTAGCTCAACCATTTCTCTCCTACCTCAACAATAAGCCCATGAGGAAAAGATGTAAGCAATTATAATTTCCATCTTAGAGGTTTTGTAAGGTTACAGGTTGAGAAAAACATGAATTTTTAAATGACTTATTTAAATTTAAATGCCTTCCAGTTCATATATTCACTTATGCCTAATTATTTCATCTTACATTATACCTTTAGCCACTTCTCAATTTGCCATCCTGTATAAACTGAAATATGTCTTCCTTGATAGTGCCACAGCCAGCTCAAGTGGGTGGTGTTCCCTCCACCACTTGAGTTGAATGTTTCCCTAGTACCACCTTGTTCCAGTGGTACAAGGGATGTTTCTCTTGTACCAATGAGGCTGAAGAAGGGAAGGCTAATATACCCTGCTTGCCCCTTAGGACATCCTTTATTATGCCATTATTTTTTCTCCTTCCTAAACTATTCCTTCCAGCTTTGAATCTCATTTCCTCAGTAGAGGAAATAATCATCCATTTTGAATGCTTAAGAAAGGTCACAAAAGATAAGGGCATTAATATGATAAAACAACATGGTCAAAATGATCAGTTGTTTGGCAGCACAGACATAATCAGAGTACATGTCATAGAGTGCTGGGTATGATATTTACCTAGAATGAGATAATTGGGAAAGAAACCAAAGGATATTAACTTTCAAGAGAGTTGCCAGGAAAATATATATCTATATTGTATCTATATTTTATATGTACACACACACACACACATACATATATACAAATAAGGAGGCTGAGGATATAATATTGAGTTTTTAAGCATGTGATACAGAACTATGTCCCAATGTGACTTTTATACATAATATCCCAATATGCTACTCTGTGAAATAGCTGGATGATAATCAAGACATTTGTACTTAATCAATATAATATGAATCAATAATAGAAAGTGCTAAAATTCCATTAAATTATTATCTGATGATGTGGCAACAGTATTCAGAGCAGAATGTCTAAAGGATACTAAGTCAGGTAAAAAGCCATAAATGATGTTATATCACTATTTCCTACTGTTAGAGCTAGATGGGCCTTGAGATGCAAATACTATTTATAGATGAGAAAATTTATATAAAAAAGACTCAGTTGACCAAGTTTATAAAACCTAAATAAGTCACTGAATTCAGTGATTTTCTTTCCTTTTTTTTTCTAGGCAAAATCCAAAAAGCTGTAAATCAGAGAGTCTGTTTAAAGTCCAACAAAACTCAATTTTCTTTTCGGTGCAACTTTCAGGAACTCGAATGAGGAAATCCTCACGTCTGCAAGAAGGGAAACAGGCCTACACTTTGGAATGTCAACTAGAGGTCACAAGAAAATGTGCTCAAGAGTATGTAAGTTCTTCTCACTATAAATGGAAAAATAAAACTTTCTTTAAAAGCTTACAATTTGAAAACAAAATGGAAAAAGATACTTCACAATACACAAATGAGATTACAGGGAGCTAAATGTATCGCAAATGTAGTAAAGGGTACAATGACAACTAGCCCCTAAAAATGACACTTTCTACCTCAAAATTATTACATGTCTCATAGCTTTACCGTCTATGTCCACTGATTTTATAGCTTGTGTTTCTCTCTCTAGCTCAGTCTACTTTACTGCTTTGCCTTCCCTGACCACTATCATCAAACTTCTAGAGATCCTGATGTGGAGATACCCACTAAAGAGACAAGAATTTTCTGAATTATTCCTAATTTGAAGAATTTTACTGAGCACTTAAAAATACTTCCAGAAAAATACGACATCTTTATAAAAAAACATACTCTTAAAACATTTTAAAAATGAGGAAATATATGTATAAAAAGATTAAGGTCACTTGTTCTATATCACACAGCTCTGAAAGGTAAAAATTGGAATTATAATTTACTATTGAATAATTTCTAAGCCCATGTGCTCTCTACTGCATCAATACTTCTATAAATATATAATTTTATTTGACACATTTATTGAGAAGAAAATATGCATCAGGTTCTCAACCAAAGGTGAGTCTGCCCCTCAGGGTTATTCGGCAATGTCTGAAGATAATTTTTCACAACTGTGATAAGGGGATATAGTGGCATCCAGTGGGTAGAGGGAAAGGATGTTGATATTTCACAAGACAGCTCATCACAGCAAAAAATAATTACTTCAAAATGCTGAGGTTGAAAAACCTTGGTCTAATATTAAAACTTAGTTTATGGTATTTCAACCTCTGCTTAACATGAAAAAAGTCACAAGAGAAAAAGCCTGATAAGAGCCATCATAGTTCTCTAAAACCATCAAAGTGGAAGATACAAAGAATAAACGAACTTCTACAGAGTGATAGGCTCTTTCTAGACACCGGACTGCTTTCAGCACTGATGACAGGAGAGGCAAAAGGAAGAGAACTCTACTACCAGTGAAGGCAAGGAAAAGACACTAGACTTTCCATAAAATTTTAATGACCATATGGGGACCAGAAGGATGGACTAGATACCTAGCATCCAGGGTCAATAGTTTCACCTGTCTTTACCATGTAAATGTGGAGAATATGCTTAAACTTATGGGCAGAATAAAATGGCTAAGAGAGAGCCCTCTAGGACTTCATGAGATCAAGGACCTGGTTGCCAAAAAGAGTGTGGCAGAAAGGCTGAGAGAAAACACTCTGAGGAACTCCAATCTTCTTGCAGGACTATGTGGGGGCTGCTAAAGGCTGGGAACATACAAGATGTAAGATAAACCCAACGAGCTCAGAAAACCAGAGTCCGGATTGGAGAAGCTAAGGCTAGACGCACCCTCATAACATTTTAAGCCAGTGATAGATCAAACCTCGATAATGTTATAACATAACACAGACCAAACTAGAGACAACTATGAACTGACAGAGGAGCGATGTGTTCTTTTCCAGAGATAAGTGCATTTCCTTTTGTTTTTACCATTCTTATATGCATAATGAGGGTACAGAGTAAACAATTTGAGGTATGGAAAGCAGGAGAATGTGAATTGTGGTCAAGAAAGAAGAGAGAAATTAGAGTAGAAGAAATATTTGAAATATAATGACTGAAAATTTTTCTAAGTTCATACATTTAATTAGCTCACCTAATTCTAACCAGAATAAAGATACATACTCAAACTGTTGAGAAAAAAAATTTAAAAAACGAAGACAAACCTAGAGAGTATGCAGTAGCAAAAACACACTATGCATAGGGAAACAGCAAAAGGAAGATGTGTGGTGAACAAACTCTCAGATGACTGCCACCACGCTTGGGTCTTATCCACACACTAATCGCCTCCCCTGGAGTGTGGGCAGGGTCTGTAACTTGCTTCTAACCAACAGACTATGAAAAAGACAAGTTATGTGTAAATATGCTCATGTGGTTAGACTGCGATTATGTTGCATGTTACATTCAAACACAATGTTTATATCACCAGGAGACTTTAGGAGAAAGAAGCAGGCACATTGAGAGGAACCCTTATCAAGAAACTGAAGGCAGCATGCAGCTAACAGCCAGCAAATATCCTAATCCCTCAGTCTGAAGGTGCAGGAGGAACTGAAGATTTCCAAGGACCTCATGAGCTTGGAAGTGGATCTGTTCTCAGCTGAGATCTGTCCTCAGCTGAGATCTGTCCTCAGCTGAGACCATAATCAGGGAAAATACCTTGCTGGAAGTTCCAAGAGAGACGGTAAAGCACAATATTATAACTCCAGCCTCAACTCCTAATTCACAGAAGCTTTCAGATAAAAACATGAATTGTGTTAAGCCACTAAGTCTGCAGTACTATTGTTCTATGACACATTACTAATACAGAACAATAACTTGATTCACACAGAAATGAATGCAAGAAGACAATGGGATAACATCAGTAAAGTGCTAAAGAGGGGAAAAAAAAACTTGTCAACCTAGAACGCTAAGACACCATTGATACCTTCAAATATGAGGAAAAAATGATATTTTCAGGTAACCAAAACCTGGGAGAAGTATCTTAAATATATCCTCACTATAATAAGTCCTGGAAGTTCTTTAGACCAAGGGATATAATACCACATGTAACAACACTGTCCCTGAAAGAAGAAATGAGCACTAGAAAAAGAATATATGGACAGAAAAGATATAATTCAACTGTACACATATATGTATATGTGTGCATGTATGTGTATCTATATGACTACTGACAACATAAGAATCATAAAAATTTACCGTGAGATTGTAACATATGAGAATAAGACTCAAGTATGTGAGGTGGTAAATGGAAGCAAACCGCTGTGAAATGCAGCATGCTTACACATGAAACTATAGATGAATGCATACATAAGTTAATTATATAAAATATATCAAATTACATAAGCACTAAAATTATGCTGAGTATAAGAAACCTATCATAAAAGACCAAATACTGCATAATTTATATAAAGTTCCAAGACAGGAAAAACTCATATAATCATAGAAATCTAAGAGCAGTCGCCCTTAAAAGAGTCTCTGCATTTTGTTGTATGTGAATTGTATATCAGTTTTAGAAAATTGTCCATAAAAAGAATATTATGTTGCAAAACTATTTCCTTTAATTCCTTGAAGTTTTTTGTTAGTACATTTGATAAAATAATAAAAATTCTATACTATTTTTCCTAAGAATAATTTGAAATAGAAATATTTGGGCAACTGAATTTAGAACTCCTCTACTTTCCTCAAGGGTGATGGACTGTTTCTCTTTGCTGGTGTCTTATGACAGGAAAGAACTGAATAGATAATTTCTAATACTATGTATTGTATATGTGCTTTGTATTTATTCTATTTCAACTTTTTATTAATGTCATATTTCTTAATTGTAACCCAAGGAAAAATAGGCAAAAATAATCATGTTATGATACATTTAAAACAAACCAAACATGTTTACCTCTGTAATGACAGGGAATACAAACCTCCAAACATGCCATCATTTGCACTAAAAGTATTGTCATTCATATTTTGCATTATAATGGTTTCAAAAATGATTAATACTTGGTGAAACACCTTCACCACGAATGAGTGTTTTGAAATGTATTAAAATGAAATATCAAATGTATTGAAAATTATCATATGCTTTTTTGCACAGCAAGCAAAGGCATAAAAACATATTGATAGAACATTACAAACAAGCGCATTCAACACAGGTAATGAATGAAGTTAGGTTCCAAGACACTTTCTATAAGACAATATTGAAAATACTATTTTTTACTTTCTAGAAAATTGATCTACCTAAATAAGAACACAACATGCTCTCAACTGATTCAAATGTACGTCTTCCAAATATTATTTAGCCACCTCCGTCCAAGTTCAGCTCATTAAACCATCACAATCAAAAACCTCACCCTAATACTTAGTGCCTTCCACCGAGACCTCATACTCAAAAACATAACAGCAGGTTTTTTCACTTTCCTATGAAAAAAGAGAGAATATGTGTCTAAGAAAGAAGCCAGGCACAAAAGACTGCCTACTGTATGATTTCATTTATGGGGAATGCAAAAGGTAAATCCTTGGAGACAGAAAATAGATTAACAGCTGCCTAATAGGGCTTGGGGGAAAGAAGGGATAAAGATTAACTGTAAATGAACATGAGCGATAATTTAATAGGATGATGAAAATAGTCTAAAACTGGATTGTGGTGATGACTGTGCAACTTGGAAAATTTACTAAAATATCACTGAACTGTACACTTAAAATGAGTGAATTTTCTGGTATGTAAATTATTCCTCAATAAAATATAAAAAATTTTTAAAACTGTGTTTCAGTAGTGAAACTAACCAGCATTTCTCAAAATTATTTCTTCAGACATCCAGATGTTGACAAAAATGAGGGGGGAAAAAAGAAAACAGTTACTACTATAAAAGAACACATATTATTTCTGGCTGTTAGGAGATTAACACATTTTGACAATTAAGTTAAAATAGTTACAGAAAGTTAAATGTGAAACACCAACTTTCTTGCTAAAAGCAAGACTGGGGGAAAAAGCACTCCAAACTGAATGTTTAGAATATTCTCCAAGGTACGTATGCTCTGAGAGGTGCCCATCAATAACGTTCACACACTTTTTTGTTTCTTCACAAGTTAGATCTACCATGTTTCTCAGTTTGAGAGAATACAATGTGAAATGTCTGCTTCCCCCACCCCCAACCCCACCAACCACACATACTTAGGATTTCAATTCAATTAACATAATACAGTAAAATTAAACTGCTGAGTTTGGCTAATCAGGGTTTCCCAATTCCAGCAGTACTTGGGAGTGTTTTAGCCCTAACTATTCTTTGCTAGGGGGGCTAGCCTATGGAGTGCAACATCCCTGGATTATACCCACTAAAAATAATAATTACAAGGATGCATCATAATGAAAAAAATTAAATTATAGTGCATATATTGCATATAGGTGTTGGGTAATTCGTAACACTTTTAGGATAGGGTACGTAAACCCCATATACTGAGAGATAAGGAGGGGAAGGAGGCACATGAGTTAAAGGGAGAGTTCAACTGTATTAGAAGGTTATAATAAAGAAAAAAAATAAATAGGAGTTCCCAATGTGGCTCAGTGGTAAGGAACCCAACTAGTACCCATGAGGCCATGGGTTCAGTCCCTCACATCTCGCTCAGTGGGTTAAGGATCTGGTTTTGCTGTGAGCAGACGCAGCCTGGATCTGGCATTGCTGTGTCTGTAGTATAGGACAGCAGCTGCAGCTCTGATTTGACCCTTAGCCTGGGAACTTCCATATGCCACATGTGTGGCCCTAAAATACAAAATAAAATAAAATAAAATAAAATAAAATAAAGAACCTAAAACAAATGAAATACAAATAGTGGCGGGGACAATTTGTTTTAGTTAAAATAAATTCAAGTAATTTTCCATACACTGTACTATCTATGTCAATTAGCTATAATTATTGATAATGATTAATAAACTGAGATACATCACACTAATTTCTATGTTATAGAGTGAGTCCTGAAAGGATTTGAGGGTTTGCTCTCCTCCTTCTTTGCATAATCAGAAAGAGGAGGAGTCACAAAATAAGACTTCATCCTTAGAAACTGTAAGATTCTTTTTTTTTTTTGTCTTTTTGCCTTTTTTATGTAGAGCCGCACCTGCAGCATATGGAGGTTCCCAGGCTAGGAGTCTAACAGGAGCTGTAGCCGCCGGCCTTCACCACAGCCACAGCAATGCGGGATCGGAGCCGTGTCTGCAACCTTCACCACAGCTCACGGCAACGCCAGATCCTTAACCCACTGAGCAAGGCCAGGGATCAAACCCGCAACCTCATGATTCTTAGTCGGATTCATTAACCACTGAGCCACGAAGGGAACTCCAGAAACTGTAAGATTCTTATCATATGACAATGTTATTTACTACTTCACTCCCATCTCAACAAGGGTTAGTTACTAAAATAATAGCAACCATTCATAACATAACTACCATGGAGGAATGTTTTAAAAGTGCATGCTTAAAACATAATCCACTTAAAAAACTGAGGACTAATTATTCTTACTGTTAACACAGATATGATAGTCAAGGTACAGGCACATAATTTTCTTCAGTTTCTGAAAAAAGGGCAGAAAACTCTTAGCAGATATTGTGATTGTCCACTGTGTTTATTTTTACATGGTTTAGCATTATAGAAATTGAAAAATAAAACTAGGTTATCAAATCGTGTTCCTACCAAAAAAACTAACTCCATATGTAGAATACTGATAAAAGTAGTTCTACTGGTAGCTATTCCTGCTCCCAGATATTAGCACAATAAAGAGTTTATATTAAAATTGAGACAACAGAATTCCAGACTTTTCTTCTTCTAATTTTACAGTTGAAAGACCCCTTAGAGATTGTTTAGCTCTTATTTTATAGATGAGGAAAATGAGATTCAGAAAGTTCAAGTTATTTCCTTCTCCAGGGTAACCCTGTGAGTTAGTCACACACCAAGGTCTAGAACTCATATCTTCATCCTTCTATATTCTTTCTACACTGCCAAAGTGAATCTTTACCATATTATCTTTCTATTTTATAAAAGAATATTTTATAATCCAATGTGATGGTTTAATCAGTAACTGCCTGGCTAATGTGCATTTCAGAATACACTAAGAATAATGATGTCATTATTAGGAGAAAAGGCCTTTATTGCAACTTACGCTTTAATTTTTCCACATTTACTGCATAATCTTAGTTCTTATGGGAGAAAAAACAGGCCTGGTCAGCAACTTGTAATCAGTGCGAACTCCAAAATATTAATATGACAGCTTCAAGATCAAAAGACTAGATCACCTCTACATCAATCCGTTACCTGCCACTCAAGGACGTCAATCATTTGGAAGGATCAGCTAACCTATCTCCCAGTAAGAACTCTGATTTCCCAACATATGGTGTTAACAAAGGAAAATAAAGGGAGGGGAGATTCAATTTGTATCCTTCTATTCCAAGGCATTCAAAACAAACATGAGAGTAAATACACTGTTTATTCTCTGAACTGATGGTGTTTCTCTGTTTGCTTTTTACCTGGTGTTTCGTTTAGTTCAACATATTTAACTTTTTTCTTTATCTCTTCCTTTAAGGCTCAGAATTTCAGAGCTTTAACAAGAACTACCTGAATGAGGCTCCCTAATAAGGACAGGAAAAAAGCATTGTTTTGACACACTGATGTAAAAAGCTGATTCCTTGCACAGTGATCTGACTAAACAACATGCTAAAATTCTCCCCTCAAATGTCCTATGTATACTTCCACTGTTACTAAAAGAGACTGAATTGGTTTTATTTGTGTTGGCGTAATGATGGTGCAGGGAAAACACTGAACTTGGAGCAAGACTGCCTTGGGTTTGTATCCTAAATAAAGTTTATTTACCTCTCTGGAAATACAGGTGTCATTAGAATAGGGATAATACCAATTATAACAGGTAGGATTATGTCCAGCTGCTTGGGACAGAAATCCAGAAAGTAACAACGGCTTAAGCAAGACTGACTTAATGTTAAACTTAAGTTTACTTTCTCTCATATTAAACTCTGAGCAAGCAGACCATGACTGACATGGTGATTAAAAGTATCAAAAGGCCATAATCCCTCTATCTTGTTGCTCTAACCTTCATGGCCTCTAGCTCCTACCTCAGGAAAACAACATTTTCTTGTAGGGACCAGGAGGAAGGTAGGAATAAAGATTGAGAGGTAGGGAGTACACTGATGTTGACTCAAAAAAAAGCAGATAAAGGCACAAAGAACTTAAGTCTCACTGACCAGAATTAGATATGTGGCCTTATCCAGCTGCAAGGGAGGTTGGAAAGAATCCATGATAGATGGACTTACGTACAGTCAAAAAAATAAGGATTGTGTCACCGTAGTAAAAGGGAATAATATTTTGGGAAACAACTAGCATCCCTATTATACCTACCATAAAAAAGACTGCTGGTTTTCCACAAACTACATGCCCAGACCCCACAACATTTAGATGTTACCATTTTACTATATTCTCCCCATTTAGATATGAGTAAAAGTGATAAGTGCCATGTCTAGGCCTAGGTCTTTAAAATTGTGAGTGTTCTTCCTCCAGGTTCTTTTCTCAGTTTGTACCTTTCCTTTGAGCTAGCTAAAACCTGAATTTTAAAGCATGTACCTTTCTACGTAAATGAGGACAATAACTTAAGGAATGGGGGGGGAAATGGGAGGAATTAGGTCCCTACGTAACCATAAGGAGTGAAAACACTTGTGAGATGGACCGCTTACCCAGAACTGGTATGTTAGAGGGAGAGAGAGAATTCTTTATTTTTTTACTATGTGTTATAGCACTTAAGCCTGACTTTGACTGATATATTTATTTCACAAGGATGTTTCTAGCGATTATATGACGCGATATCTGTAAAGTGCTGGCAGTGCCTGCCCATAATAAGCACATTAAATAAAACAAGCATGCAGATAGAATTATATATATATATAATATATATACAATTACTTTATATATATTCACTATATGTATACATATTATCATAAGCATATTTGTGTATGTGACTATATAAATACAAGCAGCAACCTTTCAAAATGTCACCAGGGTCCTCCAAACTGAATTCTACAACATGTAGACCATGAAAAATGACATATCAAATATACTTCCAAAGTCTGGGGACCACCCATGCATTACTGTTGCCTTGATAAAATAAGCCAACATCTTTGTTTGTTTATATAAACAAAGAGTACTTGGACTAAACCTACCTTAACCTTGTATGCATCCCTCCTCCCCTTAAGAAGTCTTCATGGTAGCACACAGAATGGGACAACTCAAGCAAAAAAACAGTAGTATTTTTATCCAGAGTTTGACTTGAATGTTAAATGTATATGCTTTTTCCTTCTAATCACAAAATTAATTTTCATAAATTTTTAGTCTGATACAAAAATGTATTCAAACCATACTCATCACATGCCAGAGGGAAAGAAGTGAATTAGGTAAAGAGAAAGGTTGTACGTCCTGATAACAGAGTATATGATACTCGGGAGAGCATCCTCCAATGCCTACAGCTATAACCTCAGACATGTGCTAGCTCTTGGTTGAGTATGTGTCCCCGAACTCCAATTTTCTTCTCTCCAGCCCAGGAAAACTGTCACCACTTCTCACTTGTCCTCTCTGCTCAGTGCCACAAATCAGCAAATTCAGTGAGGAGAGAAAGTAGATAAAGGCAGGTCTCAAACCCAAAAGTATTTCCTTTCTTTCAGGTATCCTGGCTTCTCAAATCCTGGCCTCTTAGTTGTCTTCTAATAGCCTCAAACATATTTTATTTTTTGAGGTTTTTGTAATTTCTGGAAATATTTTGATAAATAAGTTATCCCAATATAATATATATATATGTCATAATAAAAAAAGTCAGTTTTGTATCAGGTTATAGCCAGCGTTCCAGATGAGTATCCCTTGAGAGTCTCACCCCTGTGGCATCTGCCCTCAGACTAGACTAGGTTTGATCTGTTAGAACAAGAGAATACAGCAAAAATGACAGTACAGCATTCCCGAGACTAGGTTACATAGACCCTGCAGCTTCTGCCTCACTCATGAATCCCTTGCTCTGGAGGGAGTCAGTACCCAGCCATGTGACAAGGCCGAGCAGTGAGAAACCAAGTCCTTCTACCAAAAGTCAGCAAGAAACTGAGGTCTCACGTCAACAGCCACAGGAGCAAGTTATCTTGAAAATGGATCCTCCAGCCCAGGTCAAGCTTCTGAAGGATGGCAGCCCTGAGCTTAGAGCTTGACTGCAAACCCATGAGAGTCCCAGAGCCAGAAACACTGGGCAAAGTTGCATCTGTATTCCTGACGCTCAAATACTGTGCCACAAATGCCTGACAGTGCTTTTTGTTTATGTTGTTTTAATTTTTAACTGTGGTAAATTATATCTACCACACGACACTATCTTGATCATTTTAGAACATACAGTTCAGGAGTGTTAAGAAGAGTTATGCTGTTGAAAAGTCATTTGTGCAGGTATCTGTTTAGAGTAAAAGTGAGATTTTCTGGTTCACCTCAGCCAACTTTAGAGTGTTAATTTTTATTTTGTTTATGGGGAAAAATTCTTGTCCATACATACAATTCCATAAAGATTATCTCTTTCTTCTCATAGAATGTTATATATGAATTCTTTCAGGTCGAATACTCCTGGTGAGTTTTTTTCTCTCTCTGTCTCTTTCTCCTTTTTAAATTAAAAGCTACTGAGCAAATTTTCAAGTCTTGCCAACTAAATCATAAGAACAAACTGATATTACCCCCCACTCTCATGGGATTAAACAAAGAACTTCATGCTGAAAGATTCTGTAAGACTTTGGCAAGAGAAGTAAGAAGGGGTGAAATAGGAAAGCTTCATCTCAACTTGGAAATGTCTCTACAAGTGAGAAAACCCTAGCCATAAGGATTAAGCCAAACAAGATTTTGTTGCCTTCAATTACTCATTCAAGGTTTTTAATTTAGGTTTGCATTCCGACACATCTTCTTGTCACAATTCTCTAGTCAGAATTTTTTTTCTAATTTTTTAATTGCTGTCCATAGACTTTTAAGTCCTTTATTGCCTAAGGTATCCATTCCTACATCTCAGAAAGGCAGCTGTCTCAGTAGAGCACAGTAATCTGGTATTTATTAATTGTAATTGCTTTTTCACCCCAGACTATCAATGGAAGACCTTCTCCCTGAGACAACTTTGCAAAGCCATCCCTAGGGTTAAATAAGGAGAAAAAAAAATAGAAAGAACTTTGATGAACTAACTGTAAGGCATATGGAACCAGTCCTAATGTGAGGGACATGAACAGGTAATTATCAAGGAAATCACTTTATTGTTCTTACTTGAAGGTCAATCAGTCTACTTCTACTTTGTTTTTAACCCTAGCTTTATGATAAATGTTCACTTTTCTGTGTTTTTTAGCTATTTGCCAGCTATATTCTCTGCCATAATATAGTCGAAAGAAATAATTACTAAAATGTCTGTCATACTTCCCCGACTATACTATTTTAAATATTTTAATATTAATTTCACTGATTCTCACTTTAAAAATTTATAAAATATAATTGTACCTATGCTAATAAGAAAGGGAAATTATACTTTTTCAGTCCATGATGTTGGAAGCTGTACAATTTACATAGTTGTGGGAAGCATTCCAATTTTGACACAAAACAGAAGCAGATGTATCTTCTATGAGACCCACAAGAAGGAAACATTGAAAACTTTTAAATACGAAAAGCAAGATAAAAATCGTTCTTAAAAAATAATATTGTCTAGATTCTCTATGTATTCTCCTTAAGTTGATTTTTTTTAAGCACCCATTAAAAGTGTCCAAATGTTTAAGTAACATTATCCAGTTAGAAACTGGGTGACTTAATGTTTAAAATCATGCACTACGACATTGTCACTGGAATTGAAGAATATTAAAAAATGACTTTGAACCTTCAGGAATTAATAAATACCAATATAAAAATAAGATCTAAATGGTATTCCATATTTTTTACAAGATCATACCTACCTTATTTCACATCTCTTAGCTGGTTATTTCCTGTGAAGTAGTGAAGTTCTATGCACACATGTACATGTGGTTATCTTTCTCCTGGATCGCTACAATAGCCTGCCAAATGTACCTGTGCCTGAGATGAGACAGGAGACCAGGGAATGTGGACATTCAGGAAAAAAACTAGAACATAAAAAACTACCATTTTATGAAAATAAAAGAATTATACATGTATTTATCTACCCATGCATGCACTGAAGAACTGGTATGCAGTCATCAAGAGAAAAGGGGGAAAAAATGTACTCTCAGGAAAATGAAACCACAATATGCTAGGTGGCATTACATAATCCCCAGAATCACAGACTTGCCTTTTGATCAAACCAGCTGTATGATGATTTATATTCTTCCTAAGGTCCAGAATCCAGGCTATTAAGAGAATCTTAGAGTTAAAATGCTCAAGGTATTTATACTCCTGGTAGATCCTGACCACCAAGACAGAACCTAACTGAGCCTCACCTCCTGACCATGTAGCACCCCTCTCCTGTGTGCTGCCAGGTTCTAGAACCAAGCAAGAGGACCCTTCGGGGCCTTCGGGAGACAGGCCCTTCCCCCACATCATTGATTCAGCTCCTCTCTGAAGTACCCAAATAACAGTATTTGAAGCACCTTCCCTGAGTTATTTTACAAATGTGAAACCATCATCCCCTACTTGCCTCATCCTATCCCACCCCTCCCCCACGCCAAATGGAAGATGTTAACTACTTGATGCTAAGGAAAAAGCAGCGCCCAGGCCTTCTGGAGCCTAAGGATAATGTTACCGCCACCACTCCCAACCAGTGACACCTCACTGTTACTTCACCATCAGCCAGGCTGAGAACTGTCAGAGAGCTGATCCAGAGACCCAGCCCTTCCCTCACCTGGCTTTTGAAAATGCTCTACAGTTGTGTTCAGGGAGTTCAGGCTTTTGTTAGGGGGTAGGGTACACAAGCTACCCATCTCTTTGCATGGCCTGCAGTAAACCTTTCTCTACTCTAAACAGTAGCATTTTGTTTTGTTTGGCCTTACTGTGCTCCATCAGGCACAGCAACTTGCTCTGACAGTTCCTGCCTGCATCCCTGGTCTTCCTTGCTAAACATGAGGAACAGAGTTCTGTACAATCCTTCTGGGCACTTGTGCTTATGGAACTTCTAAGTGCAGGGAGGGAAGTTCATTTGCATGGGTTGAACTTTTTAACCACTGGGAGACAGAACCCAGTGGATCCAGGGGACAAGTCCTTTCTCCTTTGTAACAAACTCTCTCCCTCCTTGCTCTGCCTTAGACACTTACCCAGATGCTACTGATAGGTGACTTAAAAGGCTGCTCAGAGGCCTGACCCAAGGATGAAGCTATCTATCTGTCACACCTGGCAGTGGCCAGAGAGACAGAACATCTTCACACTGATTCTGTTCTTCTTCCCTGCTTCACTTCCCTTGCCCCACACCATACTTTCTCTAATTATACTCCTTTTAAAATAATAGCATGTCAGTCCTCTTTCACAAGCTTTGCTTTTTCTAGACCTCAGGTAAAAACACATGTTGATGTGAAGGACAAATTCACACTAGGAAATGAGAGAGCATATTGCTGAGAAATTGACCAAATCTGGTATCAAACTGTCGAAACTTATATTGATCTGATTGAAATAAGAAGCTGTTCCTATAGAAACTCTTTCCTAGCTGAAGGCTCATGGGCCTCCCAGAAAGATAATTCCTTCAGCAGCTATGAGCTCCAAAGAAAATAAACTGCACGAATAAATGATCTTTCATAAGCAGTAAATAATGCAAACATTCAGGAAAAGTACTTGAAATAATAGAGTACCCTGAATGAATCTATTTAAAACTCTGTTTAAAATAACTAAAGACATAAAATAAGGAGTAGAAAACAGAATCAAATAATCAAATAGTATGAACCAGAACAGGTAGATCTTTACAGAAGAATCAATAAAAATTTCCATAAATATAAAACAGAGTAATTTGAAATAAAAGAACAGCGTATAGATTAAAGAGTAAATTACACAAAGCTAAATAATTATTACACTGAATTTGGTGTCTCAGGAACTCAACCAAAATAAAGTACAGAAAGTAAAAACATGGATACTATTTTTAAAATGGTTATTTTCCATGAGCAACACTCTAAAGGTCCAGTATATATAATTAAGAATTTCAGAAGAAAGATGAGATTGTAGGATGCATAATGTTTGATATGCCAATGACTGAACAATTGCCCACAACTAAATCACTGCAACTGCAAAATAATGTGGCAACCTTTCCATTTCAGTGTACAAAAATAATTACATTTGAAAAACTAAACTTGTTCTAACATTTTTATCAGTTTGTTTTGGGGCACTCACATTTAAAAACTGCTGGATTTATACAGTACATTGTCAACGGTACCATTTATTAACAAGGCATGACTTTCAATTAAGAGCCAGATATTCCTAACATCAGATTTTTGTCTTTAACTTCCAGGGAAGAAAAACCCTTAACAGACTTGGAATTACACAGAGCTCATGACGCAGGATTTACAAAAGTGTATTTTACAGAAGTAGGTTGTCTCCTTACACAGAGGGAATTATTTCCCACAGATACCTCTGCAAAATGAGCAGAGTCAAGGATGCAATCATAGTTCCACTGAAATTAGAATAAAAGTAAAATATTAAAATATTTTGACAAAGTTGAATATTTTTAAAGTGTTTTATAATATATTTCATCTACGTGTGATTTTCTCTACTTTGTATTTATCCTGCTTGGGATTTTTCTGATACTTGTGGCTCTGAAGGTTAATATTTTCAACAAATTTGGGACAATGACTTTGGGAGCATTAGGTCATTTTTTTCTACCCCCCTGCCCAATCTCAGTCCAATGACACGTATGCTAGACAATATGAGACTGTTCCACTGAGCATGGTACATTTATTTTCCAAAAATTTCTGCTCTCCACTCTCCGGGTTGGGTAATTTCATTGATTTACTTTTAACGCAGTGCTAAATTGTTCTTTTCCACACTTTCCATTTCTTAGCTAAAATTTCCAATCTATTCACTTATTCCATAATCTGTTTCTGCAGGTCTTTGAACATATTTATAATACCTATTTTAAATTTTAAGTCTGATAACTGCAACAGCTTGGGTCATTTCAGGGCCCATTTACACTGAAATATATATATATATATATATATATATATATATATATATATTTGATAATACATGAAACTTCTTTACATGTCTTGAAAAAAAACATTTTTTGCTGAAAACTTTGGATGACACATTATAAGGCGTCTGTCCTTATAGAGGATGTTGGCTTTTGATCTGCCTGTCAGAACAAAATTACTGGCAGATGGTCTTGGTTTTACGTTTTACCTGTGCTGGTCTATTTTGTTTTTATTTTTGGACTGACTGAGCAGTTTGATCTTTCAGTGATAAGGTGTGTCCTTTCTGGGGTCTTAACTAATGTCTGTGGTGCTGAGTCAGCAAGGCTATCCCATGGTGGCTGGGGTGGAACACTCCTGGCCCCCAGCACTTTTGTTCCGCAGACATCAGTGCTTAATCCTCAGCAGCCACCCTCTGCCAGGCCACTTGGAGACGTGCCCTGTGTCAACTAGCCCAGCATCTGATCAGTAACCCTCAGAGAACCCATCAAACACCTGGGTCCTGCTTCCGTGAACAGCTTCTTCCTGTGAATGTCTCTTCTTTCCAAACTGCAGTTGTTTTAGCAGCCTAAAATTTCTCAATTTAGCAAGACCTCCTTACTCTTCTGGGATATAGCCCGCTACACAGCATTCTGGAAGGAGCCCTCAGGCTTTAAGTCTGAGAACAGGTAGAGACCATCTCCCAGCGACCACTCTCTTGTACCCTCTGTGGTCCAATGCCTGAACAGAACTGTGATACACTTTTATTGTGTACTTTTATTGTTGCTTACGGCAAGAGGGTGAGTTCGAAACCAGCTCCCCAAACATAGCCTGAAGTGAATTTTCTAGAGCATTGTATTTAAGAACAAAAGCATGCACAACAACAAAAAATTCAAAACAAAATTAAATACTCATGAATATGTAATTGGTTAAATAAACTGTGCTGCATATTTATCCATTTGCCTTTTAAAAGAATGAATGGAAAGATATCTAAGACATTTGTTAAGTTCAAAAAAAAAAAAAACTGTGCTCACAAAACTGCCTTTCTCTCTCTGTGTATATGTATTTGCATAGAAATGCAAAATGTAGAAAGAAACTGCAAAGATAAACTCAAAACTGCAACTATATAGTTACTTTGAAGAGTATGACTGGAAATAGCAGTTTATGGATACACTGTGTTTAGTCTACATGCCTTTTTGGTATCTGGATCATTCACAAGTGTAAATGCAATAGTACTTCTAAAAAATAAGACCACTAAGAGGATTCTGTACTGGCAAATGGCTTGGGAATCACTGTCGATGTTTTTTACTCCTATTTTGTGAAATACCTGCTGTACCTTCAGGTTGAAAGCATCTGTAGCAGGGAAAGTGGAAGCTGGACAAAGTCACAAAAATACAATCATTTTGCTGGCGCTGCCTTGCTATCTTTTCGTCTTGACACCAATCTGGGCAGCATCCTTCTCCTCCTCTCTGTGCTTTCAAGTGCAGCATATCTGAATTGCTTCTTCCTTCCTATTACTGGAAATGGACATGAAGGATCCACCCTCTGCTGGGTACCTGACATGCCAATTTAGACGGAGTATTTGAGTGGTAAACACTTGACGCAATTTATTTCTTTTCAAATTGTGACACTGAGTCTTCCCCAGGCACAGGTTTGAATATTTGAACACTACTTTGATGTCTTTGAACATCTTGACAGGCATGAGGATTCAGAACACGCCAGCGATCTGTCAAATGGCATCAGTACCTCTCTCTCCAGGAATGATGGACACTATCTCTTAGGATCTGTTCCCAAAGAATGGCTCACACGAAATCAGCTAGTTCAAATAATTCTTTTCCTCAGAGTTCAAAAATTAATGGGAACTTGAAATGACACACAGGTCAGCCAATCATTTCTCCACAGTCCACCTTTTTCCTCATCACCGTGATTCTCTATAAAACCAGCCATGCTCATAAATAAGAGTTCTCCTAGTTAGATTCTGGGGGATATATAACACAGCAACGGGTAAATATTTCTTTTCCCTTTTTTTTTTTTTTTTTTTTTTTGCTCTCTATGGCCACACCCCTGGTATAAGGAGGTTCCCAGGCTAGGGGTCGAATCGGAGCTACTGTTGCTGGCCTATGACACAGCCACAGTAACTCGGGATCTGTGCCTCATCTGCAACCTGCACCACAGCTCACGGCAACGCTAGATTGTTAACCCACTGAGCAGGGGCAGGGATTGAACCCACAACCTCATGGTTCCTAGTCGGATTCGTTAACCACTGCACCATAACAGGAACTCCATTCTATCAAAATGTATGCTATATATCTTAAGTTCACTAAACTCCATAAATGCATAATCATTTTTGATAATCCAGAATACATCTCCCTGCCATAATTCCTGGAATCTTGAGAAAGATTTCCTTAACCCCAGTCCCAGCTCTGTCCACCATTAGCTGTGTAATTTTGGTCATGTTATTTGGCTTCTCTGTGCTTCTCTGTTTCTCATCAGTGAAATGGGGATCATAATGATACCTCCATCATAGAATTATTTGAGAATTAAATAATTTGTGTTTAAAGGTACATAGAACACAGCAAATACTTACTATGTGTTAATTATCATCGCCACCGCCACCATCTTTATAGCCATTTTCAGTATCATCTCCCAAATGCTTAAATTACTTTACTCTCTCTTGCAAAGCAGTAGTGGGTTTCCACAAACTTGTTTCCTTTCTTTTGTCTTTTAAGGATTTTACCTTCTCTGACTTGTGCTAAACCAATAGGAATTGTTATTGTGACACATGAATAATGGCTATAACGTTAAAAGAATGAGCCCCGGAGTTCCCGTAATGGCTCAGCGGAAACAAATCTTACTAAGATCCATGAGGATGGAGATTTGATCCCTGGCATCACTCAGTGGGTTAAGAATCCGGTGTTGCTGTGGCTGTGGTGTAGGCTGGCAGCTACAGCTCCGATTGGACCCTAACCTGGAAACCTCCATATGTGGCAGGTGAGGCCCTAAAAAAAAAAAAAAAAAAAAAAAAAAAGGAATGAGCCCCAAACTCAAAGCAAGCACTCAGTGCATTTTATTTGAGCTCATCCCTACTCATATGAACTCACCATACAATAGTTTACCAGTATTTTAGATGTCACAGTGGGTACTCATCAAGTACTTATTTAATGAATAATGATTTTAAGAGGAAATATACACATATCATTTCTATTCAATACCGTTGAAGTACAAAGGATTCACTGAACAGACTGAGAAACTTATGTCTGTCTGTCTCTCTCTTGCTCACCCTACACACACACACACTTGTATGTGTATGCAGAAATATACAACATTTCTTCCTACAGCTGGGTCGCTATACAGGGCCTTGAGATTTTACATCCTGTTCCCTAGAAAGCATTTATCACTGGGTGAAGGAGCTCCAATATTTAGAGTCAAGAAAAAAATGAGAATTCAGATACCTACATCCATCCCACTAAACCTACACTACTAATACTTCCAAAGTGGTAGGACTAACCAACCCCACATAAACCTTTTCCTCTATCATATTCCCTAACTTCTTTTCTGCTAGATGTTCCTCTTAAATTGACTCCATTAACTTGGGATGAAGAAAAGCATTTGAGGCATGAGACGATGGGGTTCTGTGTGGGCCGCACAATTCCCTACCTAGGGTAATACATGCAGACTTGAATTAAGAGGATGCTGCCATGGGGAAGCCTGAGGAAAATGTTTAAAAGGCTGAGGCAAGACTGGTGGGTGCATTTAAGGAGCAAAAACTGAATAGAGCTGAAAAGGAAAGAATGGCCAGAAATGAAGTCAAAAAAGTAATCACAGGCCAGATTACACAGGTGTTGAAGGTTCTGTCAGACATTTGGATTCTATGCAGAAGGCAGGTGGGAAGCCACTGACAGGTCCCAATAGGGTGAAACATTATCATTTTTGCTTTGCGATAGTTCTAGCTATCGTGTGCAGAACAGAGTGAAGTGACCTGAGAACAGAAGAAAGAAGATTAGAGGCTGTGGAGGGATCCACTCTTCTCTTTCCTTGTTTTATGGTTATTAACACCCATCACACATCCTATTCTATATTAAAAGGGTCTTGAGGTCAGGGACAACATCAGATCTGATTTTTTTTTCCCACTGAAGTTCTTACCATATTCTCTTCTTAAAATATTTTCTGAAAGAATAACAATTATGAAAACAACTGAATTCCCATAGTTTTTAGGGTACTTTAATGAGGCATTTTTTGGATGATTGATTTATTTTTAACAAGCCTTCCATTGCTTTAAATAAAAAGTCTTTCAAATGAGAGATATGACATAATCAAAAGACTTGGCAAAGCAATACAGATTATCACCAATGTGTGATAGTAGTAGAAAGAGCCATTATTAAATGGCCACTTGAATACATGGTTCTGTAGAAAAATACTCTTTCATTATCTATGTTGGCAATCTTTCACAGCGCTATATTTACATCAGACTAACAGGATTTTGTAAAGCTTCCAAAGAACTAACTTTGCATATTTGACATGCATATGCTTTGTAAAATCTGCAGAGTATTTAAGTGATTACATAACCTTGCTCAACAGAGATGAGTGACAAGAAACACAAGCCTCCTTTCAACTTACTTTCCTCCGCTCAAAATGTACTTCAATCCTTTGTAAAAAAGGAAGAGACCCAACCTCATCTGTAATTTTTGAATTGATATGCATAATTTTGGCTGATCTTACCATCTGCTTGTAAATCTCCATGCAGTAAAAAAGGGACACAACTCAAGCCTGATGATCACCACCAGGACTAAGCAACCGGAAGCTGCAGGCCTTCCAGTGTCATGAAAGGGTAGCACACTGACTATCAGAATGTCCAAAAAGCCCCACAGGCAAAATGATGCAATTTGGATTGTTAAATTTATCTGAGTGTCTGCTTTCCTTCCCTTTGATTAACTCTCAACACAACACACACATAACTACATTCCTCTAAAATCCAGAAGTGAAAAAAGATGAGAAATTAAGCAACTGCATTTTATAATGAAAAATTCAGCGAGTTTCTCAGATCCTAGAACTTATTTATTCCTTATCTTTCACAGCATTGGCCATCTAATGTGGGATCCATTTTGCCCTCTTTGATGCAAAGTCTGACAAAACAAATTTCTAAAGGCTGAAAATTAATCATGGCCTTATAAAGAAATCCTAGGAAGGAAGGAGCTTTTCCTATTTCTTTGAAAAGGTTAAATTCAAATAAATTTATTCAGTGCCAGTAATATCTCTTTCTCCTATATTTTCTTTGTTTTGTTTTTTTTTTTTTTGGATTTTGTCTTTTTAGGGCTACACCCAAGGCATATGGAGGTTCCCAGGCTAGGGGTCAACACAGAGCTGTAGCTGCCGGCCTACACCACAGCCACAGCAACGCTAGATCGGAGCTGTGTCTGCTACCTACACCACAGCTCATGGCAATGCCAGATCCTGAACCCACTGAGTGAGGCCAGGGATCAAAGCCACAACCTCATGGTTACTAGCTGGGTTCATTAACCACTGAGCCACGATGGGAACTCCATCTTTCTCCTATATTTCTAATTTCATCTTGACCCAATTACGTAAATAGGAAAACCCATGGACTGGATAGTCCTCACCACTGTATTTCTTAAATTCTCATTATAAGACAGAAATTCCCATTTAAATATTATTGTACATATTAACTCTCTCCTGTAAACACAATGTTTGTGAGTCACATTAACCATTCTAGTTCCTACTTCTATGTAACAAACCACCCCAAATAATATTTTTAAACAATTAAGCTCATGGATTCTGCATATCTGTAATACAGAGAGTATAGCAGAAGCAAACTCTATCTGTCCCATATCTGAAGCTTCAGTTGGAAAGGTGCATATGCTAAGGTGATCTGAATCAGGGGTCTGGGATTATGTAATGATGTCTCATGGTTGATGCTGGCTGTAGGCTGGGACCAAAGCTGGAGCAGTCAATCAGAACACTTCATATGGCCTCTTCATGAGGCCTGATTTTCCTCATAGCATGACACCCTTAAGATAATACTTACATCATGTCTCAGGTCTTCAAAGCTAAGTTTCTCAGCTAACATGACAGAAATTGTATTGCTCTATATGACCAGGTTCTGGAAGTCGTGTTGTATCACTTCTGACAAATTCAGCTGGTTACAAACTAATTGTAAGCCAGTCCAATTCAAGGAGAGAGTTGTCAGGGACTACTTCTGGATGACAGAGTGGTAAAACTCAAAAGATCATAAGAGTGGGAAATACTGTACAGCCACTTTATGGAAATATAATCTACTTCATCTACTTTGACATTCCTTATGTCCACTAGAAGGTACCTGAATGAAGGTCTTAAACAAACAACAGCAGTAACCAGACCACTTGTGTTTATTAAGTTAGAGTAAGAATTTTCTCAGTTCCTTTATGGCTGAGTTCTCAAATACAGGAGGCAAGAATACTTTGCAGCCATAGATTCTAAAGCGATTAGGGAGACTATTAACAGAAGACTTGCAAAGTAGTAAATACAAACTAGTGTGACCAATTTTAGCTGGTAAACCACCTCCAAAATGAGAACTTCAGACAAGTTTCTCAGACAAGTGGAGCAGGGCGAGCTAGTCCGACCTCCATCCACCTGATTCCTGTTCAGTTTAAGCCACTTCATTGCGTCTACTTTACCAATCTCCTAACTCATCTTCTCACACCATCTGCCTCACTCCAATCTCTCTACCACAACAGAGAGTGTACTTCTAAAGAAATCTGAAGTCCTTCTAAGGCTTGTGAGTGATCAGCCCAACTCTACCTTGGCCCTGCCTCTCTTTCACACTTTCACCTGCTTGTGTGTGATTTTCTAGGCTCCAGCACCATCTCTACAGGTTCCACGATTGGTACCCTTGGCAGTTGTTCTGAATTCCCAACATTCTCTGGAACTACAGCTTTTCTCAGGCCTCTTTCCCTTCTACTTTATATCCCCCAGATTTTCCCACCTTGACAGAGGTGTTGGTATATTTCAACATTGCTATGAGTTGTCTTTGTACCCTGTATGTTCCTTGTCTTAACACTCAACAGACCTTCTGGAAAGGACCAGCTTCATAACTATCTCTTTCTGCAGAATGTAAATGCCATGAAAACAGTGATTATGTCTACCTTGACTGCTACACAGTACTAGAACAGTGCCCAATGCAAAATAATAACTCAGTAAGTAGTTAAAAAATTTTTTTTTTAACTTGTTTTTCAATGCCTTGATAGTGCATTGGCAGAATTTCCAACATATACTTTTATATCATTATATGCTTTTAGGCTGTTTTTCTCTCTTTTTAAAAGCTTTATATAAATAGAAAAATAAAAATAAAGCACTAAAGCAAATCGTGTTGCATTGAGAGTAATTCTACATACTTTCATCAGTACCAAGATAAATGTTATTGCTTGCTCAGTTTTCTTATCCATTCTGCCCTATGGTCTTATCAGCCCTTTGCTTGGAAACGCTTCATCTCTATTATACCTTTCCTTGTATAGATCTGTTTGGTTTCCGATGTCTAACTTTTTTTGTACAATAACGTACAATCATACACTTAGGCTACTGCCTCTCCTGCACATACACACTTCTTCTCCCTCCTGCCCCTCCCCCACTTTCCTGACTTGCAATCCTTATGTGAGCCTGTATTTTTACAGCAGGACTGCAAATGAAACAGGCTGAGCTGACACTGTAACTCCAAAAGAATTTTACGTTTCTCCAGGGTGATGAAAACTATATCTTGACAATTTCTGAAAACAAAAGGGTAAATGATGGGCACACAAAAGGAGTAAATATCAAAATAGGTAACTCTGAGTACACTTTTGAACGGGCACTAGTTCCCAGAGTTTAGTAGAAAGCCATGCTTCATTTGGTTTAACGCACAGCATAATACTTCAGAATCTATGATTCGACCAAAGGTGTGGCCATTACCTTAGTGTATGGGAAGGTCAGGAAAAGCATATACACCTGAGCACTGCATGAGGAACCTAGATGATGGCATCTGAGAGTTGAAAAGCAAGTGGGTCTTTCTTTCACCCAAGCAAAACCATTATAATTATGATAAATTAAGTACTTGCATGTTCAGAATGCAAGAGAAAGAAACATCAAATTCTTAAGAGGTTTAACAATAAGAGTATGGCATATGGATTCAAAGTAGAATCCTTTAGTTCAAAGTTCTCCTACAAACAGAAGGAAAAAAAACTATAATAAAATCATTATAGTACTATCATTTGAAGTAGCCAAAATAGTCTTCACTAATTGAAAAGATTTCCAGTTCTTAATAATACCCTTTTGTATTGTTGAGTGATTAGTTCCTTGGGGGGGGGGAGGTGAGGGGAGGCTAGTTGTTAATAAGCAGATCCCATGTTAAGCTATTAATGAATTATATGAGAAATTGGTTAATTCCCTTTATTAGTTATAGAGACCATAGTTAATATATACTTGCTAAAACAGAATGAGGAAAATTGTCCAAAAATAATTCTTTAGCACAAGTTAAAGGATTCATTAGTTAATACTCTAGTCACAGAAACACTTCTAATTCAACTTTTCAATGACTCTAATAATGCCTAGGCTACAGATCACAGTAATAGATTTCTTTTTATGTATAAGAAGAGAAAAATGGCTTCTAAAGTGGTTTTTAACTTTTGGGTATTTTTCCAGGACCTTTTCTCAGTACTTTTTAAAAGTTTACCTATACATGTGTACATGGAGTTAATTTTTAAATTTGTATATTCCTTAATAATACCCCTTTTCCCCAGATTCTGATCCAAGATGTGTATACAACCTTTGACCTGTGTTCTTAAAATATCTGCTGGGTGACTCTGGAAATCATTAAGACTGATAATCATTTCTCTAAACTATGTAACATCTCTCTTTTATGCCAGTCACTCCATAGTTGTACTAGCATCTCTGTACGGATGATTCTGTAACCAGCTTAGGTCCTTGGACTCTTTTAATCAATAGAAATTGATAAGAGGGTAGATGAGAAATTCAGGCAAGGCTTTACTGAGAGCTGTGCTACAGTGGGTTGAGCCAGAGGTGAAGCTTAGGTGGTCTTCCCACGCCTTTAGTGGTTCTATGTGCATGTATAATGTGCAATACCCTGTTGTTGCTCCTTGCTCTTCAGAAATAGTCACTGGTTTGTGGCTTTTTTGTATCTTATTGTTCATAATTTTCCCAAACTCTGCATGTGTGCTATTATTTTTAGTCCCTTATACTTTCTTTCTATGCTGAGACATTTGTCTAGGTGCAAGCACTTCAGTAAAGGGTCCTGGGTCATCTCAATTTCACATCGTCATTTCTAGTTTTGATTTCTCAGCAGAGATAGATTTATTCATTTGTTTGTTTGTCTGTTTGTTTATTTTAGGGCCACACCCACTGCATATGGAGTTTCCTAGGCTGGGACCTAATTGGAGCTATAGCTGCCGGCCTACACTATAGCCACAGCAACGCAGGATCCGAGTCACCTCTGTGACCTATACCACAGCTCACGGCAATGCTGGCTCATTAACCCAGTGAGCAAGGCCAGGGATCGAACCCACAACCTCATGGTTACTAGTTAAATTCGTTTCTGCTGCGCCATGACAGGTACTCCTCAGCAGCGATTTAGATCGGCAGTTCTAACTCCACATTGGATTTTTCCACATGGATGGCCTGCTGAACCCAAATTCATGTTCAACAACACATCTATGAAGAGGCTGAGAGTAGAAGTCTGTGGTCAGTGGATATTTCAATGTTGTTTCATCCTCATATCACATTAATTTCTTCCATTTCTGTCTATAGCACTCTCTAAGACCTGGCTTTCATACTGTGTTCAGTGATAACTCACACCTTTTTTTTTTTAACCAAAATATGGTTTCAAGTCTTTTCATTCTAATTTGTGTATATTCATAGAGTTGGATTATTTTATTCTCCTATATTTGATAAGAAGGCTTTAAGTATTGATATTGGACATTGTAAATGTATTTATGTGACTGAACAATAGAATTACTGACAAAATGTAAGACTTTCCCAATACTGAAGAGAGCTTTTAAATAGCAATCTGTTTGTGTGTCCATGGACAATAAGGTTAGTAACCGTGATGCTAGGAGAATTCTACTTTCAAACTGTGAACAAAGATTTTATCTGCAGGCTCACACTTTCTTTTAATAATATTTGCATGCTGGTTAGTGTGATGTACGTAAGAGAAAGCAAAGCCTTAATGAGGAAGGTCTATGAAAACAGCTGGCAATGTGGAAAAAGTGTTAACAAATGAAAATCTTTGTAAAAATATATCATTTCAGCTTCACTCAAAATGTCACCATGTCTATATCTGTGATATTTAAACATGAATTCAGTAAATTTTCCAATGGTCCTATAATTCAGCCGTTAAAATTTCCACCCCAAGAAAGCCACAAATACTGAGGCTGTAACAGGGAAGAACCAATAATGATTCCTTATTGGATCTCTTTTTCTTTAACCTTTGTATTCAGTTGCTTTTGCTGTAAGAATGTTGCCTATAGCCTGCAATAGACAGTACAGCCTATTCTCAGGCCTTGACCTTTAAAGAGTACAGTTTTTTTCATTCATATAGAGATACAAAGTTGCAAAACACAGAGTAACATTTGTCTTGGACATTTATAGGAACATTGTGATCTGACCTAGGTGGACAGCTGCAAGAACAAAGGATTCCAGTACCAATTATTTTGCAGCAACCAACCACATCTCCTTCTCCTTTAGTATAAAAGAAGCCTGAACTCCAACTTGGGGAGGACAGTTCTTTGGGACATTAGTCTACCACCTTCTCTGTCTGCCAGCTTTCCAAATAAAGTCACCCTTCCTTGCCCCAACAACTAATCTCTCAATTTACTGGCCCATTGGGCAGTGAGCAGTACAAGCTTTGCCTGTAATAAGGTAAGGATTAGGAAGGAGCTCAGTATCTTCTCTCCCTGTTGAGACTGCATCACCTTCAAGACCACTTTCAAATGTATCTTCTCCATAATGTCACTTCTCCATAATGTCACATATGATTCCATAAGACAGATGTGATATTTACCCCTCGGAACGACATTGCACAAAAAATTGGGGGAGGGGGGCACTTATTTTATGATGCTCCCATACTGTCATCATGTAAAATCTAATTCTGCTGTCTTTGAAGCTCTATTCCCTTCAATATTTCAAGATCTGGTTCATGTAAAATGTCTAAATCACATAATAGGTACTTAAATACACAAGTTAATTGAACCATTTTCACTACCACTCAACCTATGTCTTTCCAATCTCTTCAGTTTAGAACCACATGGACCTTTGTCAGTTTCAGTAGCAGAATCAATTTATGAAAAAATATGTGGTGAAAGCAATGTTTGAAGAAGGTAAAAATACTGTGGGAAATTCTTGCTAGTCTTGGCCTACAGACCATAGATCAAGTTAATGTTTTAACATGCTCTTTTTTATTGCTACCTTTGCTATTGTCATAGCTGCACCAGAAACTCTTCACATCAGTTTCTGTATACTGGTTGATACTACCATTTCAAGTATGGAACTGAGTTCTCAGAGATGCTGTCCAGTTTGCAGCAAGATCAGTCCTCCTAGGAATCTTTGTCAGCCCTGACCAAGAAATAAGGAGAAACAAGTCTGAGCAACAGAGAAACAAGTAGAATCAGCTGCTCATTCTACCAACCTGTTTCTTCTTTCTTATTCCTATCCCTACAGCACACTCTTTCCAAATGTTTTACTGCTGTGGAAATGTAGTCAGTACAACAGTAGTTCTCTTTTTTTTATTTGAACTTCAATTGTTTGAGGTATTCTTCTGTCATAAAGTACTGAGAGGCATTTCAGAAAAGATTGAGAAATTCTGACTGCAGATTCTGATATCAAGAATTCACATAATGGAGATCCCACTGTGGGACAACAGCATCTTGGGAGCACTGGGTGGCAGGTGTAATCCTCAGCCTGGTACAATGGGTTAAGGATCTAGCATTGCCGCAGCTGCGGCTTATGTCACAACTATGGCTTGGATCAGATCCCTGGCCCGGGAACTCCATATTCCACAGAGTAGCCAAAAATGAAGGGAAAAAGAAAGAATTCAAATATAATACTAATAAAATTATGTGATCTAAGGCATTTATATGTGTGTGTGCATATGTGTGAATATATATACGTGTGTGTGTATATACATATATATATGTATATTTTCACTTATCCTTAAAACATCTCCATGTGACAGATACTACTATTTTCTACATTTTACAGATGAGAAAATCAAAGCACACATTGGCTAAGGAACGTGCACAACATTGCACAACTACCAAACAGAAGAGCTGAGATATAAACTGAAACTTCTCAGCCTCCTAAGTCTGTGCTCTTTAACAATGCGTTATAATTTCTTTTACAAAAGTCTTCCCGATGAATCTCTTTTATTTATTATTTCTGGTAAGATTTAATGACAAAGGACCAAGGCTAGTCACCCACACTATGCAGCCCAGGCCCCAGGGGGAGAAACTGCTTTTCACCAAGCAGGCTAACTGTGTTTTATCAACAGGATGCCACAAAAAGCCTGCAGTAAAATCAGATCAAACAGGTAGGTCCAAAATAGGGAGCAGAGTAGGCTAAAGGTCACTACATTCCTTGCCCTTGATTTATCTCTGTGTTTCCATGCAAACTCCTGAGAGCTGAACACTTGCCCTGATTTATCTCTGTTTCAAAAATACCTGGTGTTTGACAGAGATGTTTTGCAGCTATACTTTGAGAGATATATGCTTTGAGAGATATACAGTGGTCAGCATCCCTAAACCACCTCTGACTTGACCACAGGAATGTGCCAGCACAGAGGACACCTAGAGGCATCTGAAAGTCACCTTTGCTTCATTACCACGCTAGGATCTCTGCCCAAAGAGGGGATCTACACAGCGCTAGGCACATTCTGTGCTTTGTGTAAGGGAGCTGGAGGGACTGCACACATGCCAGCTGGGACCCTCCACCCTTTCCCCCAGTTTCTGATGATGCACCTGCCTTTTGCCTCAAGAGAATGGGATTAATACTATTGCTCATAATAATCTATTATCTTTGTGCACATCAAAATAATTGTAGCTTGGAGTTCCCACTGTGATACAGGGCATTAAGAATCCAGCTGTAGTGGCCCCAGTCACTGAGGAAGTATGGATTCCAGCCCCAGTCTGGTGCAGTTAGTTAAGTATCTGGCACTGCCATAGCTGCAGTGTAAGTTGCAGCTGTAGCTCAAATTTATTCCCTAGCCTGGGAACTTCCATGTGCTCGGGTATGGCCATAAATTTTTTTTTTTAATTGTAGCTTTCTCTGCCCATATGTCAATGCGCAGCTAAAACTGTCAGCAAAGAAAGAGATGCTACAGACCCATGTCAACATCTTCCACTGTAAGAAAAAGGTGCCCTATGTCAGAATGAAGTTACAGAAGATGGACCTTTGTCCACTATTTCATAGAAATGCAGTGATGTCTGGTATGGGGATTTGTAAGCAGCTCTTTGCAGGAAGCAGCTTTCTGCAGGAGTGCTTTTGTCTTGCCACTTTAACTAAGTTTTTTTCTTTTCTTTCTTTCTTTCTTTTTTTTTTTTTAGGGCATATGGAAATTCCCCAACTAGGGGTCAAATTGGAGCTCCCAGTGCTGGCCTTCACCATAGCCACAGCAACTCAGGATCTGAGCCACATCTGCAACCTACACTACAGCTCACAGTAACTCTGGATCCTTAAACCACTGAGCGAGGCCAAGGATCAAACCTACATCGTCACAGATGCTGGTCAGGTTCATTACTGCTGAGCCACAACACAACTCTGGCAATGTTATATTTGAATTAACCTTTACCCCAGATGCCCCCACGCTCAAGTAATCTTTGGCCCAAACACATCTTTCAAAGCTTTGATCAAACAATGCCTCACCTAACCTGTTGATGCTTTTCTTAGAGAAGCAGAAACAAAGAATAATTAACAGAAGACTAAATCATTTCCTCAGCTTACTGTTTAGTAATCTTGTGAGCAGACAGTGTCAACAAGAAAGCATCTAAAGAAAGATCATGAGGAGTCAACATGCCTATAGGCATTGGGAGACAGCAAATAATCTGACCCCCTATCTCAAGGATCAAGAGAGATTACTACTTGTTTTTCCCTTTAAAAATTTTCACAGCCCAGCAGAATCTTCAGAGTTTGTTCTAAGACATGAGTCTGGCTCTTCCCCACACTGCCGACCCCCTTAATAAAGCAAACTTTCCTTTTCCAACTGACACTTGAGTATTGCCTTTCAAGTGGGGAATAGCCAAACCCTGAGTTCTGTAACAGTCAGGGAGTCATTCTTTATTTCTTTCCCAGTACATATGATCCACAAGCAGTCTGTGGGCACCTCTTCAGGGAAATTTTCAGAGACCAAATCATTTCATTGTAATACACTACTCCTAGCCCTGGGCATCCTCCATTCTATTTAAAAGTTTTCTACATAAAATATATCATCACCTAATATGCTATATGACCAATATGTGTATTTGGTGTGTGTGTGTTCCACCTTCAACTACGCAAGCCCCGCCGCAGCCCTAATAGAAGATAAGCTCCATGAGCAAGTTTGTTGTAATAGCTTGTTTTTTAATGATTTGTTCAATTCCCTACATTCAGGCCATGGAACACTGCCTGGCATATAGGAGGCAATCAATAAATATTTGCTGAATTAACAAATTATTTAATCACGTCATTTAATTATTGAATAAGCAACAGAATAATATTTATTTTCAAATTTGTTTAGATAAAACCTTTTTCAGGATAAAAGAATGAGTAAAATAAAGTAAATCAAGAACTTTTCTCCCATTCATTTGCAAAATTCTATCTTTCCCACCTCTTTAATGGCAAAATAATATTTTCTTACTTTGGAAAGAGGGTAAGGCATGTGTCTCTGTTTGAGTCTCTTGTTCTTTTCTTTCATACTGAAACAACCCCACCTTGTGGAGTGAAAGATAAATTTGCTGAATGTTCAAATATCCTGGCAGCATTTCTGCAACTACAGATACATAATGAATTGTGAATCTTTAGCCCTTTAAAGTCTCTGCTGATTTCTAATGGTGATGTAATCGCAGTGGGTGGAAGTGCTGTTTACTGTCCCAATTGAGCTACTCCCTAGTGGTGTTTAAATGGCAGAATTAAGTGATTTTCTTTTTCGGATTAAAAAAAAAAAATTCCTTTGCTTCACAGCTGTGCCAGAATACTGATATTCCAGTTTGCTTTCCTGGAGGAATACCACACTTTCTCATAAAATTATGCAGTTTCTAAGAGGTATAACTACACAGTTTTAGAGCAAACCACACAATGGTACAGCTAACCAAGACGGAAAGTTCTGGCTTGCCTAGGGAAAACACCTACTATATCCTGGGGTAATTTTGATTTACTGGAAACTTTCACTAATAAATGAGATTTTCTGGATTATATTGTTCCATGATAAGCTAAAACTGTTCTAAGGAAAGAGCCACTATTCCACACAGTGTTAACCACCTTGGAACCTCCCATGATGCTCTCTGTGACCAATGGACTATGCAAGTGACAAATTAAAAACAAAACTTTAGATTTAAATGAATAACAGCACTGTGTATTGTTTACTCAAAATAATGTATTGATTAGAAATCATTTACCTTATTTTTAGTAACAGAGAAATGAGGAAATTCATGCACAGGATATTACTGTTAATTTCTGAAATAATGTTTCCTTCAAATTTTTACTTTGGTATTTGCAAGCAAATTCTCAAAGAGATAAATTCAACCAAAGTTCCAGTTCCTTAAAAAAAAATTCTAATTTTCCATGTCACTCACCTATTCATGTAATACAAAAGTAATTTTGCATACTCAAATGTTCATACTCAGATATTTAAGTCTTCCTACTTAGTATCTATAGGAAATTTTTTGACACTGCAAGCAGTCTTTATTTCTCAATACTGTAAATAGTGATTCCTCCATTTAAAAAGTATTTCTAATTTTACTACTATAATAAAAGCATAAGTTATTATCATTTTTATGATTGTATTTTTCCTTACTAAAGTTATTGGATAAAACCAAAGAAAGAATGGAATAAGGACATATCATATATAAACCTAGCATCCATGCATTAAACCAGGGGGATAGTAGAGATTAGGCTTTTCTAACTAACTACTCAGTCCCCTCTCCTCCCTATAAGTTCTCTGTGAGTCTATTACATAGAAAGACAGATGCATTTTTTTTCCTTGCCAGTGTTTATGGATCAAATTAAGACTATAAGGGCAATTACAGCTAACCTACTCTCTATCCTTTAGGATTGTAAGAAGTAAAATCTCAAGAATAAGGGGTCTAGAGTAGATTTCCAATACCCAACAACACTAAGGTGGGCTGTTGAACAGTCAGATCAGATAGTGCATGTAAAGCGTTTTGAACTATCCCCAGTACATAGCAAGCATTCAATAAATGTTAGCTGTATATATACATATATATATACACACACATATATATACATACACACACACACACACACACACATCTATTCAAAGATAGACCTATTCTCCTTGAATGTCTTATTCACTTTTAAAAGTTCTATATTACTGTTACCTGGTTTTGTTTTGCTTTTTTTTTTTTTTTTTTACTGTTATCTGGTTTTGGTAACAAAAGATTTTGCAAAGAACATCTCCAACAAAGACATATGTAGGTGCGGCTAGAATTCAGTCATGGAAACACTGTTTGTCTTTCCTCTTTCCATCCACAGTCAATAAAATATGAAGGAAATTGATTAATCCTTAACTACAATAAGTTCCAAATTGTAGAATCAAAAAGACTACAATTGAATTTTTACATTTCAGTTAAAATTATAAGACTTAATCCTAGAGTTTCCATTGTGGCTCAGCAGGTTAAGAAGCCAATTAATATCCATGAGGATGCAGGTTTGATCCCTAGCCTCGCTCAGTGGGTTACGTATTCATTGCTGTCACAAGCTGCAGCAGAGGTCACAGATTGGCCTCAGATTCCACATTGCTGTCGCTGTGACCTAGGTTGGCAGCTGCAGCTCCGATTTGACCCCTAGCCAGGGAAATTCCATATGCCCCACAGTTGCAGCCATAAAAAGAAAAAAAAAGGAAAAAAGATCTAATCTTATAGTCTAGAGGGGAAAAAAAAATTCCACTCAGATCAAGACACCACTTAAATGCAAATTTGAGATTATTATTACTTCAAAGAAAATGAATTATAAGGTTTTAGTCATAAAATGGTATTAGTATAAACTTCAGAATCCATAACTCTTCAAGTTTTATTTAATATGGTTGAATATTGTTAATTTCATGGTGACAGCAGGCTCCTTCCCTATGGTGAGTGAGCAAACAAAGATGATAAAAGTCAATCAAGAATCCAAGATCACAATGTGGACTCTATTTAGTTTCATGGTACATTTTAGTTATTTTTACAGCTCCCATCACATTTGACAAAATGTACATAGTATTAGACATCACTATGGGTTATCAATTGTACCACAGCTATGAATTATTTGGAGAAAAGAGGAATAAGTAGTATAAATTTTTTATAAATGAAATTAACAGGTTAATATATCTGGTATATTCCAGGAAGCGTAAGAAAAAATTTAGGTGTAGAAACACAAAGTGTGTCATTACTAAATCAGCCCCTCTTGCCACTCACCACTCAGCAATCCTCCTTTCCACACCAGTTTTTGCTGTGTTTTGAATCACACACTCACACACACACACACACACACACAACTGCTGTTTCATTCTCAGATGGCAATTTAAGTAGCAATGCAATCACATCAGAGATTTAATGAAAAATGTCTCTCTAATTTTCTCATACACAGCATGACCATAATATATTGAGATCACTGTGTCCTCTATCAGCTCAGAAGTCTTCACTAGGCCTTTTCAAATGTTTTTCAGATGAAGACAAACTCCTCTAACGTTTTTGTCAATCCCGCTAAAAGTCAGTAGTACAGTGGTACTTAAGAGCATGCACCATGGAGAATGATCACACGAGTTCTTGGCCAGCACTATGATTATCCAGTTGGGTTTTCTCTAGCTTGAGTGAGGTATAATGGACAAATAAATATGGCATATATTTAAGGTATATAACATGATCTATATACTGTGAAATGATTACTATAATCAAGCTAATTAACATATCCATTGCCTCACATAATCTGTGTGTGTGTGTGTGTGTGTGTGTGTGTGTGTGTGTGTGTGTTAAGAACAATTAAGACCTCCACTTTTAGTAAATTTCAGTGTAGAGTTCAGAAGTGCAGAAAGAAACTTCAACTCTTGATGGAAGGAGCTGCAAAGAACGAGTGGCCATTTTTAACCCACCATACCATTGTTTAATAATAGGACCTATTGCCATTTGTCCCTTCTGGCCCTATCTTTTCCATTCTGCAACTACAACTTTTAAGTGCAATAAGGTGCCAAGAGCTTGCTGGACAATCTCAATCTTTTTGGACTCATTCTTCACTGAATCTAGCTAGTGACTGGCTTGAGACTCCTCTTCTAGACTGGTGCCCCAGATGTCAAGCTCCTAAGCCTTGCTCTAGCCTGAGATAAAACTGAAGGAACATTCTCCTTGCTAGAGTTGAAAAATTCAATTTCCCAGGGCTTCAAATTAACACAGAAATGAAGATGCATGGGAAACACCGAAATATACAAGCTGGGAGACAGTCACAGTCATCGCCCCAGCTCCTCTCTCCCTGGATAATGTCAAGCAAAGACAGTATTTGCCTTGCTCTGCCAGGTCTTGTACTACAAGGAACAAAGACAATGTTTCATCTCCTCAGTCTAATCTGTGGAGATTCAGGATAGTTCCTGCTATAAGTTTCATTTCTGAGTGATACAAAATAGAAGTAGACAAAAGGTAAAGTGAAAAACAAACATCAAAAGAAGTGGATGCAAAACAATTCATGTAAATAGCCTGAGAATCATAGCAGATACATATTTACCTAACACACTCGTTAATGCTGATGCTATAACCTGGTAATTACTATTTGAACATCAATCGCTTCATCAAACACCAAGGTATACAGGTTGTTTGTTATATTTTGGGATAGAATTTTTTTAAGAGTGTTTCTTGAACAGGTACACCTATATTCACAATTTGCAACAGTATATACAGAGATATAAACTGAAGTAAATCTTCAGCAAACATTTCATAACCAGACCTATAATGCATTTTACAACAGGCAACCTGAGGTGTGTACTTCAGTTATATAAAACTGTAAAAGAGGCTGTCTTTGCTTTCTTGTAAAGTTTGTTTTTTTAAACTTAATTTTGTTTTTTATTTATTTATTGCTTTTTAGGGCCACAAGTATGGCATATGGAAGTACCCAGGCTAGGGGTTGAAATAGAAGCTACAGCTGCCAGCCTACACCACAGCCATAGCAACGCCAGATGCAAGCTGCGTCTGCGACCTATACCACAGCTCACAGCAATACCAGATCCTTGACCCACTGAGTGAGGCCAGGGATCAAACACGCATCCTCATGGATACTAGTTGGATTTGTTCCCAGTGTACCACAACAGGAACTCCCTAAACTTAATTTTTAAATGGCCCTCACTCAATATATTGATATTCTATCAGGCTTCCATTTCCTTGAACTTCTTTCCTATCAAAATCATGTCCAAAACAGCTAAGCTTTCATTTCCCCTAAACACACAAGTTTTCTAATATAATTGCTAAATAGGAGATGAAATTCCTCATAGAAAAGAAACATATGTACGCTTGTATGTGTACTTCGCTCATTTGAACTATCTTTTGATATTTTTCCTTCTTTGCAATATGATTTTGTTACAATTGGACAAACATCCCCTCAGACCTTCACAATGGACAAGAAAACCACCTTAGGCCTGTCAGCTCAACCTTAGTGAGGCAAATGACCATTTTTAAACACCTGCAACACTTACTGCTAAAAGAGAAACATGCCTCTCATTCTATGTCTAGTAAACACAGAGAGAAACAACACAAACAGTCTGAGTCAGTTCCAGCACACAACTGAATCTAAGCCACAACTTAAAAGTATGATTTTTTTTGTATAAGTATGATTTTAATAGAGGAAAATAAAAATTAATAAAGCTTAGAGAAACATTTTTTTGGAAGAAAAGTCAAAATAAAACAGGCTTCATTTACATAAAGAGAACTACGACCTAGGAACCACTTCCCAAGCAGCCAAGACCAAGTCTAATTGAGAAACAAAAACTCAGCTCCCCACACCTGGAGTAGTGGGCATCTGTAACCCTGTTCCAGCCTGATGCCATAATCTTTATGTAGCAGTGACTGCTACGTGTCTCCCATCCTTCCCCTTTTTTAAAATGAAATGGCCTATTGCAGTTATCTTGCCCTTACAATGTTAGGAGTGTGAAGGGAATTGAGAGGATAGATAACTTGTCTTTTTAGTTTATACATCTCTGGATCATGAGAAACTAAACTCTATCTGGACTCACGCCAGTCATGAGTTCCTGGCCTCTGAGTCCACTATAACGATCAATGATGGCATGGATCACTGAAGGAGAATGGATATACATCAAGGGTATTTGCATGTGGAAAAGACATAATTAACTGGCCAGAGGGCAGACAATGAAAAATTCATTTTGTATATGATCCCACATCCTCATGTTTTCCTCTGTTAATGCTCTTTTTGGTACCTTCTACATAGAATCTTGGTTTAGCCACATGAGTTGCTTTGACCAACAGGCTATTAGCAAACTCATCACAGAGTTTTATGCTTCTTCTTCCCTTGATTTTTTACTTTTTTGTCTTTTTAGGTCCCAGGCTAGGTTGAATTGGAGCTGTAGCCAGTGGCCTATGCCACAGCCACAGCAACATGGGCTCTGAGGCCCGTCTGAGACCTACACCATGGCTCACGGCAACGCCGGATCCTTAAACCACTGAGAGAGGTCAGGGATTAAACCTGTGTCTTCCTGGATGCGACTCAGATTTGTTTCCACTGAGGCATGCATGATAGGAACTCCATCTTCTTGATTTTTCATTAGAATATGTTCAGGCTTGCCAGAGAGAGGTTGAGATATAAGTATCAGAGACACTAAACCAAGCGAAGAATTTTGTTAATTAGCCAAGAAATTTCTAGACATCAGATAAGTGTCCCTAAGTAATATCATCATTTCTTGTCTCTGAAAAATGCCTAGCCAAAGCACAGGCAACCAGTAAACTTCTGAGCAATAACAAACAGGTGTTTTAAGACAAAGAGCTGCCTACTAAATTTTCTGTAGTAATTTAATATCTGATGATTTTCTCTCAAACCAGATTTCCCTCTAGCTTCCATGTTATCATCATCATCTATTAATTATCTAAGCTATTAATCCACTAAACAGCTTAATGATTATATTCTCTTCCCTCCTCACCAACACATACACACACAACCCCCAAATCAGTTATAAGCAGTATCAACTCCACTTTCACAATATTTAACTATTTTACTCTCTTCCTACTGTGACTATTCTAAATTAAGATTTCATAATGCCAAATTTGTTTCTTTGTAATATCCATCCCATACCTACTCCCTGGCCCCTATTTTGCATCATTCTTTCACAGGCCAAGAAAATTATCCTAAAAGAGATTTCATCATGTCACACTGTCTGGCTTCAATGTTGCTGGTCAAAATTATAACTTGACTTGCTATTGAAAATTCCCTTATCCATACTGTATTTTCAGACACACTGTAGCCTTCATCTACACTCTAGCATTTACAGATTACTATATGATTTTCAAATATGCATGACTCTTTCCCTCTGTGCCTACTGTTCACTCTACCTAGAACTGCAGTGTCTGCAAGAGTAGTTATTAACCATACAGAGCTATTTAAATGTAAATAAACTGAAATGAAATTTATTTAAAATTCAGTTCCTCATTCTACCAGCCACATTTCAAGTGTGACCAGTGGTGACCATATTGAGTAATGGAGATTATAGGACCTTTCCATTACTACAGAAAATTCTACAGTTGATCGAAAGTGTTTTTGTCTCTTATCATAAGTGCCTGCTCTATTCAGCCAGCTAGAATGTGGAGCCCACATTGTGTTTGTATCACCTGATGTTCATGCCATTATTTAAAGATGAAAAAGGGAAAGTTCAAGGAGAAACAGGCTTAGATTGATCCCTTTGCCAGGTATCAAAAGAACTAATGAAGGAACTAGTTATACAGAACTACACAGAATGTAACTAATGGGCTTTATAACATGCAACCATTAGAACTGGGATTCAGAGCAATGCAATGGAATCCTAGTACTACTGATTTGGTCTCCAACCTGATCAGCATTCAGGAAATCCCCAATAAACTCTGGCTTCTGTTGTGATCATTTTTCTTGGCCCAAATTCAAATCTCACCTTCTCTCTTTTATATTCCATGAGACCTCTTCCTTCTAAACTTGCTACATCCCACTCTGACCCCATCTGGAATTAATTCTCAGTTTTTTATAACCATGGTTCTATTTTACTTTACATATCACATTATATTGAGACTACGTATTGGTTGAATTCAACAGAATGTAACAGATTTCAAAATTTACTTACCAATCATAAGATTCTATAGAATAAAAGTAGATTAAGAGGGTAACAGGAATCATGCTGTATATTATTTATATAATACTATTATATTAATTATATAATAAATGTTATAGATTTTATTGACAATGTGGTATCTACATAGAATATTGACAACATATATTTTCTATGTTTTTACTCTCTCTCTTCCTACTGCACGTGTTTACTAGAATATTAAAAAGACTGCTGACCCTGAATTAGATGAATCTCAGTTGAAAGGTTTTCAGAAGACTCCAGATTTTTAAAGAGGTTATATTCAAAGGTAATGCTTAGTAATTCATATGGATGAATGTTGTTGAAGGATCTCAGCAACTGTTGAGAGCTCCGGGATATTTTGGGGTAGAAACGTCTTCCTAGTAGCCTTCCAATCACATTGTCAGGAGGGAGAGTAGTTTCCATTCTGGGAAGAAATCTGGACACCAGCTTTGACGTGCCCTTGCTCTTTCAATGAACAGGTCTCAAAACATGCAAATCAAGAATTCCATTTAAGGAAATTCTAAAACTACATTTCACTTCATGGGGAATCATTCCTAATAGATCATTCCATATAGTGAACATTTCTAATGTGGCTATCTTTGAAAAAGAAATCAAAGCCAGAGCAATGGAATTTACTGCATCTCATTAAGTGCTATAGAAGCATTCATCTATCATGTGCTAAAGGAAAGACATTCATAGTCAGGGTGCCTTTAACAAACATAATCGATACGTTTGGTATGAGAGTAGCAATCCGGTGGCAATATCCCAGGAGGAAAACCAAGTGTTTTGTTTAACAATAACAAAAAAGTCAGAAAAATTTCATCAATGAAAGATTCTTATATTACTAAAAAACAAAGCAAATAAATCCAAGCCCAGGTACTTTACTGCACAGTGTCTCTAGATTTTCTTTCTTTATTACAGTTTTTACCGATACTTATGATTAGTAGTATTGGCTCTCATTTGTGAAATCTCACTGTGTTTTTCTGTATCTTAACACTTGGCATTCAGGACTGTAGATATAGTTGAACACATGTTATCTCTTGTACAACAGTCTGTGCTATTTAAAGATAGATATATCTTTAAATGATTGTTTTCTTCCTTGTTCCTATGCCCGCCACCATATCTGAGATATTGAATTAGTATCAGCAGAATTAAAAAACTGTTTATGTACATAAAACATAAGCTTTATGTTATTGTAGCCAGCTAGAGTCTCTAGAAAAAGAAGGATAGTGTAATGATTAATAACAAACATTAGTTTCCATGCTTAAATATTTATTCTTTTTGGTTTTTAGGTTGGCTAAAGCATTTAACTTCTCTAACATCAACTGCACTTTAAAGTAAAATTAATAATATTTTTTAGGCTTATGAAGAATACATTAAATAACACTAAGGTATTTATTTAAACTAAGGACTTTTAAGCTATTATTATCAAAAATTAGGTCAAACTCACACTTACCTATCACAGCATCCCTAATGGTAAAATGGTATCGTAGAGGTTGAAATGATTAAGGATACTAGTTTTAATCGACATTTGGGGGGAGTTATTTGTTTAAAATCTGGAGATATGAAATAAGGTGATACCTTCCTCATCCCGTGATAAAACATACTCAAAAGAGGAAAAAACACCCAATATGTAGAAAATAACAACCTCTTATCAGACAGTGCTTTGGATTTCAAAGCAGTTCCTCTTTAGGCAACCAGTTAAATAACCCAACGCCTAGCTAAGCTGAATTATTAACTTCATTTCAATTATAAGAGATTATCTATTACTGGGAAAAATTATCTTCTGTAGTTGCAGAGTCAGCTTCACCAGCCTGATGCTCATCCCAGAAAAGCCAAATGAATAACAGATTTGCTGTGAGCAACTTTCCAAATTTCTTGCAATAAGCTCTGTAATTTGCTTAAAGGTGTAAGGTGTCACCATTAATTGGAATGGTTTGAATTCTGTTAGCGCATGCAGCATCTGCTGATACCATTCCTTCTTCTTCATTATAATTATTACCAGCTCCTTTGACTTTTTCAATTTCCAATTCCAATGCCTTGGTTGTTCTAAGCTGTTGAGTAATTAGGATTGTTGTTCTCTCCATCGTGGATTAATTCTCTCAAAAACAAACTGGGAGATAACTGGGTGAGGTGATTGCTTCGCCATAAAAACTGAGAGATATTTAAGACATAAAGATAAGTGTGGGTGTGTATACATACGTACATATAACATATATATTATTTTTAAAAGTATATATAGAGATAGATACACACATACACCAAATAAACACATATTTACTTCAATGAAAACCCTGACTTATAATGTTTATGTATCATAACATCTTCTTCCCATGAAATAGAGATAATTTTAATTCAAACGCTATATTTAAATCTGTTTCCCAAAACATTAATTTAATTTATTGCTTACAGTTAATATTAGGGTAGTTTTCCTTTTGTTTATGTTGTTATATGTTTGTTTCAGGGGGTAGTTGTCTGTTTTATGTCAATTTTAAGTTAACAGAGCAGTTACTAAACTAATTATTTAATGACTTAATTATTTTGTACTCAGTCCAGTCACTCGCTTGTTGAACGGCCACAATCTGGCCTCAAACAGGTGAGCTATGCAATGTGCCTTGATGAACTCATATCAATCATAATGACACTAATCATTGCCAATGAGAATGTGATAGGAGACTCAATATGTTGAACTTTAAAATAAACGTGCTATGGTTCAAAAAGATTGTCTCATAATGATCTTATGTGTACCACTTGTATTAATGAGTGACCACCTGAGCAGAACTATTTCATTGGAAGACCTCTAGATTAAAATTTGGTGTAGTGAATGCAAAGTTTTAAGCCAAAACCAGGTCAATCTGAATTCTTCTTATAACTATATATACATATATAGTTATACATAGTTATATACACACACACATATATATATAGTTATGTATTACTTTCACAATTCTGAAACCCAGTTCCCTTATCAGTGATATAAGTATTAATAAAACCTGTCTTGTAAAGTTGTTATAAGGAACAGAGTTGGCACATATTCGGTGCCCAGCAGAGAGGAGATGCTGCGTTAAGATGCTAAAATGAGACCTAGAAAACTGTACAAAACTAACTAAATGTTATATTTGCAGAGAAAACAATGCCTTTGAGAGAACTGATTACACAAAGACATGGAAGTTGGTCGAATGGCTTCATTTATAAAATATCCAATAAGTTGACTGTATAAAGTATGCTTCACCATATACATTTTCAGTTATCTACTTTTGGTTTTGTAATCGAATGCATTTCAGAAACTTCACTCTCACCCTTAGACTCAACAGATTCACTAGTAAAAAATCACACTTTTAAATCGTGAATGAATGCTTAATATGCTAAGTATATTATATGCATTATCTCAGCTATCACTTAAGAAAAATATAGGTGATACTTATTATTACTATTTCCATTCAAAAAATAACTGAATAGAGGGTCAGACAAGTTGAAATATTAGTGTACATTCATAGATTAGAAGAGTGATGACTAGAAGCACCAAATATCCAAAGCTAGCAGAGAACCAACAGAAATTACAACACAGACACCATTTGCCTGAAAATAAGATGGACTCAAGAGAAGATCAGTCCCACAGAAACAGCCTGATTTGGACCCAGCTTGAGACTGGTCCACAGAAAGGTCCTGATAATTAATTAACTAATTAATTAAAGTAGGTTCTGGAAGCACCAAACTCAATTTGTTTAGTACTAAGTCGTAAGGAATGATGAGGAAATAACGCTGCAAGCATGGACTGCATTTGGGACAGGGAGGGCCATTTTAACACAAGGAATATGAACTGTTCTGTACAGTCAAAATCAAATGCATGGTATCTTGGTATGACCACTGTTGGTTCTTATAATCAGGTATTAGGTAGTCTGTCCGATGGTTGATCTGATGTGGATTAAAATGGGTTTTTTCTCAATACAGACAAAACAGTTATCTCAGAATCCTCCAATGGTGCAATAACTAATGTATCCATGGAGACATGGATTAAATGCAGTCAGGAAAGATTAGAGAGGCTAGAAACTGTGACCAAGTCAATGCACAAAGATGGTTAGAGAGTGCACACAAAGCATTGGGAACAAGTCTGCTAAGATAAGTAGAAGACAGTGATGACTGAGCAAAATCCAAGGTCATGATATTGCCACTCTTTGCCCTTCCATTTCTATGGTAGACGTCACAACATAGAAAGTGATGTTCCCCCATAAGAGCTTGAAGATGCTTCAATTCTTTCAAAACCCAGTAAAACAGGCAGATACTACAAACCACTAAGGGTTGATTTGGATGAAATCTAGTGGCAATCTTCTGTGTACATTTTGGAATAAAATGTTTCCTGAGCACTTGTAGTAGTACCACCACACTTGGGAACTCAAACTCACTCAAGGAAGTATGATCCTCTGACACAAAACAAAACACTGTTGTTAATTTATCAGAGGAAAGGACAATGCAACAACTTTAGAATTTTTTTCCAAAATAAAAAATTTATCTTAGGTTTATACAGAACATAGCACCATTTCGCAATTAAAGAATATCTTTTAAAAACCTGAAGATGAAAATTTATAAGCAGAAATTCAGACACTTTAATTTATTATTTGAATTCAAACACTGAAGGGTGTATGCAGTTTTTTCCCCAAATTCTGCTCATCCCCTAAGTTTATTCCGTTGGTTATATGAACAATAAATCTCTATAACCTTACGCACATTGGCAAGGTCAGACAAACAGAAATTCTGTAATGTCACAGAATGCTATGGCTGCAGTAAGCAGGAATCTAGGTTAATTATAGAAATCCGGAGTGTCTAGTTAAAGATAATCTGGTGCTGATGTTCTAATTTCAGAGGGCTCATGACTGACTATTAAGAGATCTATGCCAGCAGGAAGACAGATGAATAGCACACCTTTCAGTAAGTGCATGAGGAAGAAAAATTCTAGAAACAAAAGCAGGCATGTAAAATCTGGGTATGTTACTGAGACAAATGTTCAAGCACTTACTTGACTGTGAATAGGGTGAAATAGAGTAGCTCTGTCTCAGGAATGAGGCAGAAACTCAAATTACAGAACTAGGCCTCAAAGCAGAGCTGGCCCCGTAGCCGTGTTTCCTTAGTCCTCTGAGTGTTGCCTTTGGAAAGCAAAAGACCAGAAAACCCAAGGCCAAATTCTAGCTCTGCCACTTATTATCTGTGTAACATCGGAAAAGTTGCTTCGTCTTTCTGAACTTCAGTTTTCTCACCTGTAAACTACTACCAGAACACTTACTCTGCAAGGATATGCTTTTTTTGTTTGTTTGTTTGCTTTTGTCTTTTTAGGGCCACACCTGAAGCATATGGAGGTTCCCACGCTAGAGGTCGATTCGGAGCTGTAGGCGCCGACCTATGGCACAGCCACAGCAAGGCGGATGAGCCGCGTGTGTGACCTACAACCACAGCTCACGGCAACGCTGGATCCTTAACCCACTGAGCGAGGCCAGGGATCGAACCTGCATCCTCGTAGATGCTAGCCAGGTTCGTTAACCACTGAGCCACAACAGGAACTCCCTGCAAGAATGTGTTAAACGTTAAAAAAGAAGACATATTTAAAAAGCCTCATCTAGTGCCTAGCACGTAAGTGAACTTCAATAAATGCTTGGATCTACTACAGAATTTTACTACCCACAAGTGTTAACAAAACTGGGTCTAGAATTTGATGTGGATTGGGGGAAAAACTGAGATTCAAGTGGCTCCTCGACTGTGGGATATTGTGTTGAAAGAAAGTTGCAAACTATGCACAATAGATTCAGTAGCCACTTAATGGTTTTCCCCAAATAAACATGGATTTGATTTTTTGGAACAGCTCAGTCCAAAATAAAAAAAAAAGGTACAGATAGAAATAAATATGATCATTACAAACTTTATCAAAAGGATGTTATGACAACTTGAGGGGTTTCTTTTCCCCATGAGGAAATGCCCCAAATAAAAATAAAAAAGGTGACTGCTTTCATTTTGCAATGACAAATGCAGCTGTAGTGCAGCTTCACGAACTAACTCCTCCCTCAATCATATGAACTGGAAGAAGCCCACTAAACCCTACTTTTGTCTATATTATGTCTTATCAATATGGTGTGTAGAAAGGACCATGAGAGGAAAGGCTTCTACATAGGACTCAGTCTCAGGACAGTCATACCTTCTTGCAATCGCTACCACAAGATTAAGGAAGGTTCTGGTTGGGAAATATATAAAGGAGGGAATTGGGAGCTAAGCTGAGGAAAAGCAGAGGCAATATGTGAAATCATATTGCTTCATGCCATTTCATATGCATTTTATTGTTTTGATACACTACTGAAAAGATCTGCCAATAAAGTACTTTCCTGCTGCCATAGAGAAAAATATTAAAAAATTCCTGCATATCATGGATTTTAGGTTACAGTGGGTTTGCCTCCCTTTTTGGAAAGCTGTGTAGTATGATTTTAAATTCATAGTCTCTTTCTCTCTGTAGACAGACAGATCTATATAGATATATAGATAGCTCATATATTTATGTGTGTATACACACACACACACATCGACACACATATACATTAGAGATGGTTAAGAATGAGATATATAAAATATATGATGTTACTTGTATTATTTGTGTACTATGTAATACATATGTATATGTAGAATATCAAACTGTACGAAGCACCGTATTTGAACCTTTAGATACCACTATCCCAGGCTTAAATCTATATAATCACTGCAGTACATTTATTCCAGGTCATAACTCTTTCTGTTTTCAGAATACATTATATAATAAGACAGAGAGAAGCAAATGCTGTATTTTAAATGGTTAAGAAACTCAGAAAAAAAATGATTATTTCTTTTCATGGCAATAATCAATCACACAGTGATGACTTCTCTTCAATTAGAAACTCTAAAACTGATAAATATGAGTGAGCTCCTGGATTGCCAATGAACCTCTGTATAACATGCTAAATTATCTAAATGTGTGTAACATAATTTTGGAGGGGAGAAGATCCATAGCTTATAAAGATTCCTGGAAATGTGATTCCCACTATATATAAAAATAACTGGGTCTTGTATTTGAGTATGTTTGTCTTGAGTTGTATTTCAAACCTAAAAATGAATTTCTATAAAAAATGAGGTTTAGTGGAGTATGGTATAGGGACTGATTTTCTACTTCTGATTTCAGTAATGGTGATCGACAAAACATATATATATACTCAAATATGCAGATATGTTTTCTGGGGTTTACTCTGAACAAAAGCCAGGGAATACTAACCTATGGAAAAGTTTCTAAAGAGTTGTTGCACATACACGTATTTTATTCAGACTGTCAACAACGTAAAATATTACCTTTTACGGTTCAAAAATCGATACAGCTATCCCAAATATCAGTGGTTAATATCAGGGATTTTACTTTTAGACAGGGACAGGCATACCTTCATTTTCTATCAGATCACCTCCAACTCATCCTTACTTTAGTCTATGTTAAGTTCTATACCAGGTCTTATCTACATGTAAATAGAAAGATTCAACATAGCAAAGAAATTTCCCTGAAAAATCAGGGTATTTCCTCTTATCTCACATAGTGTGATAGTCTCGGGGTGAAAAAAAACAAAAATCTTGGTCTTTGATTTGCCCTTTTTTTGTTCTGGCTTTTCCTTGGTGGCGGAAGAATGGCTCATTCGATAAATCCGTATTCCCAGTGGGGGCAGTCCTGCCATGATCAGTCTTGATGGGCAATCCAACCTGCTTTCTCTGGCCTCCAAACATATCTGTACCTGGGCACACAGGTTTTCACAGCTGGTCTCCAGGTATGTGAAGCATGATCTGTCTCTATAAACCAAAGCCAGTCCATATTCTAGAGCTTTCAAAGCTCCTCCTGGCAACTAAGTCAACAAAGTTCTGTAACCCAAAGTTTGGATTTGAGAAGTTATAAATCCTTTTCATACTGTCTAATCCAGTACAGGAGTAATCAAGCTCATGTTCTCCCCCGTTAGACTCACTATTTGTCATACACACTCTTTTTTGAGGGGAGGGGACACACCCACAGCATGCAGAGTTCCTGGACCAGGGATCAAACCTGAGCCACAGCAGCAACAATGCTGAGTCCTTAACCCGCTGAGTTCCCAGGGAACTCCTTGTCACACACTGTTAATAGCTAGCACTATGAAACAGAAGGGTGAGTGGAAACCAAAGCCAAACTTCTAGCAAAAATCATGGAGTTAATACCTGTAGACTCTGCTGACAATCTAAAGAAAAATAGAAAAAAATAAAATAAAACAAAAGCAGGAACAGGACATGCTACCCACGATAACCCAGGTATTAAATTCTGCATACAAAGCCTGTGGGAATAACTGCAAATATCTTTGCCAAAGTTGCTAGAAAATTTAGATTTGGAGAAACCACTCACTAAAATCCAACTGCATCATGGATGTCAAGTCAGGGAATACACTGGTGAGACAACAGGTCTGCCAACTTTACACAATTAGTGTTAAAATTAGTTAACAAATAATTTGCTGCCCACAACCCTCATGTTAAACAGGAAACGCAGAACTTTCTCTCAAGTGACCACCGAATCTAGGTTATGCAGTTACAACCCTCAGGGCAAGGATTTGAGCCAAAGGTTACTCAAATTTTACACTATCTGTACTCAGTGCCAGAGAAAAAAATGTTTAACTCAGATTCTCCGTTTCTGGAGGTTAAAAAAAAAAGAAAGAATAATGGATTGTTGTTTTGGCTTTTATCCTTTTTTTGAAAAAAAAATTAACTAATGAAAGATTTTTTAAAATTCTGCAAACCAGGAGAAAGTCCTGCCTGTTAAGTGGAATATAACTATAAAAACCATCTATTTTGGAAAAATTAATGCTTCATTCCATAAAAGTTTATTAACTAACTGATGCATGCAAATGTTTTAGAGCTGAATCACTAGCATCTATTATGTGGTATTTAACATGAAACATAAAGGAATATGACTAACAGGAGCCCCACAAACCGACGCAGTTGATTTCAATAGATTAAAACGTTTCTACTAATGTAGGTCATGGTATATTCTCAAAGCTCTTTACAACAATTATTTCTGTCCAGATTATGTTCATTTTTGTTTAGCACTTGGAAAAAAATAACAAGCTTTAAATTTTAAAAAGGAAGAATATTTAAATATTGCTGAACAAATACTGACTAGATATTATAGGTACTTAAATGTTTAAATTGAAAGTTCCTGATTTTGGTTCAAGTGACTGGTGAACCAGAATAAAAAGGAGCCAATTTCTTCAATGGGCTTTTTCTTTGGGAGCTGAGAAACAGGGGTTGTGGAAAGAGCTCCCAAGAAAAAAATCAAGCAATGAACAGGTATCAAATGGTAATGCTGGTAGCGGGGGGCAGGGTGCTTCATGCAGCCTTAGCTGACATCCAAAATAATAATCAACTGAGTCAAATTCATCAAGCAAATGTTTGGGTGCTCAAGGAAGGAGCTGAAGAGTAGAAAAAAAAAATTACTTGAACTGAGGTTATGTGCTAGAGATGGCTACCTAAATATTGCTTCAGACCAATAGATAGAGGGAAGTGTATGTTTAAATCAGCTGCCTCTCAACAGGTGCTGACTTGCAGCTCCCAAACGATGAATTGGAATGTGCCAGAGCAATTTCAGGAGAGTCCACTCAATATCCTATTGACCATGTAATTGCTTCTCTTCTGTTGATTCCTGGCTTCCCCGATTTCACCTTGAATTTTTTCGTGGCTACGTCTATTTCTAGATTTTTTTTTTGCTTTTTTTTTTGGCTTTCTTTAAGGCCACACTGGTGACATATGGAGGTTCCCAGGCTGGAGGGTCAAATCAGATCTACAGCTACCAGCCTATGCCACAGCAACACAGGAGCCTAGCTGCATTTGCGACCTATACCACAGTTCACAGCAGCGCCAGATCCTTAACCCACTGAGCAAGGCAAGGGATCAAACCAACAACCTCATGATTCCTAGTCGAATTTGTTTCCACTGTGCCACAATGGGAACTCCTGTCTCTAGATTTTAATCTGAATAGACCTTGTTCAAGCTGTGGTAGCATGCCTCTTGCCCACTTTTTACGTTATTATCCTCAGGAGAAGTCTGATTCCTTGTGGCTACTATAAACAATGAGATCCCACCTAGTATATTACACACACCCCCACTGCTTGTACTAGGTTAGAACTGCCTCCTCTATGATAGATTTATCACTCACGACACACCATGTATTTCCACACTTGACAATGTAGTATTTCTGGTCATCTACATTTATTTAGGACCTAATACAAAACAGATTTTATATGAAGGTCCAAAACCAATCTGTTGATATATGTGGAAGCTGACACAGAAATGGATTTCAAGGCCATATCAATGCTCAATAGGATGAATTGCAGGGCCACATCTAGGTTCAGTGATATATAGCATATTTATTAATACTAGTCAACCATGGTAGAGGATGTAGAATCTCCCTTTGTCCCCACATAGAACCCACAGTGCACACACAGCACGTTTCCTGCTCAGCCTCCTTTCACTTGAGAGAATAGCCTCTCCCTTGTTCATTTGGCTGCAGCCTCAATTCTTGTACTCAATTCTTGTACTAAACACACCTATTCACTCCCCCTCCCTCCTCCGCTAACCTCACTGAAGAGAATGTGTTCCAGGCCAATCATGTTACCTGTCCTCCCACCTAAGTTATTCTTAGAAAGTGGAAGCAAATGACCCCAAAGCATATTCCTCTCTGAGGACAGATGTAAGATATTCAGAAGGAAGAAGCATCGTCTTTTCCTGTCAAGCTGCTATTAGATGATGTTTCTGAAGCTGCCACCAGCTATCTTTTCTTGTATGAAGGAAGATCATCTACAGGAGAAGCAAGTAAGGCCAGTACACAACACACACACACACACACACACACACACACACACACAGCAGAGAATATGCAGCACTGAAAACTGGACAAAGGGAGGACATTTTAGAGGCATTAATAATTTTCCTGTTCTTCCCACTGAGGAATGTATTTCTTTGTAATTAATTGTATTTTTTTTTCAAGTTCAAAGTGTTTTATTATTTGCTTTTTAGGGCCGTACCCATGAAACATGGAGGTTCTCAGGCTAGGGGTCAAATCAGAGCTGTAGCTGCCAGCCTACACTACAGCCACAGCAATATCAGATCTGATCTGTGTCTGTGACCTACACCACAGCTCACAGCAATGCCGGATCCTTAACCCACTGAGTGAGACCAGGAATCAAACCTGCATCCTCATGGATGCTAGTTGGAATCATTTCAGCTGAGCCACAACGGTAACTCCTGTAATTAATTTTTGAATTAGGTGGCCTGCATCCCTTTTTAGCTAAACTTGTATGTAATTTCCTTTTTGCTCAAGCCATTATTATTTTTTTCTACATAAACATTTATTCAGAGCTTATGACATGCAAGGCCACTTTTTAGATAATGTCCACACACCAACAATCAAAACATACCAAGCCCTACTTTCATGGAACTCAACATTCTAATGGACAGAGAGGTACAGTGAGCAAAATATATAAGTAATTACTTTACACATAAAGTGTGTTAGGTAGTGATACACGCTAAGAAAAAGGACACAGAGTACCAATTATGGATGCCGTCGAGGGTAAAAAGAAGTTCAAATTTCATACTGTGTATTAAGTTTCTGTCACATATCACCAAAAACATTTTATTACAAAGCCCAATATAATGTGGGTTCATCAGCCTATTAATTTTATTTATCTTCCTTTTAACTTTGATCTTCTGCATTATCATCCACATTGCACAGAAAGAATGTGTCCCAAAAGATTATGGCATGATCTTATTTTACAGCATTTACTCCACCTTTTAATTTTTTTCATGTTATTAGGTTAAGGTACACTTAAATATTTATAGTATTGGGTTGCTTCAAAAACTCAAATTCATATACTTCATTTGAAACAAAAATAACCAGTTGGCTATAGTTTTTAACAATGAGCATGGCTGCTTTATTAACTTTTGCTGTAATATTGCATATAAAAAACAACCTCACAATCTGTGGCTTATAACAATAAACTTTTTATTTCATATTCTCAGTATGACAGACTTTTGATCTCATGATGGATCAGAAAAGCTTGAGAGTGATGAGTGGCAACCTGCTTCTCAAGGACATGGCTCAGAAACGGCACCCTATCATTTCCCTTCAAATTCCTTTGTGATCAGTTCAAGCCACGAGGTCAAGTCCAACATATTGGATGGAGAAGTATATTCCAATCACAGTGAGCCATCGCAAAGGCAGTGAGGAAAGGAAGACTTATAAATAAAAAATACAATCTACCATAGTCACTAAGTTTAATTCTACAAACTAAGCACTATAATACTGGGGAGTGATTTAAATATGGCTACACAATAGAAATTCTGGAAACATTGCTGAAGAGAGAGGCAGGACTTAAAAAAAACAAAAAAAACTGCATAAAAGGTGATATGCCCATAAAAGGAATATCTCCATCTAGTTGCAAGAACATCCCATGCTTCAGTACGCCCCTTGCCTTCCACCTGAAATTGCCTGTCCTTCGCAACTGATGCACTCCTTTGCAAAGCCCTGCTTGGCATTCTCTCCTCTCTAATTTAACTTTGCTTCCTATCTTGGCTGTTTATTATAGAATGTGTATATGACTGTAACACATTTATCGTAATTTATCATAAATGTGCTGTGATCCAACAGTTTATCAGCATCATGGGTTCTCCGAAGACGAGCACAGTATATTCACCTCTGTACACCAAAGCTTAGTTTAGATCCTGGCTGTATGGATATTCAAATATCAGAAAATCCATCTAATCGAAATGACCTTAAAATTTCTTCCTACTCTAATTTTAAATGCAAAACTGGTGTTATCACAAGAGTTTGGAATAAAGTTGCTCTAATAAAGTATCAGTGATTCTCCAGCCTTGGTGCTAAAACTCCTACACAACAATAATTGAAAAAGTTACTCTGATTGCTGCATTTAAACAGTGTTTGCTCCAACCTTTAGTTCCCAACCTTGGATTTCTTATCCTCAGGGTGCTCTTTTCATTCAGTGTTCAGTTGGGCTCAGTCTTTTGGATTGCTGTTCATTCTGCTGATCATTTCACAGCAATGATTTTGGCAGACAAAGCAACTCCTATGCACACCCAGGTGTTCGCTTTGGCACCCTAACCACTGGAAGAGGTTGACTCAGATGTTTCCCACACCTGTGAATTGGCTGCCCAATCTTAGCTAGTTCCCATGAACTTAATTATCATGCTCAATTTCAACATTAAAAAAAAAATAGTTAGGAGAACATGCATAAAAATTCAGATGCTGCTGCTTCTTGTCATCCCCTGCCAGGTCCTCCTCAACAGAACACTACTGTAAACAAATTAGTGTTTCTGCATTATCATTTTATCTTGATTTGTGGAATATGGAAATGGAATACAACTCATTATGCCTGAAGAGCTGATTCACTTCACCAGTGAAAGCATCTCTTTGCTTACCCATCAAATTGTGACTAAAAGGTTCAACCTATGATCCACAGGGAAAGGGAAAGCTCCAGGAATGATCTTCACATTGAACATATACTTTCGAAACATATTACATTTTTTGACATCAAAAGGTGGAATCATAATAAAATTGTAAACATAATTAGACTTTGAATACTCCCATAACTTTCCCTCTTCTCTCAGCCAATGATTTGCTACATTTCTTTAAGGAAGAATGTTTTGTGTACACTCCGAATTCATGTGTTTAATACCTTTCCTGCTGCCCCATTTGTTTTGTCCAAAATTCCATGTTTCGTCTCCATAATCAAAACTAAGGTATTGTCATGAGAAGAGGCATATAGATCAATGGAAATTAAATGAGATTCCAGAAATAAACCCATACATGTATAGTTAAATGATTATGACAAGGGAACCATGACAAATTATTGGGGAAGAATAATATTTTCAATAAATGGTGTTAAGACAACTGGATATCCATTTACAATGAATTAAGTTGGACATATCCAAATTCCTCCCAGCATATGCAAAAATAATTCAAAATCAATCAAAAAACTTTAAAGTGAGAAATACAACTTCAAAGCTCTTAAAAGAAAATAGATATAAATAATTGTGACCAAGATCAGGAAATAGTTTCTTAGATATGGCACCTAGAACACAACCAACCAAGGATAAAAACACATAAATTGGATTTTATCAAATTTAAAATAACCTTTTTTTCTGTTTCAAAAACCACTATTAAAAAAGTGAAAGGAAAAAAAGTGGGAGAAAATATTTGCAAATCAGGAGTTCCTGCTGTGATACAGTGGGGTCAGAATCCAACTGCAGCAGCTTGAGTCACTGCAGAGACAGAGGTTTGACCCCCAGCCTGGCTTAGTTTGTTAAAGGATCCGGTACTACCACAGCTGTAGCATAGGTTGAAGCTGGGACCAGCTTCATTCAATCCGTGGTCTGGGAACCCATACACCCTAGGTGCAGTCACACAAATGAGAACGGAAGGGAAGGGAGGGGAGTGAGAGGGGAGGGGAGAGGGAATCTTGCAAATCTAGTACACGCCTTTTATCCAAAATATATAAAGAACTCCAAAAAAAAAAACCCTCAATTAAAAGACAAACAAAGGATTTGAATATGCATCTCCCCAAAGAATACACAAATGACCAATAAGCACATGGAAAGATGCTCAACATCACAGTCATTAAGGAAATGAAAGTAAAGTCAACAATACCAACACTTCACATCACCAGGACGACTAAAATCAAAAAGAAAGACAATAGCAAGTTTTGTCAACAATGTGGAGAAATTCAAACCCTTACACGTTGCTGATGGGAATGTGAAATGGTATAGCCACCTGGAAAATAGTTTGGCAGTTCCTCAAAAGTTAAATACAGATTCATCATATCACCCAGAATCTCCACTTCTAGGTAACCCCAAGAAAGCTGAAAACATATTTCCACACAAAAACTTAACACAAGCATGTTCATAGCCACATTAATCATAATAGCCCCAAATTAAAACAATCCTACTACCCATCATCTGAAGAATAAAATACAATATATCCATACAATGCAATTCAGCCATAAAAAGGAATGAAACACTGATACATGTTACAAGGATGAAGCTTGAAACATTATGCAAAATGAAAGAAGTCTCACAAAAATGGCCTCATATTACATGATCCATTTAAATGAAATGTCCAAAACAGGCAAATCCACAATAACAAAAAGTATATTAGTGGTTGCCAGGGGCTTGGGGGAAGAGAAAATAGGATTGATTGCTAATGCATACGATCTTTTCTTGGAGAGACCAAATTGTTTTGGAATTAGAGAGTTGTGTTGACTGCACAATCTATGGTATATACTTAACAAAAAGTCACTGAATTATATAAAGGGGTAAATTTTATGGTCTGTGAATTATATTTAAGTCATAAAAATGAATAATCTTGATGCATTAAACAACACTGAGGTATCTCAAAATAATTATAAGTGAAAGAAGTTATACTAAAAAAGGGGTAATAAAAAGATTGCATTTACATATTTTAGGAAATGCAGACTAATCTGTGCTGACAAGAAGCAGATCAGTAGTTGCCTGATGGCAGGTGTGAGAGGAGAAAGAAATTTAAAAAGGCATGAGTAAACTTTGGAGATGATGAATATATTCATTATCTTGATTGTGATGATGGTTCCACAACTGTATACATATGATAGAACTTAACAAACTGTATCCTTTATATATGAGCAGTTTATTATATGTCAATTATTTCTTAAGTGACTATGGAAAAACAGGTACTCAACCTACTGGTGGTGAGTAAACTATCAACTGGGAGGAGACACTCAAACCTAGAAAACCACCGTTTATATTTTAGTTTATACAATTTTTTTATGATGAGATAAATTGGACTTGAGTAGCAATTCTTTGACAAATTTATGTCTGTAGTACCTGAGCCTCAAAATCAGATCTGTTCAATCACAAAAACCTCAGGTGCTGACTAATCTCTTCATACACCTCCACCATCTTCAGACAGATGACAGAAAAAAGCACAATAAAAACTGAATTTTATCCCAGAGACAGCCTCATTGGGACCTCCACTGTCTGCTTCATGCCTGGTTGGGAGGAGAAGTAATAGTATCCTGAGGAAGTTCTCCAGTCTCCACCAGGAAGAGCTTCCAGCCTCTGTCTTTTGTCTATGAACAGGGCAGAGTGGTGGATATTCCCACCTAGTTCCTAAAGCAAGGCTTCTGCCCCCTACTGTGGAAATGGAGGAACTTCATCCAGAGCATCAACTTCCTGGCCCCTTGGAGTTACAAATCGCTTATGACTTCTCTCTGTGCTGGAGTACAAGCTCAACTTTTACATGGGTCAGGATGCGACTATGGGCAAAGGAAAAAAAAATGAATTTCGTGAAAGGCTTTTGGGAGTCACTAGTTAGTGGTCAGCCATAAGAATTCATGTTGAACTCATTTCTGCTCAGAGAGATGAAAAGTAGACCTTATTTATTTAAGCAAATTCAAGGAAGGGATATAACTCAGCTCCTAATTTAAATACCAGAATTAGAGATAGACACAACTTCCTTGGCAAGCCAACACAACAGCAACATAATTACTCCAAGTTAGAAACCCTACGTTTATCACTTATATTTCAGAAGAGATTACATGCACATATTAGCAGGCTCCTGGCAGTGGGCAATTACAAGAATGTTTGGCTCCAAAGGCAGTAACAGCAGAAAACAAGGTCATAAGCATTTGTAAAGCCACCTAAAAATGATGCCCTGGTCAAGTCTCCACTAAAAAAAAAAAAAAAGTCTTTGTTAAACCCCTGTATGTAGAGTAGTACAAAGCAGCATTCAAAAAAATGACTGAATACAGTATTCTGAACTTCCAATGACATAAATGACCTTCTTTCATTGAAGTCCAGAATTATTTAAAAGGAGACAGAATGTATCTGTGTGGTGTGGTGTGGCGTGGTGTGTGTATAACAAGTAGACATAAGAGCCAAACAATTAGACTCTCGGGTTTGTGGCCTAAAAATGACGAAGAATCACCTAGGAATTAAGATTTTAAAGCTTCTTATCTGAAACTGCCAGAAGACAGTAACTTTTTGGCTCACAGCTGATCCCAGTTTGAAGGAGTGATGTAAGAGTTGAGATTTTATCTTACCTGTTATTTTTTCCCCGATTCAAAATTCTTTCTCTGCTTAAGACCCTTTCCCCTAGAAGGCTCTTTCTCTGACCTTCTCTAAGGCGGACACTATCTCATCTTCCAACACAGAGGAATTCCTGTTCATGTTACATTAGTTGACTCTTCCAACCCAAATTACACTGTATGGTGCCTCCATGTATTTTCCTCACAGCACTAGTACATTCTATTAACACTCTTCTCATTTACTATTAATCCCACTCCTCCAACTGGAATCTAAGCTCCATGAAGGAAGGAATCTTACTTACTTTCTACTAAGTATCCAGTACTCAAAAAGAAAGGCTAGTACATTGTAAACTTTAATAAGTATTTGTGAATGAATGAATGGGTGTAAGGACAACAACTTTAAAATCAAAGATAGTTGCATTCTTTGAATACTATTAAAGTCTTGCTGGTGTCGCCTGCAAAAAATAAGTCAAGCTCATATCCAGTTCTCAGTTCAGAAAACAACAAAAATCCTTTCCCCTCTATTTCATTCCATTCTAACAGCTCAATATTTTTGAACATCCACTATGATCCAAACCTTTTATTAGGCCCTGCAGATAGAAAAATGAAATAAGGCTTTCTATTGTTTTCCCTGTTTAGAGGATAAGGAACATGGAAAGAGATGAAACCTAGATCAAAGATATCATCTCCAGGTAGCACTTCTTGTGTGCTTGGTGCAAGAGGAGCAGGATGTAAATGATTAAACTTAACTCTGACAATAGTCTGTGAATTTTAATTATCTCTACTATCCCTGTCTCCCATTGCCATGGATAATTGAAAGCTGGCCATATTGCTAGGTAACGCTTCATTCCCTACATAACTTGGCACTTAGAAAACGTTTTGCAGGAGAAGTAATCACAGCAATTGTCTCATTGAGGGCGGGTGGAGGATGGATATAAAATGACTCTTGATGATGTTTTTGCTCTTTCAACATATTAGATTCTTCAAGCTAGTTTTGAAAACCGTCAAATACATATATATATAGCTCAGTTGTTGTACCTATCAACCTGTGTGGGAGAGAAGGAAGATTACAAGAAATGTGTATCATTCCAGGTGCAGTTACTTTGTTCATTCCTTATGTAAGGGCACCTGGAGCGATGACCACTAAGGCCCCTTATTTCCACCAACATATGGTAACGGGAAAGTTATGTGCAAACTATGATGAAACAAAGTTTGAAGACAGAAATAAACAAAACAAAATGTAGCTTTGGGAGCATGTTTGAGGTAAGTAATCCCCTTTACCCTGCAGATTTATTGGTGCTTTGATGGAGAGGACTTAAGTTTTTCCAACTGTTCAAGCGTGTCTTTTGAGTCTCACTGCACTTCCTCAACTGTCTCACATCTTAAGTAAATGCTTTGTGACTACGAAACAGTCAGTTCAGACCTTCTAAAGCATGGTGCCTGAGATAGTCACCATAAAGGTTGAAAGCTGTGTTTGCCACGGTCAATCTAAGAGCTGTTTCCAGACAGTCTTCCAGGAAAGCAGCTGCACCACTTCTCAGATACTATTCTGCCCCACTGTAGCACATGAAGACTGCAGACTACTTATTCCAGCAAGAATAACCAGCAGGCATTTTAGTACTATGCTGAGCAGGACCCATTTAGTGTTTTCAACATAACTGTCAGTGTTTCCTAATATGTTAGCTGGTGGGAGAGTGTAATACATAAGGCATGGTTCCAAAAGTATATCAAATGCAGGTGTCTGGGTCAGAACAATTAAATTCACTGATACCTGGAAAGCCATCAGAGTTTATATTTTTAAATGCCAGTATCTTCAGCTGTGTGTGCTGGTGTTTGATCTTGTTTTTCTTTTCTTTTTTGGGGGGTGGGGAGTGGAGGGTTAGGGTAAGTAATCCTTTTTTTCCTTTTGGAGGTGCACTGCACTGTTCAGGGTATATGTCAGTTTTCTTTCAAATTCTTTCACTTCCTGTTAATTTTTTAAAAGAAAGAAGAAAAAGGCTTTTAAGTGTAAAGTTATTATAAGTTACGATATAGGAAAGATTCCTCGGCCTCTCATTTCTTAAGGAGTTACTCCTAAGCAAGTGATTCCTATGAATTCACATGAAATCTTTCGATGTTTTTTAACAAGAACAACTAATTTTGACATAATTTTATTGAAATCATTTTTCCTCACCATCATTAAAAACTCACAGATGTATCCTACTACTCCAGGTAATTTGTGGAAATGCTGATGTGGATGGATAATTCACAGAGCATTATAAACACAAAAATCATCTCCAGGTTAGGTCCAGAGCTTTTGCTCTGTGCTCCCACAGCATTCGGTACATGTCCTTTGCAGAACTTAGGTCAACGGCAATTGATTATTTGTGTGGCTTTTGCTGACTAAGCTCTATGTGTGTGTCATTATGCTAAGGGCTTTGAAAACATTTTATAATGTAATTTTTATAATAACTTTGTGAGCTCAAAGATATTTTATTAAGTCAATATTATAGAAATGAAAAATGTGTCTGAGAGATGTTAGGTAGCTTGCTCAAGGTCACATACTTTGTAACTGGTAGTGCCCCAATGCTTATATGACCTCAATGGACATGACCTTAACCACCATGCAAAACTGACTTTCCAGCTGATAAGTTAATGCTGGATTTGTTTAAAGGCATTTTCAATTACTCTCTAGGACTAGTTAAAGAATGCAGTGTAAGATAGATGTCCCCGTCTGTTTTGTTTTTCTTTTTCCACATCCATGGCATATTGAAGTTCCCCAGCCAGGGATTAAATCTGAGCTGCAGCTGTGACCTACAACACAGCTGCAGCAATGCCAGATCCTTAATTCACTGGGCTCCATTGGGGATAGAGGCTGAGCCATTGCAAATATAATGCCAGATTCTTAACTGCTGTGCCACCGTGGGAACTCCTCCACATCTTGAACTATCTAAGACTTATGAAGGGATAACTATAAAATGTAGCTATAGCCAGCAGAATTCAAAGGAGTACAGCCACACAAGATAGAAGCAGACTGTAAAAGTGAGGTGGGATATAGGGGTGATGGATAGGATTTATATATGTGTACACACAACCTTATACTTACACTTAATTTTATTGTCATTTCTAGATTTATAAAAAGATCTGTTATTTAAAAAAAAATAACGAAATAATAAAGAAAGTAAAAAATCACTCCAAATCCTGTCACTGAGAAAAAGCAACTGCCAATATTCAGTATATTTCATTCAGGATATTAAGATAATATACGTTATTTTGTGATCTTGTGAATCATTTCATCAGTGTAGATAATTAATCAAGATTGTTATTTATAAAGACATTATTAATTCATATTATATTCATATTTTCCATACTTTAAAATACTGTTATTATTTCAATTAAAATGAATACATTTAATGAAAATGTTGACTTCTAGTTAAATCATAAAAGCTACTAAATTTAAAGTACTTAACAATAAAATGTATTACTAAAATATCTCAATATAAAATTTAATTAAAAACCATGAGAAATAGTGAGGTTGAAATAATTTGTTTTTAACTATATTTTACAAGTTTAATCAAGCTTAAACTGTATCAATTGACTCTGCTACGAAAGATGAAGAATTTTATTCCTCTTTTAATTTTCTAATTACACTGGGGTTTTAAACTGTCAGTATTCTTAACATATATATTACCTTCTGCAATCATTATTTTAAATTTATTTAAAATTGACTATATACTTAGCACCAGTCCTTTTCACACATATTCAGTCCTAAGTTCTTTATCATTAATTTTTTGCTCTGTGGGCTGGATTTCACTATCAAGATTTTTTTATTCATCCCATAAAAGTGGATATGTTCTACAATTGCCAAATTCTTGCCTTTTGAGAATATCTGTCTTTTGGTTTTATTTAAGCAATAAGGACAATTTGGCTGAGTTTCAGTTGTTGGTGATACTTTGTTTTACTCAAAAGATAATGTATATTGTCATACTGAGTGAAGTAAGTCGGAGAAAAATATCAAATGATATCAGTTATATGTGGAATCTAATCAAAATGATTCAAAAGAACCTATAAAAAAGAAACAAACTCACAGATTTTAAAACCAATCTTAAGGTTACCATAGGTGAAACTGCTGGGAAGAGGGAGGAATTGGGAAGGTGAGAATAACATATACACACTATTGTATAAAATAGATCATTAACAAGAAACTATTGTACAACACAGGAAAATCTACTCAATAGTTTGTAATAATCTTATTGGGAAAAAGAATGGATATATTTATATGTACGTCTAATTCATTGTGCTGTAAACCTAGAGTACAACATTGAGTCAATTATACTCCAATAAAATTTAAAAACAGAAAAGGACGTATATTGTCACGTAGTTTTCTGATATATACTGTTGTGGAAGAAAAACCTAGCTTATATTTTCCTCTTCATTGGTAACTTACTTTTTCTGCTTGTAATGATTCTTTTTGTTCTTAAAGATCAGCATCCCCAAAATATACCCTGATTCTGACCTTCAGTTTTATTTCCATACCACTCATCAGTAGATCCTTTTTAAATGGAGAATCAATTTTTATTTCAAGAATATAACTTTGGCATTATTAAACAAACACTATGACTACTTTTGCTTTTAAGCACTTGTCTACGTGGGTTTTTGAATAGTAGACCAATACCTCTTAAGTATTTCTGATATCTTAAAATGACATCCCAATTGTTTAACGTGTTTCTAGATTTGCTCTACAAGATTCAAGATGATATAATCAAGTCAGTGACACCATCAACTAAAAGATGTACCATCATCTTAAGTAACCAAGACTGAAAACATGCTGCTACTTATAAGATTCTATTTATTGTTAGATGTGCTCGAATTTAAAAGAGGTTAAAACTGGAATCAGAAAGTAGGTCTTAGAATTGATAAAGTGTTCTTACTTTTCAGTTATATCTAACCAGGTTTAGTAAAAGACTCAGCTACTTCAGTGTAGTAACCAAGGTAGTTAAGGGCCAATACTGAGGTCTCCACTTTCATATTTTCTAACACATATCCACATTTATCATCCACCAAAACAGCTGCCTCCATTCTAAAGTATGTGAGGTAGAGGACAGAGACAGAAACATGATCTCACAACAATAATAATAATAAAATGCCTAAATTACTTTCAAATAAAAATGTTTGCTTTCATACTGATCCTTCACAGTAAATCATTTTAAATGTGCTACACATACCCCAAAGTCAACATCTTCTCTGCTTCAAAGGCTGACCAGATTATGATCTTTTAATTTATTTCTATTTCCTTTAATTTGTGTATAAAACTGAACTAATGGTCTATTGATTCTATTGTATGCCCAGCATTTAGAATGGCCTGTTTTACTGCAGTTGTAACTCACTGTCTGGTATTTTATCTTATGATTAAACTCTATGACCATTTGAAGAGTGGGTCTTCTTTGGCCTTTTGTATTTCATTATTATTATACAACCTGAACATGATTAAAATGAATATGAATAAACTCTCCCCAATTGTGAACAGTTTTTATCTTGTTCCTAAATATCTAAATTGAAACAAATATTAACATGAATAATATAATCAGTGGTTGTTAAGAAGTATATAGTAAAAGGAAACTGTGGCGAACTTAAAGTAAACCTATACCCTAAGTTTAGATTATTTTAGCATCAAAGTTTTTATTAGAGGTTGAATATATGGTTTCATGTCTTGGCTCTACAATTTCTACAAGAAATTACTCTGTGAGATTTGTCAATTAACCTCTGTGAAACTGAGTTTCATGATCACTCCTATATGTAATATAGATAAGAAAAAGTAGCCTACAACTGACAGGTATAAACCCAAGTAAAACTAAGATAATACTATTATTAAAATGAGGGTGATAAAAATTGATATTGGGCATAAATATCAGCTTATATCAAAGGAAGCTATAAAAATTGACTTTTCCATTTAAGTAAAAATTAAACCTATAAATACAAATATTTTAAATACATGCCTTACTGATTATAGTTCTCTTATAAATTTTCAGATAGACAGTAGTAACTTGTTTTTTGTTACCACTTCATAATCATAATACTCTAGCTGTAAAACGAAGCTTTGCCAAGTTTAGTGAAATACTTGAGTCAACCAGAATTGTAGCAATCGTTTCATTTAAGCAACTTATGATGCAATTAGTGACACAGGTGAGAGCATTTAAAATGCATGTTAGTTTTTAATCCTGCCCCATTAAAATAAAGAGGCACTTTGCCGAAGCAAGATGATTATCTCTAAGATATTGTTCCTTCATCAAATTTCCCAATTTAACTCACTTCTGATTTCTGGCAGGGTTTGAGTAAAGAGTATGATAATTGAAGTGCTTTAGTTAATGATATCCCCTGATGGGGAGGCAGGAAAGCACAGCAAACTTTTGAGCAGCTGAAGGTACAATTTGGCCTAGCATGAACCTCCTTTCTTACATGAGATGGAGAGGAAAACAAGACAAAACAAAACAGTAAATAACTTTTAGAACTAACATACTTTTAAAGACAAATTTAAAAATCTCGTTAATGGCAAATTTTCTCAGAATTTATGCCTCCACAGCATGTGGTACAAGCTTTGACTTTCTGATACTTTAAATAAGCTTTGCATTGTATTTGAACAAAGATTTGAATGAGAACTCAACTTTTCATCTCAAGGTGTCCTAATTAATAGGCCCTCCACATCAGAAAGCAGTATGTCATATAGTCTGGAGGAAAAAAATTCTGATCCATAGGCCCAAACCCTAACCTAGTTCATTTATCAGTCAAAACAAAGCTATTGTAGTTGTTGGTAATTCTGAAGAGTGGCAGGAATTATGGCTATGGATGATTTAAAAGAATGGCATCCTCTCCTCGAAAAGCAACTGAAAAGCCAAACAGAGACTAAAAACATGACAAAACAAAAACAAAGAAAATAACTGCAGTGCTCTAAAAATCACCTAAAGCTAGAATACAATCTGAAAAGTATTTCTGGTTTCAAAATTGCTGGACATTGAGTAAGAAAAATGGAGATCTCTGGTATTCTGGCCTGCTCTTCTACCTTTTCCCCACCCCTAACCCCACATGACAGTTCTGCCAGGGTGGGTAAAGCCACAAGGTCTCTAAGATTCTCTGAAGCAGACAAAATGGGCTTACTCCATCTGGAGTGAAAGGTGTCACCCATGACCAGCAACACAGCAGTGGACGTGACTTCTTAGAGGTAGGTGAATGGGGGAAGTCATCATACATCTACAAGCTTGATATTAGGTAGTTAGAAGATAAGGATATTCTTAATTGAGACTGAGCCACTCTAACAGGAATAAAAAGAAAGAGCAGACAAAATATTTGATAATGACTAAAAGCTCCTAAATTTAGTGAAAACAAAAATCTATACAATCAAGAAACTCAACAAACCTAAGTAGGATAAACACAAAGAGATCCATATTTAGATACACAAAATTCAGACTGCTGACAAAGACAAAATCTTGAAATTAGCTAGAACAATTCATTACATACAGGAGAACATCAATATTATTGTTCCTCATCAGAAACAATGGGGGGTCAGAAGTTAGATGTATATTCAGAGTGGTGAAAAAAATGCAAAAGGTCAAAAGAGTTCTGTGAATTGCAAAATAATTACACAAAAATAATAGTGAAATAAAATTGAAAAAATGTATTGCTAGCAGAGGTGCCTTACCAGAGACAGTAAAGGAATTTCTTGCTGACAAAAAATAATACCAGATTATAATTGAAATCCATAGGAATAAATTAAGATTATGGGACATGACAAACATATGAGTTAATATAAACAATGTATATCAAAATCTATTTTCCTCGGATTTATAAAAATATATAAATATATTTCCCCTCCTTTCTTAACTTTTATATAAAGCAAAGGGTTATAAAATGCGATAGTTATAACACTCTGTTGTCTCGGTTCATGATACCTATAAACATAACAGATATGAAAATAACAGCAAAAAGAACAGGCAAAGGAATGGAAGTATATCGGAACGAAGTCTGATACTTCAACCAAAATTGAGTCAATATTAATACAAAGTGGCTTGTGACAAATTAATATGCATATTATAATCCTTAAAACAATCATTCAGAAAACAACCAAACTATTCATTTAAAAATCAAAAGGAATAGAAATGCTATATTAAAAATACTTATTCATCACTAAAGAATGCAGTGAAGGAGAAGCAGTAAGTGAAATACAATTAAGCGACAGGAAAACTAGAAAACAAATGACAAATATAAATCCAACCATATCAATAATTACTTTGAATGCAAATGGTCTAAATCAATAGGCAAAGACTATCAGATGGTATAGGAATAAAAAAGCAGAACCAACTATAAGCTGTTATATATAACCATCTTCGACTAAGAGACAAAAATAGACTAAAAGGATGTAAAAAGACTCATCATCCAAATAGTAAACATAAGAAGGCTGGAACAATATATTAATACACGGCAAAATAGACTTAAAGGCAGAAAATATTAGAGACAAACAAGGAATTTCATAATGATAAAAGGGTCAATGCATCAGGAAGATATAGCAATTATAAACCTATGTGTACCTAACAAAACAAGCCCAAGATATCTGAAACAAAAAATGGACAAAACTGAACAGAGAAATGAGTGATACAACAACAGTGAGAAAGTATGATACTTTCTTCTCAATAGGTGGTAGAACTAATCAGAAAAAGCATAAACTATACAGAAGACTTAAACAACAGTATAAAGCTAACAAGCAGAATCCACATTACTTTCATGCATCATTCTCTAGAATAAATCATATACTAGGCAATAAAACAAGTCATAATACATTTAGAAGTAATGAAATCATACATAATATGCAATCTGACCACAATCTAAATACATTAGAAATCAACAGAAAACAATATGAAAAATCCCCTAGTATTATCAATTTTAAAACACCATTCTAAACAATTCATGTATAAAAAAAGAAATCACAGGCAAAACCAAAAATATTCTGAAATGAATGAAAAACAATATAGCATAATTTACTTGATGCAGCTAAAACTGTGCTTAGAAGAAAATCTGTAACCATATTTCTTATATCAGAAAAAAGATTTATAACAACATCAATTTCCACCTTAAGAGACTTGATATCCTTGAACAAACTAAACACCAAACAATTAGAAGCAAAGATGTAAGAAATACTAAAGAAATAAAAGTCAGATAAACAAATTAGAAAATCAATCAAACACAGTTTTTTGGTTTGAAAAATTCAAGAAATGCAAATTACCAAAAAAAGAAGGAATAAAGGAGACACCATTAATAATCCTAGAGAAATAAAAATACTTTATAGGGGATTATTATGAAAAACTTCACACCAATAAAATACACAATTGAGATGAAACTGAAAAAAACTTTGAAAAAATATATTATCAAAACTGACTTAGAGAGAAAAAAATCTGAATATTGCTTAAAAATATAAAGAGATTAAACTGGTAATTGAAAATATTTCAACAAAGAAAATCCCAGGTCTGGGTGAATTTTATCAACAAAGGAAGGAATTATAAATTCTTTACAAACTGTTTTTTAAAAAAATTTAACCAAACTTATCAGCCCGTTTTCTGAAACTAGTACTATTCCATTACTCTATCTGACAAAGATAGTCCACGAGAACTACAGACGAATAGTCTCTTCTGTTCATACATGCAAATTCCTTCTCAAAAATATTAGTAAACTAAATAAAGCAGTATATACCACAACTGTCTTAGTTGGTTCAGGCTATTCTAACAAGATACCATACGCAGAATATAAACAAGAGAAATTTATTACTCACAATTTTGTAGCCTGATATATCCAAAATCAAGGTGCTGGTTGATTTGCTTCCTGGTGACATCCCTGTTCCTGGTTTGTAGATAGCATTCTTCTCATTACACCCTGAATGATGGAAAAAAGAGAGAAACGAGCTTTCTCTTATCACTTCTTATAAGAACACTAATCTCATCACGAGGGCTACAGTCTTAAGAATATTCACATCTAATATAATCCTTAGTGATGAAAATTTATGCTTTCTTCAAAAGAAGAGGAATGACTCCAGTAAGTGCATTCTTGCCACGTCTATTCAACCTTGTACTGGATGTCCCGGCCATGGCTATCTGACTAGAAAAATACAAAATAAATAAATAAATAAAACTACCTTATTTGCAGATGACATGATTTTCTATAAAGAAAAAGGCTACGGAAGCCACCAAAATATCATTAGAATTAATGAAGGAGTTCATCAAGATCACGAGATACAAAACCAATTTTATTTCACTAGCAGTGAACAATACAAAAATGAAATTAAGAAGACAATTCTTAATTAACATCAAATAATTTAACACCAAATAATAAAACACCTCAGGATATATTTTATATTCAAAGAAATGCATAACATATTTAAAACTACAAAACATTGTTGAAGAAATTTAAGTTCTAAATAAACGTAAAGACAACCATGTTAATGGATCAAGTGTTCTCTCAGACCTAAATGTAAGAACTACAAAACTTCTAGAAAAGAAGGGAAATCACTGTGATCTTAAGCTCAGCAAAATGTTCTTAGACTTCAAACATGATCCAGAAAAGAATTAACTGATAAATTGAAATTCATCAAAATCATTTTTGTGCTTCAAAAATATCATTATGAAAATGAAAAGTCAAGCCACGAACTAAGAAAAAAACATTGGAAAATCATATATCTAACACAGGACTTATATGCAAAATATGTAAATAACCCTTACAACTCAATGAATACAAATAATCCAACCGAAAAATTATCAAAATATTTGAAAAGATGTTTGAGAAAAGACAAATATGAATGGATAATAAGAACTTGAAAATATGCTCACATTATTAATCATTAGGAAAATGCTAAATTTATAAAGAAATACAACTTTACACCCATTATAATGGCTACAATCAAACCGTTTTCTCAAGCTGGTATTATTCCACTACTCAATCTGACAAAGATAATCCAAGAGAACTACAGACAAATGGCCCCTTTTGTTCATATATGTAAAATCCTTTTCAATATTGTCGGAGAAAATACTGAAAAACTACAACTATTGTTCATTGCTAGTGGGAAGATAAAAATGGTAGAGACACACTGGAAAACGTTTCTTTAAAAATAAACATTTATTTACTACACAACCTAACCATTTCACTTGTAAGAATATAACCAAGAAAAATTAAAAGATAAGGCCACATAAAAACGTGTGTGAATGTGCATCACATCATTATTCCTAGTAGTCCAAAGCTGGAAACAACCCAATTGTTCACCACCCAAAGAATAAACAACTGTAGTACACCCATATAATGAAAAAGTATTCAGCCCTAGAAAGGAATGAACTATCAATTCACACTACAGCTTGGATAACCTCAAAACCAGTAGGCTAAAGTGATAGGAGCCAAATGTAAATAACTACAATCCATGATTTATATGAATATTTTAGAAAAGGTAGTTATAAGGAATGAAAGAAAACTAGTGGTTTCCTAGGGTGGTGTGTGGGAGTGTGGATTAACTGAGAAATGATGGCATGTACTAAATCTGCATTATGGTGAAGGTTGTACAAATGTTAGTTTGTTTAAATTACAATATTTTTGAAGTTCGTGGGCAGAAACCTTTGCTAAATTTGAAACAATTGGCTGGGAAAATAAACTCAAAGAAAAATAAATAAAACCTAATTTGTCCTCGTTCTCATGGTGAACTGCTGGAGGCAGGAAGGATACATACGTGACATTCTTTTTCCCCCCTCTATCTACAGGCTTACTGTCTGCAATTTCTAGAATCTTTCCTCTTCAGTTCTGGGATTAAAGGTCCTGCAGGGAATCCATCTTTGACAGCAACAAAGTAACCAATCCAACAACAAAAAAATTCTATTTCATCCCCACTATGCCTAACTATGACATTTGAGGCTACTTTCTACTGTTGTCCTACTCCTTTACCGATGAGGTTGAAAAAGAGGCAATGCACTAGTGTTGGCATGAATCCAACTCATGGAGACAGCCAAGTCCAGGATTAATCATTTTTAATTCTACCATTTACTAGTGCAAAGGCACTGACACAGCTTCTTGACATTTTTACCCACAGATTTCTCCTCTAGAAATGGAGGAGATAATGTTTCCCTCATACAGTTCTTTTGAAGATTAAATTAGAAATTACCTATAAAAAACTTAACAGTTTTTGACACTTCAAAATAAATCTGAAATATGACTTTCCACCTCATCCCAGGTAATCTCCCTAATCCATGAGAGCACCGTTCTCCCCTACACAACTAAGACAGCTACCGAATTATCTCTCTCTTTCTCCCTTTTGCTTCCTATGAACTATTGTTCACCTAGTAGATGTTTCTAAGACATAAATCAGATGATGTCACTCTCCCGCTCTAAAATACTTTGGGGGTCTCCAACAAATCCCTATATTATCTGCTTCCTCACCATCTCCCTGGCCTCATTTCTACTAATATCCTCCTTGATCACTGAATCAGTCTCACAATTCTTCAAACTCAGAGAATATCCTGCATCTTAAAGTATTTGCCCCTCTGGTTTATCTTTTTGAAATATTCTTCTCCTAGACAGTCAAATAACTCACTCTCTCACTTCACTCAAGACAAATGACATGCCCTCTGAAGGATCCCTTTCCTGAGCCCTCTAACATAGCAACTGTCCCTTTAACTAACTTTATTCTTACTACCGAATATGAATCAATTTTTTTAACCTCTTGTAATTTTTGTCACTTCTAGAATATAAGCACAATAAAGAAAAGCCTCCCTGGTCCAGGAACTTCTGCATGACACAGGGGTGGCCAAAAAAAAAAAAAAAAAAAGAGTAAAATGTCTTTTATATCTTTATTGTACTTCTGTAGAGTTGTACTGCTGTGTTTTGGGGACCTACAATAATGTCAGACACACAGAGGGCTCTCAATAAATAACTGTCTAATAAATGAATGATAAACAGTAATTCCTCAATATATTTAAATACTATAATTGGATAAGACATGAGGTTATTTGACTAAGTATTAGGTAAAACACATAGCATTGCAATCAATTTCCTAATCATAATTAAGTGACTATTAAAATTCTCACATCTCTTCATGGTCATTAAAAAATCAAAACAAAAGCAAAAACACCTTCTATATCAACTGGATAACATGTTTCAAGATCATACAAGTACTTAAACGAAAATTAAATGGAAAATAAATTCAATACTTCTCTATATAAATTTATTACTATCTTTCTACTTCTGTTTCAGCATTAAACTTAATATAATCTATCTCCCTTAGGGAGCCTCACAGATATTTTAAGACCACTACATATAATGCTACTCTCAAGAAAATAGGAATTTATCCCTACGAACAATTAATCATGGCTTCCTGGAAATGTTGTACAGACCCAGTGTTCCCACATCTATTTATCTTCTTCCTTATAAACTGCCTTATTATGCCTTTTAACTGTTTGCAGCCTGAGCTTTCTATTATATTTTATATTTACTTTGTAACTATGCAAAATCCTTCCAGAAAACACTATGGAAGACCCAAAAATTCTTATACCATTCTCATAAATGGTATAAGAAACAAGCTTCTGGTTGACAGAGATCCTTGTTTTGGCTATAGGATTTAAATCCTCCTTGATTTCTGCAGCCATTGAGGGGGAGGTTAATAATTTAAATACCCATAGAGATAATTCTAGGTTCCATGGGTAGGTAGAATCTTAGAAAGTTGTCTTTTTTTTTTTATTGGTCCCAACAGATTTACTCGGAAAAGAGAGGACCACTAGGATTCATAACTGACCTCTGTGTGAGCCTAGCTGGGTTATTTTGTGTTTCCACCTGGTCTTGCCAAACTTTTCTCCTTTCTCTTCCTACTGTCCTCTGCCCATCCTTAAGAACCTTGTTTAGGGGATGGGAGGCGATAGCCAACTGAACCATATCTAAATCTGTAGTATAATAAGATCTTATTATAAATTAAATCTTTTTAGTATGATCAAATTTGGTGGGTGCTGGAATTAGAGTTCATGGAGTAGTTAACTTTGCCTACATAGCTGTTCATTTTACCTCCCACTAGCAAGTACATCATCACCACATTGAGGGGAAATAAAAGCCACCAATTAAAAAAAAAAACTCACAAAAGTGTAAAAATGCTCTTAGTAGTAGCCGCCAGTCACCATATAGGTTCTGACCTGGGTCTGACCTCAGCATCTTTCCTGGCTCCTTTTCTAGGCTGAAGCGCTGTCTCTGCTTGACCACCTTCAGGAACAATGTGTCAGGCTCCTCCGCCACCACTGATGGGAATATTGTGCTTCATCCTTCCCCTTCTGCTAGGTGGCTCCCTCTGCTTCCAGGACCCGCTCAAGGGGGTCCTCCCTATCACAGTCTCCACTGACCTCTGCTCCTGCCCTCATCAGGCCCCCCAGGCTCTTCTTCTAGTGGGCCTCTCACTGCTCCTTCCTGTGCTGGAAGTTCTGGGTCTGCTGTTTCTCCCCCTGGGCCTTAAGCTTCAGCTTCTCTCTCTTGGCGGCCAGGGTGGCCTGTAGCTCCTCCAAAGTCTTGTGCACAAAACCGCACAAGGCAGCATATTCTCCTCCCCAACACCCTCCTGAAACATAATGAGCTGTAGATTAATCAAGGCCCAGGCTCAGCCTCGCTAGGGAACTGCTTGCTAGCATTGTGCTCCTAATGGGGCTCTGACTCCACAACCCAAGACCATAACCACGGGCTTACCCATGTCCTGGAGGTGGTAATGTTGGTGATCTTCTCCTGGGAAAGCTCCATCATTCCACAACATGCGCCCACAAGAATGATTCTGATGCTATAATGGCAGGAATCCAGGTCCTGGCAGTAGGGACTGTAGCTGATGAAAAGTCGCTGCTTGATAGTGCCCAGGTTCACTTTGTGCACGTTGATAGAAGAACAGATTATGGAATTTGGTGGCCATGAGTTTCAGGTACCTGTCGTGAAGGCCAAAGCTGCTCAGCATCAGGTGGGCACAATATCGCTCAAGGATGCGGTGCTGGCCCAGCAAAGAAACCACAGCACACACCTGTGTGTACTCGATGATCTAAAAGGTCAAGATGGAGACTCCGGGGAGGCGCAACGGCTTAATATTATTTTGGTTTCCATTTCGCTAAAGACCAGGTAATATGTGACCCCAAAGGGCCCAGCCAGTACCACACAATCCTTGAAAGAGTTTTTCTTTGGTCCCTGCAGGCAGGTGGTGGCAGCCTGTGCCTCTCTGAACCTCCGCAGGAGCAGGTTAGGTTGCTAGATACCACCGCCGCCGCTGCTACTGCAAACACCCAGTGCGGCTGCGCAGCGTGGGCCTCGGGGTTGCGTAGCTGCGTGCCCGTGGGCGCATGCGTGCGGTCTTCAGGTAGCATAACCATCTTCATGGCGGAATAATGCGGACTCCTGGCTGAGACCTCCGTTTCCAGCAGCGATCCGCTAACTTTCTGCACCGTGGCGAAGAGAAACAGGTAAACCACTGTGTTATATACACATAGAGGTTTAAAATTTTGAGAAAACTAAGGTTTCTGGTTCCTGACTGGGGTTTAAGATGGGCCGTGTTGCGGAGGACGGGTAAAAATAGAGTTTTTGTGAAACAGACATTGCTGTTGGGAGGCTCGGAATCCCTTTGCCTTGACAAATGCTTAGAACAAATGCTTTCATTTCTGATCACTTTTGCATGTTATTCAGAATCCACAAGCCCCCATTTTGTCCTAAGCAGCTGATGACATATTGCTGAATGTGAAAAAGTATTTCCTTTGGGTTTTCATTCCTTCAAACTCTGGTCTTTGGCAGTTTGTTGCAGCACAGAATTTCTTTCTTGCGGGTCCATCACCCCTCCAGGTGTTCTCTTGGTCAGTGTTTAAAATGTCTGTTATTACCGAACTAGGAAAGCCAACCTACCGAAGCTGGTTTGCGGTAAAGAAAATTGTAGTGTTTTTTTTGTTTGTTTGTTTTGTTTTGTGGGGCGTGAGGCAAGTAGTCCAGGCAACTAGTGCTTCAAAGGCCTGTATCCTACAGAGGCTTTCAGGGGAAGGATTTTTGAGGAAGGTTGATTGTGGGGTGCTTGATCAGCTTGTGGTCATTCTTCTGATTAGTTGGTGATAAGATAGTTGGGAATTAAGTTATCAGCCTTCTGGTTCCAACTGGTCTGGGATCTCTGTGCTTGCGGGAAGCATACAGTTAACTTCTTCCACCTGGCCGGGGTTTTAGTCTCTGCAAAACAGTTCAAAGGATATGCCTCAGCATATCATCTATAGCCTTTGAGGAGAAATTAAAAGCCCTTGATTTCCTTAAACAGGTAAACTATTATTATTTTGCCTTGCTTGATTGTTTTTCTTTGTTTCTTCATTTTCTCACTTATTAAATTCATTCGTTGGAACTCAGGAAAGGCCTAGGAGGCTAAGGTTTTTCTGCAAACAGAAGGCAGGCAGAGGACACTGGGGTGGGGGTGGGAGGATTGTGTCCCAGGAAGGCCCCTGCTTGCCTCCTGGGCTTCTAATGTATGCAAGAAATTTTAACTGGGACCCAGAAGACTAATAATCCTGCCCAGACACCCACATAAGATTGTTGATAAATGTATATAATAGAACTTTGTAAAACATAAAGAGATTTTAATATTACCCAGCCCCACTCCTAGCTTCATAATGCATGGAAAAGTATTGGTTACATTCATCAAGGAAATGCACAGGATCCAAAGATATATAGTTGAAACAACACTTCGTAATTAAAAGCTCTATATTTATCAGCATTGAAATTTCCTCTTATGAAGTTAGAGGAATTTGAAGGGAACATTGCTTTAATTCTGATTCACTAAATTACTTGTAAACTACTGAATACTTTGAATATATTCTTCAGAACATTTGGAGTATATCAGAATTATGACAGTTTCTGAGAAAGCAGAAGATGCAGATATCATCTTTATATTTTACTTTTGTGTTTGCTGATTATTTATCTTGCACTTCCCCATATTTGATGCAGTCTATTCAAATACTATACAATGAGATCAAGCCACAAGAGCTCCAAATGCTTAGTCTATGATTGCCAGCCAGTAAATAGGTTCTCTTTCAACTTGATTTAAATGACAACTCCTGAGTCTTATTTACTGAAAGGAGACTGAAATAAAGATTGCTCTCCTTTACATGAAACACTCCTCCACACACATTTCAGTAAAACCAGCATCTCTAAATCAACTCTTTGGTAATTATTGAATAAAACACAATTTTCAATTCCACAAAAGAGAAATTATGTAACATAAGTGCAGGTTAAGTCTATAATAGATTAAAATGAACACAGGTGAAAATAGCCTTGGGGAGGGGAAGAGGGGTTATTAAAGAATTTAAAGGCCAAAAAGGGAAGCATAGTAGTAAAAAGAAAACCTGAGTAACCATAAATAGATAAATATCCAAGTCAATTTAAAAGTTAAATATTTTTTACTGAAATCTCTTTGTGATAGTCAAATTTTCCAAAGACGAGCTCTTTATTCTCTGGATGCATGAAGACCATAGTCCTTGTCAGAAGTTACACTGACAAAATCGTCAGGGGAACACTTAGCACTAGCCTTAAACTACAAAATTTATATATTTGATGTGAACTATGTTAGCTCCATATTCATGTTAATTTCTGCCATAACATCATGGCAGAACTATTTATGATCTGTAGGTCTTTGAGAAAGTACTTAAAACTTCCTTTTCATTGTGATCCCTAATACCTATAAATATGAACTTAATTGCTCTCCTCATATATATTATATATGATAGATATACCTACATACATATGCTATTTTTGGTTTGATTTTTACTCCCATTTTCTTAATTTGGCTATAAGTTTGGAAAACCACGAGAGTAAGTTATCAGTTTATCAATTCATATAGACTGAGTGATACATATGTTATATATATGTATGTGTGTGTGTATATGTATATATATATATGTATATATATATAGAGAGAGAGAGGGGGTCTTTTTTAATTCAAAATATGTTTAAGAATTTGTGTTGCCAATTATGTATCTGGTTGCTTCTTGCTGCTTTAAAGAATTCATAATATGTGTCCAATATATACATCTAGTATTATGTATTTATGTACAGTATGTGTGTGTATATTAAGCATATGTATATATAGAAATCAGCATTTATAAAGAGATATCAATATGTGTGTACATTCATACGTGTTGTATGGTTAGGCCATTCAAGTTCACTGTTCTCTTGCTCTCAGTACATCCTCTTCTTGACTAGTCCCTGCTTCACTCACCTGATTCCTATTAATTTTAGGGCTTTATCAGTAACCACTTATCTGCTTGTCCCTGCCCCAGCGGCTGGTTTCCCTAGTACCTGATGTGCCAACCTGATATCAATTCCCTTTTAATGGTAGCCTCGTTTTCCCCAAGTAGTGAATATTGTTACCTGTCCTGCCTGCCATCTGCTGTCCATGTGGGTGTCACTCTAGGAACTTGGGTTTGGATGTATAAAATTGAAGTCTCTGTCACTATTTCTGGTCTCCTCTTTCTCAAGGCTGGGTACCTACAGGGCTTACAGGCCTGTAGAGTGCAGCCCAGCAGAAATAGTCAAGAGGATGAGGAACAGGAAGACTAGCAAAATAAAATGAAAGATTAGTTAAGTTTAAGGCAGTGTAATTTTTTAATAGAACATTAAATATAGTCTTCATCTTGGCCAAGTGGATACTTAGGGCTTGTCTTAAAATGTAAAAAATGTTATATCTAAAACAACTTCAAGTAAAACAAAGACTGCTAGAGGGAACAAAAAGTGGCTTCTATGTTGACAGTGACCTGATGTTGTAGAGCATTAGAAGAAAATTTTGTAAATTATGAGACTAGAGATTGTAGAGGTTTTCCTATTGTCATAGAGTTGTAACTTGCACATTTAGGCCTTTAAATAAAATTGGATTCTATTTTTGTAAGAAGATGGTAAGGCAATCTTTCCAACATCACTTTAAAGGAGCCATTTTTTTATAACACCATTATGTGTAATACACAGCATAGAGACGATACTTAATATATCATATATGCTTATATATACACTATATATGTGTATAACAGGAATAAACTAAAATTATATACAGTTGTTTACTATGTCATTTGGTTGAATTGATTCAAGCTTAGATTCTTTCACTTGAAGCTGAAACAAGTTGAAAGGCAAAAGTGTATGAAGTATTTCTGAGATGATGCCATATTAAAATATATTTTGTCTGACATCGCTTCACCAGACGTCTTCGAAAAAACTTGGAAAATAATTAAAAGTCTATGCTAATAGTCTTAGGCTTGAGATAAAATAAGCGTTATAGAAAGAGTTGACTATGGGTAATTTTTTGTTGTTTTTTGGTTTTGTTTTGTTTTGCTTTAGTGTTGCACCTGCAGCATAGGGAAGTTTCCAGGCTAGGGGTTGAATGGGAGCCTCAGCTGCCGGCCTACAGCACAGACACAGAAACATGGGATCTGAGCCAAGTCTGTGACCTACAACCACAGCTCACGGCAACGCCAGATCCTTAACCACTGAGCAAGGCCAGGGATCGAATCCTCATCCTCTTGGTTCCTAGTAGGGTTCATTAACCACTGAGCCACGAAGGGAACTCCAACTATTGGTATTTCTAATTTACAGATAATAAAAACCAAGCCTCATTAGGGCAAAATAACTTTCTCTGAAATTTCATTTAAGTGAGAAAAATGTCTAAGATTAATATGTAGCTTCCATTGTCTACTTTTAAACTCAGACTTAATCCATTAAACCAGGAATCTGCAGACTTCTCACAAGGGCCAGATATAAATATTTTAGCTTTGCAGCCCATATTGCATCCTGTTGCAACTGTTCATTACAGGACAGAAGGAGCTATAGACAACATGTAAATAAATAGGTATGGCTGTATTGCAATAAAATGGTGTTTAAAGACTCGATTTTAATTTCATAAAAATTTTTACATCATGAAATATTATTTTCCTCTCCCTTTTTCAACTATTTATAACAAATTCTTCACTTACATGCTGTACACAACAAGTGGCAGATAGGATTTGGTCCATGGTCTGCAATTTTTCAACCTCCGCACTGAAACGTGCTACTTAGGCTGCCAGGAAAGTGTTAAAATTTGTGTTTCAGTTGTGAGATGCTGCAAGGAAATCATTTTACCTTAAGAATGGAGATGTAGTGATTTTTATGGCATTGAAAAGAGATACCCAGCAGCCAAAATTGCAAAACTAAAGTTTAAGATAGAAGTCAGTAGTGGTAAATATTTGAGTCATTCTCATGGGGTTTAACTCAAGCTGAAATAGTATTTGAAAAATGTGACTTCAGAATTAACCAGAACTATGCAGTGGAAGGGGAAAAAGTAGCAAGAGAACGTGACATGTATATGGAGATATCAGTGAAAAGGACAGAATTAAGACAGACAAATTCATAGAATTCATAGAAAATAGGGAAGGAGATAGTTTCATGAAAGAAGAGCTGGGCTAATAGCAAATCCAAGAGGACAAAGAAAAATTCATGGCTCCATTTAGCAACTGAGTAGGCTGGAAATGACTTCTGTTGGAAGAGTCAAAATAGAAAAGTGAGTGTGAGAGGCAAGTTACATCTGCTTAAGTAGGAGGCAGAAGTAGGAGATCCAACTTTCCACTGGAAATGAAATCTTCAAAGGGAGATATTCAAGTTACCTAAAAATGTAGTGCTTAAATACTTTACTGTAAACTTATATTTCATAGGCAAGTATTGAGAGCAGTAATAGAGGCAATGGTGTTTACATACAGATCTATAATCTCTGAAGAGATTTAGAAACTGCTAGGTTTGGTTATATTTGGGGACTTCCATGAACTTTTACCTACCTATCAGAAATTTTCTTATGTAATTCCAAGTTTTATTTCGGTGTGGTTTTTTGTTTTGTTTTGTTTTGTTTGTCTTTTTGTTTTGAGGCCCGCACCTTTGGCATATGGAGGTTCCCAGGCTAGGGATCTAATCGGAACTGTTTCTGCTGGCCCACACCAGAGCCACAGCAACGCCAGATCCAAGCCGAGTCTGCGACCTACACCACAGCTCACGGCAACCCCGGATCCCTAACCCACTGAGCAATGACACGACCTCATGGTTACTAGTTGGACTCGTTTCCACTGTGCCACGACAGGAACTCCCTTTTTTTTTTTTTCCTCCAGTGTGTTTTAATATATATGGCATATCTCTAATTTGGAATTTGTGAATCTACCATTTTTCAAGCTTTAAGTGACCTGCCAATTCAAATTTTGGCCCTTCGGTGTCTTTGCATAGGAGAGGAAATTGAATTAAAAGTAGCTCCCCAATTGATATTTCCAGGGCAAGAAAATGAAAATGGGAAATGTGGAAACATACTGCCTTCAGATTATAGAAAGTTCTTAAACAGGAAATATAATCTGTGAACATAGGGGTAAATTGTTTCTGATTAAAAGTTCCAAAAGATAACATGACAAATATTGAAAAGACATTTAAGGAATAATTAGGTGTGTGGGGAGATTAAGAGAACACACAACTCATGTTAGCACGGGTCCGTAGGTACTTTCATGCTGAGGACTAAAGGGGCAAGTGGACAAAATAGTTTCCAGAATTCAGTGAGACCTGAGGCTGAGAAGGAAGTTCAGGGTCCCTAAGCCCCAAACATGGAGGAGCACAGATGCTTCTAGAGAGGCAGCCTTCCAAGAAAAGTGTTTCAATTGGATACGCTTAACAGTTCTCACGTGGAGTTCCCTTGTGGTTCATCAGGTTAAGGATCTGGCATTGTCACTGAAGCAGCTCTGGTTGCTGCTGTGACGTGTTCTGTTCCTGCCCTGGGAATATCCACATGCCATGGGTGCAGCCAAAAAAAAAAAAAAGCAATTCTTAGACATTTAACAAAATGGCTATAGACAAGATCTCTGCCTGTAATATACTGGCTTATTTTGCATTTCAGATATCTGAAAAATATTTTAACCAAATTATTTACTTCATTTTATTAGATTATATGTGAAGATAATTGTGATAAATACATATTTTATACTCTTTTCTGAACTGAAATACATACTGGATTTGTTATTTCCTAAAATATGAATTTCTCCTCCTATAAAATTTAGTAACCAAAATTCTCTGCCACCTATTTCACATATTTATAATCAACTTTAATACCTTAATTAACTCAATTTAAAAATACTAACCCAATATTTTTGACAAGTTGTTTGGATAGAGAAACAATGGTACTCAACCAATTTATATTTATTTTTCTCTTTTATACATTATCTTTACCTTGGATAAGATTAGTTCATTGAGTCATTAAGGGTCTGTCTCTAAACATGTAGTATTTCTTAGGCACTATAGAGGATACTAATTGGGAAACAACATTCCTAGCGTATGATGCCTACAATCAGTTTGTAGGGAATATAGTTATCTACAAACCGATATATTGGAATTCAGAAGAGAAAAAGACGGAGGAAAAGAGATAAAGTGACAGCTTCATGAAGAATGTGATATCTGAGCTCAGAATTTAAGAGTGGGATATGCAGAGTGACAGGTTATTTTCCAATTACAGAGAGCAGAGAAGATGCCTCCCTCCAACTGTGATAATTGAAAATAAGCAGGCCCTAGGTACAGCCAACACCATTTTAAATGGAAGTAAATCAGCAGTGATGCAGTCCTTGGGACAGACTGCTTTGTAGGGAAATATCATTGTCTACCCGACTCTGCAACAGTGGGCAAAGTGACAATATCAAACGTTTAATAATGCTGAGTAAGCACTTTGCTCTAATAGTCCCTAACCACAGGATTTGTAGCAAATCGTAAAACACACTCTGCAATCATCACCGCAATAAATTACTTCTAAACCTTTGAACCTGACAGATTTTTATACAGTTTGGAACAACAACAGGATGCTTTATTCTCTTGGAATTTGAGAATATAGAATGAGATCATTTACATTGAAAATCAAGATGCAAGTGCTTATAAACAGCTGAAAGCTTAGCTGTCTCTCATCAGTCCTTAAATTACTAAAAGGAGAATTGGGGCCTGAAGCAAAAAAAAAAGAGAGAAGAAAAAGAAATAGAGTTCTAAAAAAGATATGCGTCACAAACCTGGTTAAATGATGCTTATTCCCTAACAGTCAGCTAGGTTATTTTCTTACCTATGTGGAAGTTAAGGTTTTAAAAATATTTAATTACAAATATCTGCTTGGTAGTAACTCTAATTCAATGTATTTCTCTTTCGTATTTATTTTTTTGACAAATTCATCAATGTTTGGCAACAATATGGACTTAGTACGGTGTGACAATTACAAGCAAATTCTGAATATATGTTCCCATATAGAGGTCACAAAGCAACTAAGGCCTCCGTTGGGATATATCGGGGTTAGCCTATTCTGTTGCCCAGATGTGCTTCATTTCTCCTAAAGACTTGTTCTCAGTAGCACTCACCAATAAATCTAATAGGTGCAAATATCTGTGTGTCAGAACCCATATCACAGAGAACCCAGCCTAAGTTGGATGCTCCATTTTCTCCAAGTTAATCTGTAGATTCAATGCAATTGTAGTAAAATCCAGATAGATTTCTGGTGAAAATCACAAGTTGATTCTAAAAATGGGTATAAAAATACATAAGATCTTCTAGTTTTTCTTTATGAAGGAAAAGCTGGAATTTATACTACTTGATTTCAAGTTTGACTCTGTAAGCCACAATAATCAAGATATGGTGGTATTGGTGTAAAGAAAACACGTGTTTAGAGTTCCTGTCATGGCTCAGCAATTAACAAATCCAACTAGGCACCATGAGGTTGTGGGTTCGATCCCTGGCCTTTCTCAGTGGGTTAAGGATCTGGCATTGCCGTGAGCTATGCTGTAGGTTGCAGACGCGGTTTGGATCCCATGTTGCTGTGGCGTAGGCCAGTGGCTGTAGCTCTGAATAGACCCCTAGCCTGGGAACCTCCACATGTCACAGGTGCGGCCCTAAAATGACAAAAGCCAAAAAAAAGGAAAGAAAAAAAGGAAACACATGTTCAATTGAATGAAATTGAGAGACTAGAAATAACATCATTCATAGAGTGAATTGATTTTCAACGAAAACAATTCAGTGGAGAATTCGTTTCAACAAAGAGTCTGGACCCATAGAGGCTAGATTCATGGAAACATGAAGTTCAAGTTCCCCAGACAGGTCACTAGGAATTAATTATAACAACTGAGGCTACTAGTACTTCCGTACTTTGGTTGCTGAACACAGGCGTTCTACTTGTTTGGGGAGACAGCATCATATAAGGCCACTGAATTAGGGTGTATACTGCATCCTGGTTGAATGGAGTATCATTCTTGTGTGGAGTGTCATTCTTGTAGCATAAGATCTCAAAGTGAGAATCTCATCTTTACCGTCAAAATACCATTCTGTCACTCTGTCAGTGTGGATCTGTTCTTCTGTAGAGTACTGTTAAAGATCAAACCAGTGAATCCCCTGGCCATCTGCTATAATTTATGCAATTTTTTTAATCTTTAGAAAAGAAGGAGGCTGTTTTACTTTATTACTGTAAAATTTTCTTTATCAAAATTTTGAGTTTACTAGTTTATCTCACATTTCATGATTCTAAATCATTCTAATTTGGGTCCCCAGTATGTTCTTGTTATTTCATTTAATTTGGTATTAAAATTCTCTCCCCACACCAAAAAAAAAAAAAAAAAAGAGAGAGAGAGAGAGAAGAAAAAGTAGATTCATGTGCCCACTGCCTCGACATACTGGTTGTTATGAAGGCCAACCTCCAAAATGGTTACCCATTGACTTTTATTTCCATGTATTCATCATCTTCTGTAGTCTTCTATCATACTGAATGGAGCTAACCTCTATAACAATAGGATATTGTGGAAATGATACTGTATGACTTCCAGAGCTATTCCACATAATGTGCTCCTTCCACTTTGCCCCCTACTAGATCATGTGCTCATATGAATGAACTTGCCATCTTCTAAAGTTGCTCCAGTAACCTTATACAGGGTCCATGTCAAAAGGAATTGGGACCCCTGTGAAGAACCAGCACTTACTTGCAAGGTACATGGTTGAGACACTGGGGAAGTAGATCTTCACATGCAGTTAACCCTTCAGATAACTAAAGCCTCAGCTGACATGTTGAGTATGACTTTAACTAGCATAACCATCTAGCTAAGCTACTCCCAGACTCCTGACCCCCACCAAAAAAAAAAAAAAAAAAATATATATATATATATATATATATATATATATATATATGTAATAAGTACGTGTTTATTGTTTTAAACCATTACATTTGGGGGAATTTTTATGAAGCAGTAGATAACATAGGTAGCCATATAATGGATCCTTTAGTGTAATGCAGTTTTTTGTTTAATCCCAACTGTGAGCAAATGCTATAAATCCTTAGAAAATGGTACAGGGTAAAACCCTGTAAGGAGGTAAGAAAAGCTCAATCCCAGAATGTGTTGATTCCTTTAAAGGATGGTGCCATATTGAGAACCCCATGTAGGTTTCTGTTAATGGCAGTTGAACATATGGCAGCAATAATAGCCAACTCAGCCTTGGAGCCCATGCTTTTGAGCCTGTGTGTAACATTCATTCCTGCCACCGTGGCTCCTTCCATATGCCCACTCTCCCAGCACTGAGGTGACCAATGAAGAATCTAGTTAATGTCAACTGTCCAGGTCATTCTGCTTACTTGTGAATTTTCCACTTCTTTAGGCAGGTGAAAGTTGCCCCTTTAGAGGAGATTATCTTACCGTGCCCATACCACTGGGCATCTAGAAAAATTCATTGATGTGATAAGCTCTTGAATAGTTTATCTTCTAAGGATTTTTTTTTTAATTGGGCCACCAGGCCAGAGATTGAACCCATACCACAGTAGCAGCCAAGCAGCTGCAATGACAATGACTGATCCTTAACTCACTGCACCATGAGAGGAGTCCTATCCTAAGGACTACATATATGTATCTTACCAAGACCTCCAGCACACTTGCCACTTTTTGCTCATTCAGTGTGATTGATCTGTTTAAAAGTAGTGTACTGATGTGAACTTCATGGAAATATCCAGGCAGACCAGATACCTTTGCACTATATTTTGATTTTGATTCACATTATGGCCCTTATATGGTCCATCTTGGGGTACATTGCATGTGCAGTTGAAAAGAGAATGCATTTTACAATTATTAGATTTAATGTTTTACAAGTATAATCAAGTTATGTGATTGCATGTTCATTTCTTCTAGATAATGTCACTACATCTTCTATATATACAGCTATTGATATTTTTCTTTCTGTTTTTTTTTTTTTTTTTGCCTTTTGTCATTTTATGGCCACACCTGCGGCATGTGGAGGTTCCCAGGCTAGGGGTCTAATCGGAGCTGTAGCCACTGGCCTGCGCTGCAGCCACAGCAACGCAGGATCCGAGCCGTGTCTGCAACCTACACCACAGCTCACGGCAACGCCGGATCGTTAACCCACTGAGCAAGGGCAGGGATCGAACCCGCAACCTCATGGTTCCTAGTCGGATTCGTTAACCACTGCGCCACGACGGGAACTCCCTCTTTCTGTTTTATTACTGAAAATAGGGTGTTAAAATCTGGAATTGTAAATGTGCATTAGTAAAATAGACAAAGTCCCATGGTTTCTTAAAGTGGCTCATAGTTCTGTTATTAGATTCATAGACATTTAGACATAGACTGATCTTGAAGAATTAACCATTTTATGGTTGAGAGGTTCTTTTTTAAGTCAACTTTGTCTGATATTAATATAACCGTACCATATTTCTTAGGCTTAGTGTTTGCCTAGAATGTTGTTCCACCCTTGTACATTCAGCCTAGTTCTGTCTTTGTATATGAAGTGCTCACTCTGGATACCATAAAATAGTTGGATCTTGCTTTTTTATCCAGTCTCACCATCACTGCCTTTTAATTAGTATACTTAGTACGTTTATATTTAAATATCATCATTTACATAGTTTTGTTTAATTCAGTTATTTGCATTGTATTCTGTACTGATACTATCTGAGTTTGGCTTTCCCTTTCTTTTCTGACTTCTTTGGAATTGATCAAAATATATTTTACTATTATATGTTATTTATAGACTTTTTAGCTGTGTTTTTTTTACAGTATAATTTTATTAGTTTTCCTAGGAGTAATGATATGCATCTTAACCAAGTTTACCTAGATTCAGTGTTGTAAAATTGCAGATAAAATGTTAAAACAGTGATGAAATTCCACTTATCCCCCATCCTGAATACTATTGTTTTCATATATTTTATATCTGCTTATGAAATAAATCTGGCGATACCATGTTATACTTTTTGCTTTGAATAGTCATCTTTAGAAAAATTGAGAAAAATGCATTTTATATTTATCCACCTATTTACCATTACCTATGTTTTTCATTCCTTCTGGAAGATCTAAGTTCCCATCTGCTATAGTTTCTCTTTAATCTCAAAACTTTTCCTGAAATTCAGGTGGGCTACTGACAGTTTTTCAGCTGTTATAATTGAAATGTCTCTTATTTTTCTATTTTAAGGGATATTTTAGAATTTTAGGTTGACCATTCAGCACTGTTATGCATTCAGCACTTTAAAGATTTTGGTCCATTGTCTTCAGCTTCACTTGTTTCCAATGAGAAGTCAGTCATCCTTGTAATACTGTTTTTTTATATCTAATTTTTTCCCTGCTTTTAAGATTTTATTTTCAGTTTTCAGCACACTTAGGTATGGTGTGCTATATCATGATTTTCTTTTATTTCTTTATATTTCTTAGGATTAGAAATCAGCAGGTCTTAGTATATAAGTTGATGTTTCTTACAAATTTAAGAAAGTTTCAGCAATTATATTTTCGTATATTTTCATTGACCATTCCCTCTCTTATCTCTTTCTGGGACTTAAATTACACTAGATACACTGTGTTGATATTAAATTAACTACAGGTCATTGAATTGATATTTGGTTTGTTCATTTCTCTGACATCTTCCCCTGTATTCTTCAAATGGCATAATTTCTCTTGAGTATGTCTCAAATTTAATGTCTCTTTCATTTCATGACTCTGGTTCTAAGTTCATCCTATAGTATTTTTCAGATACTGTATTTTTCAATTCTAGAATTTCTGTTTGGTTCTTTTTATAGCTTCTGTCCCAATTTTGAGATTTGTCACCTATTTACTCTTCTTTATCACCACTTTTTTCCTTTAGGTTTTCAAACCTACTAATAATAACTGCTTTTAACATATTTGTCTGCTAATTCCAACATCTGTTTTTATTACTTTTTAAAATAATTGGCAATGTTTATTTTCATAATTTATTGGCTAGCCACTTTTTTTCTTTAACGTAAGCCTCACATTGTGTCATATATTGAAGGGAGCATAATTTATGTCACTTTTAAAAATATTTTAACTCTTTTGGCAGGCACACACACATATCTTTTGGGTTCTTCCAGGCTTAGTTATATTTTTGTTATGGCAGTTCTGTTGCCATTCAGAATGTGACCTTAGAGCAGTTCCTTAGGCATCCTCACCATTGCAGTGACCTTTCTAGGACTTATGTTGTATGCCTGAGGTGCTCAGGGTGGCCTTTCCATTCTGATTGAACTGGAATGCCGGTGTCTGTCAGAACTACATGACCTCCACTCCCAGCACTGCACAGCTTCTGGTACCATTTAGCTGTCAGCCTCACAGCAGGGTATCTCACCTTGTGATGTGCAGCCTAGCTCCTGGCCAGGGGTCCACAGTGAATGACCATACAGACTTCTGAAGCATTCCCTCTCTACAGCTCTCTTTTTCCATGTATATCCTGTAAATACCAGCTGTTTTAGCAGTCCAGAATTCTTATTTTTTTAATCCTCATCTTGTAAAACAGAGTTGCTTTTAGCCTTCACCTCCCTGTTCTATGACAGGAAAATGTTAGTTGTTGATGCTTCACTTATAAGGAATTAAAATATTCTTGAAGCTTTAATTTAAATGCTGCTAAACTTTCCTTTGTTTCTGCTACCAAGTATCATGAACAGGTATCCAGATATTCTCTTTGTGCAGATCTCAATAAACTTTAGTTGGTACCTGACCTTGAGGAAGACTGTGTTCTTGATTAATATTCCTTGTTTAGTGCAAATTCCTTAAAGGCAGGTATATTTGTGATGGTGAAAGGGAGTGAGCGTGGGATTCGGTTTTAGGAGCTCATGAGATTTAGTGTTAGAAATGACTTGGCTATTTTCTGGTTCTAAACTACATAGTCTTAGAAATTTATCTAACCTCTCAGAATGTCAAATCTCAAATTTATAAAAAGTATATAAAACCAACTTCTATATATCTAGTTGTCATGAGGATAAAGTGAACCCATAAATAAAGGGTCCATAATAGTATTAGTTAAAGTATTGTGGGCTAGTCAAAAATATTTTTATAATCACCCTAATACCTCATAAGGTAATTATTTTAAGCTTCTTTTTAATGATAGTTATAAATTATCTCTCCTTGGAATATTTACCTGCACACAAAATTCATGACACTGAAGGGTAATGTTTACTACTAAAATAAATTCTGTTTTGCTTTTTACTTTAAAAAATTGAAGCTTGAAGCTTGAAGAATATAGAACACCAAAATGTTGAATAACTGGGTTTCCTTGAATGAATGAAGAATCAGGTATATCAACCAACAAAAGGCTACATTTCTTTAGTACTGCTCATATACAAGAGCAGTAAATGGTAGTAAATGTCATTTTTTAACTCTTTGTCATGAAACAGTTTTTGTTAATAGAATTACTTTCTACACAACCTTCTGTGCATACTAAAACTATCCCTACTGTATGCTTATAACATAGTGATACACAGCAATATAATTCCAGTGAAATGACGATATTGAATTAGCCAAGATGAGGTGTAAAAGAATGAAGCTTGGTGTCATCAGCAAATTTAATCATTTCTTAATATACTAGAGGAGTACTTTTTCAGTGCCTTTGTAGTCTTTGTAGAGGATTTGCTTCACATAGTGAATAAAACTCTCTAAAAGTTTATGTATTTGACTTTCAATAGTAGCTCTTCTCTGTTGTGTTTTATATGTAATGGGTTTTCATCAGAACAGAGCAACAGAACATAGCTCCACCAGAGAAGAAAACTGGATACAATTGAATGCTGTGTGGCAAAACATATCATAAAAGGAAGTAAGGATGTCTAACAGGCTTAGTAAACACACTGAACTTAGAAGGATCCAGTCAGAAAATAATTACGTTTTTCTACCACCAGAGCCTGCCTTCAAATATGCTCTGTGAGATCTCCCTTCCCTCTTTCTGGATATCTTTGACAGATATATTGCTCTTCTGATAACTTCCAGGTCTTAAAATGAGTGTCATTTTTCAGTCTAGTATAAGCTGAGTTCAAGCTAACCTCTCACACAATTCAAATGTTTTTCTTTCTACTCCAGTTCAAGACTGATCCAATATTTGGGAACCAGCAAGGGGAAAGAAGGTTGTTATCATGGTTCTTCTCCACTCCACAGACCTTGTGAGGAAAGGGAGAGGAGAGAAAGGGATGAGAAGGAGATTAACAATTAGTACTGGCTGTAGTTCTGCAGTGATTGCTGAGTCAGAGATCCTTCATAGATGTGTATTGAAGATTTTTGGAGATTATTCACAGGAGCCTTCACTCTGCACCATTCTCACAAGGTGATGCATTATATGGCTAACCTCATTCAAACTTTTCCATCTCTTCTCTGACATCACCTCACATCTCAACACCCAGAGGAGTCCTTCCATTATGACACTCTCATTTACTGAGCCTACAAGAAACTCTCTCCCTCTCTCCTCCTATCCTCCCCTCCTTCCCTATTTCTGTGAGTGTTTTCCATTTGCTCCTAATGACTTGGCTTGAGACAAGGGAAAACACAGCCCTTCAGTAATTGCAAGGGGAGGGAATTGCCCAGAAACCCTGTCTTTCACATATTTTCTTCAAAGAAGTCTCTTTGGAGTACTCTTGTATTTTCCTCATATATTAGAAGATGGATATATTTTTTTTAAGATGAATTGTGTCTTCAGTTAGTCCAGCAGAGATGTTTGTAGCCACTCTTGTTTAAACATAGGAACACTCCATAATGTACTCAATTGGGGGTGTAGTAGTCAAATCCCAGGGCAACTATAAAGGTACCACCTCTTGTTCTTTTACACAGATTTATGCAAATTGCCATTTTGTCTCTAGTTTACTAGAATCAGAGACAGGTTTACTATGAAGTTTATGATGCTTAAGTTCACATCTCTTTATTTGCATGTGCCCATTTCAAGGCTCTCCACCTAGTTGTGGATTTGTAAACTTTTTTTGTTTGTTTTCTTAGATTATGGCCCCCAAATTGTATAAGATTGACGTTTCCAAAGTCTTGTTGTTCCTTTGTCTAGAGGAATACATTTACAAAATGTTTTGGAGTAATGGTAAAAATTATTTAACTCACTCAGCTGTTGACACAGTCTCTTTCTCTTACCAACTCCCCCTTTCAAACTTCTACCCATAGATGCATGTTTAATTCTTCCTAGACAGTACAGAATGATTCAATGTAATAGTCAACTGTGAGAGTTGATTTAAACACACAGTAGTTTATTCTGGTCCAAATGTCCATAGATGCGCAAACATATGAAGATCTCAGTGACCTGAGAAGTTTGGTATGGCATCCCAAACAGGAAACCACCACCATGAGTCATTTAATCTGGAGGTTTTGAAGGAGAGGCTTGCAGGACAGGTGTTTGATTGACATATCTGGTATCATGGACATTCAATAAAGTTGTTAACTAAATTAGGTGACACATGGGAGAGCCACCAGGAAATTGATCACAGTATGATAAAACGAGATAGGGATATCAGTTTGCTGGATTTTAAAAGTCTGTCT
>PVHT021183666.1:12620646-12703170 GCA_004024745.2 Catagonus wagneri
AGGCTCCTGCATTCCTCCATATCCTCCAACTTTGTGGGTCAGTTATAACAAAGAATTTTTCCTGGGAGTTCCCGTCATGGCTCAGTGGTTAATGAATCCGACTAGGAACCATGAGGTTGTAGGTTCGATCCTTGGCCTTGCTCAGTGGGTTAAGGATCCGGCGTTGCCGTGCGCTGTGATGTAGGTTGTAGACGCGACTCGGATCCCGCGTTGCTGTGGCTGTGGCTGTGGCGAAGGCCAGCAGCTACAGCTCCTGTTAGACCCCTAGCCTGGGAACCTCCATATGCCGCAGGTGCAGCCCTAGAGAAGGCAAAAAGACCAAAAATAAATAAATAAATAAACAAACAATTTTTCCTTTGCCAACATGGACTACCTGGGAACTGTGTTAAGATGGCTTTTTTTCTGTTGCAGCTACCTCTAGATTCAGTCTAAAAGCATGTCATAGTCAATTAGTGATGCCACCATTGGTACTGCACTGAACAGTGATGACATTTATGCTATATATCTGCCATTCATGTATGAGCGTAAGCAGATACGCTACCTGGTAACTATTCTCATCATTATATTGTCCTACATCCAGGTATCAAGATATACTCTACATTCTATCTTGGCTTTGTTATGAATACAGTTTGTACAAGAATCAGAAAGAAATACAGAATTCCTACATTTTATATATTCATTTTAAAACATGTGCACCACTCAGCAGCACATCACAGCAAGCAATGATTGAGATAACTGAATAGGGCTTTTTCTGTCCCAAAAATTTCTAATTCCTCTTCCTCAAGGTATAAAATGTAATACAATGTATTATTTATCAACAGCAGTGCAGTGCTGCTGAGCAAATGTCACTCAGTGAGATTACCATATGTGTATATATGGCTGTACATCAAAATGTTTTTAGGTGGTTTGCGATTATCCAACATTATGGAAATGCGAGGAACAAGAGTTGAGGCAGATAAGAAACCTTTAGTCCAGTGCTGGAAAGGGAGAGTTTTCACCATAGGTAATGCATTGAAAGAGCCCAGGTGAGCAGAAAAGGCTTCTTTTAGCTGCCAGGCCAGGGCTGACAGAGACCTTGGCAATCCAAGTTGGAGGACATGTATCACAGCCAAGCTCCATAGACTCTACTGTCTCTTATTCTGCCATCAGCATTACACAGTTGCATAACCATTTCATGGTGTCAAGTCAGGGACTTGAAAATAGATGCCTGAGACCAGAAGGAGACTGTTATTTTCCTGCTTCCAGTTAATGAGACTTTTCTTTGCCTTCATTTAGTATTTCAGGGTCTAGCAACTTTGAGAGGGATGAAAGAAAGTGGTGTATTTAAGACCCACTATTGTCAGGCAGTGGGCTCATTTCATATATATTAATTCACTCAATCATATATCTACTCTCTAAATACATTTACATCTACTTAAATCCACATTTTATAGATGAAGAAACTGCAGATCAAAAAGTTGAGGTAATTTGAGTGAGGTACCCAAAATGTGAACCTAGAGCTATCTTGCTTCAATTTTTTCTGCTATATTACTCCACCTCATGATGAAAAATTGCATTTTTCCCAATTATTTGTAGTACTTTATCTGCCCGAATCTCTTTGACTAACTTCTTCCCACAACCATTTTCTCATCATGTTTTGAAAATTTGGCCAGAAAGATAGTTTTCTATAATTTTGCCATATTTCACTTTCAAAACTTTCCAAATAGGTTCCTCGTTTGCTTTGAAGGTAATTAGAAATAATGATATTTAGAGATCAGTTGATTGATCTGCTCACCTAAAGCTTTCTTCTTTATGTTCTAAAAAGGCAGCAGAACACAGGACAGGGATCACTCTCTTTGTCATCTGAGAATACCAACCCTAGAGATCCTACTTACCCTTGCAGATATTAGCATCAGTAACAGCTTCTGGTATACTGGGGCCTCTCCTACTCAAAGACTTCCTCTACTTTTCCACCATTTCTAAGGGCTGACCTACGCACATTCTCTTGGTTCTGAACACAATCTTAATGCTCTCAATTTCTTCCCCTGTCCTCACTCCCCTCGTCCTGCTCACCAAATCACTGTCTCATAAAGGCCATCGTTCTGAAGTCTCCAGTATGGTACCAGATGTATATCCAGCTTCATTTGCAATGGGGATTGCAAATGCATTGTTTTACTAAAAACAACTTTTATCTACTGAGTACTTACTATATGCTAGTCATTATTTTAAGTGTCCTGCATAGATGGAATCAGTGAAACAACAACACTGTAATATAGATTTTAAGATTACCTGCACTTCACAAAGTCAGGGTTAACATAGCTTACTCAAGGTCTCACGTCTTAATAAGTAGCAGGGCTAAGACTTGAATCCAGTCATTCTGGCTACGAGCCCTGGATGCTCAACCATTACATCATAAAGCATGTGTTGCATATCAGCTACTTATCTGAATACCTAAGAAGCCATTAATACATTCTGTGATGTAAGAACAATTCCTAGTGGTATTTCTTCCGTACTATACAGATAAAAACTGAGCTTCACATTCTTTATTAAAATTCAGTTATTGAGTATTAGAATGAAGGTTGAGATTAGATGCTTTTACTTCTGATCTCATGTTCTCTACTGATCGTGCTAAAATCCTAGGAGTATGTGTTATACGTTATATTTAAACATCTTTTCCAGAGGATAAGCAATATAATTATTACATGATAGTAAATATTTTGAATCAGCCTGCAATTCCAGAGTGCTAAACAGCTTGCTCTTTTAAAATTTATTTTTATTTTGCCTGTGTCCATGGCATGTGGAAGTTGCCAAGCCTGGGATCAAACCCTTGCCACAGCAACAACCCAGGCCGCTTTGGTGGCAATGCCAGATCCTTAACCAACTGCAACACAAGGGAACTCTTAAAGGAAACTTTAAAGGCAACTTCTTTAAAACAGCTTGCTTTAAAGAAATTCTAAATTAAACACACACACCCCAAAACTAAAAAACTAGATAATGTTTTGTAATTATTTATCTTTTGAAAAGAAAAGAAAAGGTAAAGGACTTTTAAGTTAAAATATTTAGTTAAATCTTTAGGTTTTCATATTCCTCAAAGGAAAACAAAGCAAAACAAAACTTTCCTGGGTACAGTGTGAAGACCAGGATCTTTTCATTCTAAATTTCTAAATTGTCTTCATATACTTTTTCAATGAGTTTGTTTATATTCTTAGACTTTCTCTCTCATTAGAAACTTCATATTATAAAATATTCTTTGTTGTATAATAGTATCCTTATTAGACCATTCCTACATACAGTGACCTTTGCTTGCTCTCAGTTCCCCCAGACGACCTTGAATTATTTTAGCACATAGTTGTCTATGTGGTATAAGGAATTTTCTTATATAGTAAGGTGGTGATGGAAATACAATATGATGTCACAAAGACTTTGATTCTATAACATATAGAAATTTGATCATAAGCAAGTTCCATGTTCTCAATCTCAATTTCTTTGCCACTAAAATATGAATAACAATACCTACATTTCGTGTCTGTTTTAAAGTTAAATGTTAAGTGCTTAACAAGTATTGGTTTCCTCCTCTTTTTCATACCTCACTATTTTAACCAGGTTTATTTGTATCAAACTAGAGGAACTCATTTAAATTAGTGTGGGCATAAAATGGAAATTGTTAAAGATATTCTGCAAACTGGTCTAGTGAAAGATAATCAGCTAGGTATCATGACACGGGGAAGAGAATCAGCAAGCTTTCAGGAACCTTAGCAGTTATTTTTAAGTTGTCTCTACTGCCATATGGGTCCTCAAACTGCTTCTCTCTGCCTCTATACCTCATTTTTAAAATTCGGGGGTAGCATATTTACAGTGTTGTGTTTCAGGTTCATAGCAAAGTGGTTCAGTTATATTTTTTCAAGATTGTTTTCCATTACAGGTTATTGCCAGATATTGAATGTCGTTCCCTACATTACACAGTAAATCACTATTACTTATCTATTTTATGTATAGTAGTATTTATCTGTTAATCTCATATTCCTAATTTATCCCACTCTCTTTCCTCTTTGGTAACCATAAGTTTGTTTTCTATGTCTGTGAGTCTCTTTTGTAAATAGATTCATTTGTATTTTTTAAGATTCCATATGTGATATTATATTTATATTTCTCTGACTTCGTTTAGTATGATATTTTCTAGGTCCATCCATGTTGCTACAAATGTCAATATTTCATTCTTTTTATTCAGAGTAGTATTCCATTGTGTACATATGCCACATCTTCTTTATCCAGTCATCTGTTGATAGTGCATCCATGTTTTGGCTGTTGTAAATAATGATATTATGAACACTGGGGTGCCTGTATCTTTTTAAATTAGCGGTTTCTTCAGATATATAATATGCCTAGGAGTGAGATTGTTGGATGGTATGGTAGCTCTATTTTTAGATTTTTAAGAAACCTCCATACTGTTTTCCATAAATTGGTTGCACTAATTTACATTCCTATAAACAGTGTAGGAGGGTTCCCTCTTCTCCATACCTTTTCCAGCATTTATTATTTGTACTTTTTGGTGATGGTCCTTTTTATCTGTGTGAGGTTATAACTCACTCTAGTTTTGTTATGTATTTCTCTAATATTAGTGATGTTGAGCATCTTTTCTTGTGCCTACTGGCCATCTGTATATGTGCTTTGGAGAAGTGTCTATTTAGGTCTCTGCTCATTTTTTGATTGTGTTATTTGGTTTTTTGATACTGAGTTGTGTGTGCCATTTGTATATTTTGGAAATTAATCCCTGTTTGGTGGCATCTTTTGCAAATAGAACTTGTCTTTTCATTTCATTGATGATTTTCTTTGCTGTGCTAATGCTTTTAATTTTGATTAGGCACCATTTGTTTATTTTTGCTTTTATTTATTTTGCCTTTAGAGACTGATCTAAGAAAATATTGCTATAATTTATGTCAGAATGTTTTGCCTGTGTTCTTCCTAGAAGGTTTATGGTGTCATGTCTTATATGTAGGTCTTTGAACCATTTTGAGTTTATTTTTGTGTGTACTGTGGGAGAGTGTTCTAACCTCATTGATTTACATGTGGCCATCCAGTTTTCTCAGCACCATTTGCTAAAGTGACTACTTTTCTCCACTGTATATCCTTGCCACCTTTGTCAAAGACTATATGGGTGTGGGTTTATTTGGGACTCTGTTCTGTTCCAGTGACTATATGCCTGTTTCTGTGTCAATGTCATGTTGTTTTGAATACTGTAGCTTTGAATTATTGTATGAAGCCTGTAAGAGTTATGCCTCCAGCTTTGTTCTTCTTCCTCAGGATTGCCTTGGCAATTCTGGCTCCTTTGTGGTTCCATATAAATTTTTGGATTTTTTTTTCTAGTTCTGTGAAAAATGTCATGGATAATTTGATAGGGATCACATTAAATCTGTAGATTGCTTTGAGTAATATGGCTATTTTAACAATATTAATCCTTCTAATTGGATATAATCAGATGTCTTTCTATTTATTTGAATCATATTTAGTTTCCTATATCAATGTCTTATAGTTTGTGGAATATAAGTGTTTTTGCCTTGGTTAAGTGTATTCCTAGGTAATTTTTTGACATGATTTTTCTAATAATTTTTTAAATTTACTTTTTTTTTTTTTTTTTGCCTCACCCACAGCATGTGGAAGTTCCTGGGCCAGAGACTGAACCCTTGAGTCACTGTAGTGACAATGCCAGATCTTTAACCTGCTGTGCCACAAGGGAACTCCTTTACTGTATCTTTCTAATAGTTTATGATTAATATAAAGAAATTCAATGGATTTCTGTGTATTTTTCTTATATCTTGCTATCTTGTTGAATTCATTTATTTTAATAGTTTTTGTGTGGTATCTTAATTTTCTATCTAGAGTGTCATATCATCTGCATATAATTACAGTTCTACATCATCCTTTCCAGTTGGATAACTGTTTTTAATCTGTCTGATTGCCATTGCTAGGACTTACAAGAGTTTAGCAGGAAAGCTTTCGGCTTTTCAGCATTGAATATTATTTTGGCTGTGGTTTGTCATAAATGGCTTTTATTATGTTGAAATATGTTCCCTCTATACCCACTTCAGTGTGAGTTGTTATTGTGAATAGATGTTGAATTTTATCAAATGCTTTTTTTGTGTCTATTGAGATGATTATGTGTTTGAGGGCTTTTCTTAATGTGATATATCACTTTAATATTGTGTATGTTGAACTATCCTTGCAACCTTGGATGAATCTCATTTCATCATGCTATGTGATATGTTTTATGTATTGCTGGGTTCAGTTAAATTTTTGTTGAAAATTTTTGCATCTATATTCATCAAAGATATTGGCCTATAATTTCCTTTTTTTATAGTATCTTTGCTTGGTTTTGTTATTAAGGTGATGGAGGCTTCATAACATGACTTCCTCTTCATTCTCTCAAAAGAGTTTGAGAAGGATGGTATATAAGTTTTTCTTTGTATGTTTGGTGCAATTCCACAGTGAAGACTTCTAGTCCTGGAATTTTTTAAAGATTCTATTTCATTTATATTAACCATGTGTTCAAATTACCTGTTTCTTTTTGACTCAGTTTTGACAGACTGTATGTTTCTACAAACTTGTCCATTTCTTCAAGGTAACCCAATTTGTTGGCTTATAACTATTTATAGTAGTATGATTTTTTTATATTTCTGCCATATCAATTATTGTTTCTCTTCTTATTGTATTAGTTTCAGGTATATAGCAAAGTTGTTCAGTTATACATATATCTATTATTTTTCAGATTATTTTCCAAGATAGGTTATTACAGTATATTGAGTAGAGTTCCCTATGTTATATGTTAGGTCCTTGTTGGTTGTCTATATTATATATGTTATTTTTATATATTATATATGTTTATTATATATAATATATATTAATTATATATATATTAATTTATTATATATATTATATATGTTTATTTTTTTATTTTTTTGCCTTTTTTTAGGACTGCAGGTGTGGCATGTGGAAGTTCCCAGGCTAGGGGTCAAATTGGAGCTGTAGCCACTGGTCTACAATACAGCAACGTGAGATCCAAGCTGCATCTGCAACCTACACCACAGCTCATGGCAATATTAGATAGCTTACCCACTGAACGAGGCCAGGGATCAAACCCGCATCCTCATGGATACAGAGAATTCATTTCCACTGTACCACAATGGGAACTCCCAGTATTGTTTATTTTTTAATCCCAAATTCCTATTTTATTCCTCCCTACCTTTTCCTTTTGGTGACCATAAGTTCAATTTATGAATCTGTGAATCTATTTCTCTTTTGTAAGTTGTTTTGTATCATTTTTTTAAGATTCCACATTTCAATGATATCATATGATATTTGTCTTTCTCTGTATGACTTCACTTAGTATAATAATTTCTAGGTCCATTCATGTGGCTGCAAATGGCATTATTTCATGCTATTTCATGGCTGAGTAATATTCTGTTGTATATATGTACCACATCTTCTTTATGCATCCCTCTGTCAGTGGACATTTAGATTGTTTCAATACCTTGGCTACTGTAAATAGTGCTGCTAGGACCATTGTACTACATGTATATTTTCAAATTATGGTTTTCTCTGAGTGTGCACCTAGGAATAGGATTGCTAGATCACATGGTGGCCTTTTAATTTTTCAAGGAACCTCCATGCTGTTCTCCATGATGGCTGCACCAATTTACAACATTTTAGGAGGGTTCCTTTTTCTCAACACCCTCGCCAGTATGTATTGTTTATAGACTTTTTGATGATGGTCAGTCTAGCTGGTGTCAGGTGATACCTCATTGTAGTTTTGATTTTCATTTCTGTAATAATTAGTTATGTTAAGCATCTTTTCATTTGCTTTTTGGCCATCTGAATGTCTTCTTTGTATAAATGTACATTTAGACCTTCTGCCCATTTTTATTGGATTTTTTTACTTTGAGCTGTTTGAACTGTTTATATATTTTGGAGATTAATCCCTTGGTGGAGTCATCTGAAAATATTTTCTCCCATTGTGTGAGTTGTCTTTTCATTTTGTTTATGGTTTCCTTGCCTATGCAAAAGCTTTTAAGTTTAATTAGGTCTCATTTGTATGTTTTTATTTACTCTAGGAGGTGGATCCAAAAACTATAGCTTCAAAGTATATCAAAGCATGTTATTTAGGAAACAAACAATCTCACAGATTTCAAAATCAAACTTATGGTCACCAAAGTGGAAACTATTGGGGGGGAGGCATAAATTGGGAGGTTGGGATTAACATATACACAATACTATATATAAAACAGGTAACTAACAAAGACTTACTATATAACACAGGGAAGTATATCCAATATTCTGTAATAACCTATATGGGAAAACAGAATGGATAAGAGTATATGTATAACTAATTCACTTTGCTGTATGCCTGAAACTAATACAACATTGTAAGTCAACTGTACTCCAATTTTATTTTTCAAAAAGTTAAAAAAGAGTGTTTTTGCCTATGTTTTACTCTAACAGTTTTATAGTACCTAGTCTTACATTTAGGTATTCAATCCATTTTGAGTTTATTTTTGTGAATGTTGTTAGAGAATGAGAATGTTCTAGATTTATTTTTCTAAACGTACTTGTCCAGTTTTCCCAACACCACTTGTTAAAGAAACTGTCTTTTATCCATTTTATATTCTTCCTTGTTGATTAATTGACCATAAGTGAATGGGATTATTTCTGGGTTTTCTTTCGTGTTCCATTGATCTATAAGTTTGTCCTAGTGCCAGTACCATAGCATTTTGATTACTGTAGCTTTGTAGTATAGCCTGAAGTCAAAGAATGTAATTCTCCCAGCTCCATCTTTCTTTCTAAAGATTGCTTCAGCTATTGGAGTCTTTTGTGTTTCCATACAAATTTTAGGATATTTATTGTTCTAGATCTCTAAACAGTTCCATTGGTACTTTGATATGGATTGCATTGAATCTGTAGATTGCCTTGGGTGGTAATCAATTTTGACAGTATTGATTTTTCCAATTCAAGAACTTCATGTATCTTTTAGTCTGTATGTGCTACATTTTATTACTTTCATCAGCATCTTATAGTTTGCAGAATACAGGTCTTTTGCCTCTTTAGGTAATTTTATACCTAGATATTTTATTATTTTTGATGTGTGGTAAATGGGATTGCTCTCTTTCTGATCTTTGATTGCTAAATGCATAGAAATGCAACAAATTTATGTGTATTAATTTTTTTTTCTTTTTGTCTTATCTAGGACCGTACCCACGGCATATGGAGGTTCCCAGGCTAGGCGTCTAACAGGAGCCTTTGCCGCAGCCACAGCAACGTGGGATCCAAGCCACGCCTGCAACCTACACCACAGCTCATGGCAACGCTGGCTCCTTAACCCACTGAACAAGGCCAGGGATCGAACCTGCAACCTCATGGTTCTTAGTCAGATTCATTAACCACTGAACCACGATGGGAACTCCTATGTGTATTAATTTTGTATCCTGCGAATTCAATGATGAGCTCTAGTAGTTTTCTGGTACCATTTTTAGGATTTTCTATGTATAGTATCATGTCATCTACAAACGGACAGTTATTTTGCAGTTTGGATTTGTTTTTATTCCTTTTATTCTCTGATTGCTGAGGTTAGGACTTCCAAAACTGTATTGAATAAAAGTGGTGCGAGTGACCATATTTGTCTTGTTCCTGAACTTAGGGAAAATGATTTCAACTTTTTGCTGTTGAAAATGATGTTAGCTGGGTATTGTGTCCTATTTGGCCTTTATTATATTAATATAGATTCTTTCTATACCCACTTTCTGAGAATTTTTATCGTAAATTGGCATTGAAATTTTTCAGAAGTTTTTCTGCATCTATCGAGATGATCCTATGGTTTTTATTTCTCAGTGTGTTAATGTGGTGTATCACACTCACTGATTTGCAGATATTGAAGAATCCTTGCATCCCTGGAATAAATCCCACTCGATTGTCTTGTATGATGCTTTTCATGTATTTTTGGATTTGGTTTGCTAGTATTTTGTTGGGGATTTTTGTGTCTCAATGCATCAGTGATATTGGCCTATAATTTTCTTTTCTTGTGCTATCCTTTTCTGGTTTTTCTATGATGGTGGTTTCATTGAATGAGGAGTGGGTGTTCTTTCCTCTGCAATTTTTCAGAATCATTTCAACAGGATATACGTTAATGTTTCAATAAATGATTGACAAAATTCACCTCTGAAGCCATCTGATCTTGGACTTTTGTTTGTTGTATTTAAGTCAAAGTCTCAATTTCACTACTTGTGACTGGTCTGTTCATATTGTCTGTTTCTTCCTGGTTCGGTCTCCAAAGATTATAACATTCTAAGAATTTGTCCATTTCTCCTAGGTTGTTCATTTTATTAGCATATAGTTGCTTGTAGAAGTCTTTTAGAATCCTTTGTATTTCTGTGGTGTCAGTTACAACATTTCCTTTTTCATTTATAATTTTACTGATTTGAGTCCTTTCCATATTTTTGATGAGTATGGAGAAAAATTTGTTAATTTTGTTTATCTTTTCAAAGAAGCAGTTTTTATTTTCATTGATACATTCTGTTGTTTTCTTCCATCTTTATATCATTTTTTTCTGCTCTGATCTGTAAGATTTCTTTCCTTCAGTTAACTTTGCCTTCTTTTATTCTTCATTCTCTAGCTGGTTTAGGTTTCATAACCTTACGTCTAAGTCTGTTTATGTGATATTTTTCTTGTTATCTGAGATAAAATTGTATTGCTGTAAACTTCTTAGAGCTGCTTTTCCTGCATCTCATAGGCTTTGGATCATTGTGTTATTTTCATTTGTCTCCTTGTATTTTTTTTATTTTTTAAATGTATTTATTATACTTGATTTACAAAGTTCTGTCAATTTCTACTATACAGAAAAGAGACCCGGTTATATATGTGTGTGTGTGTGTGTGTGTATACATATGTATATATACAAATTATTTACATATGTAAAGAATATACATACATACATTTCTATACATAGAAATGTCTATTCAGGTCTTCTGCCCATTTTTCAGTTGGGTTGTTAGCATTTTTTGGCTACTGAGTTGTGTAAGTTCTATGTATATTTTAGAGATTAATCCATTGTCAGTTGCATCATTTGAAACTATTTTCTTCAATCCATAGGTTTTCTTTTGGGGTTTTTAAAATTTTTTTTATGTTTTTCTTTGCTGTTCAAAAGCTTATGAGTTTGATTACGTCCCATTGGTTTATTTTTGTTTTTTATTTGTATTGCCTTGGGAGACTGACCTAAGAAAATATTTGTGCAGTTGATTTGATAGATTTTTTTGCCTATGTTTTCTTCTAGGAATTTTATGGTGTCTTGTCTTATGCTTAAGTCTTTAAGCCATTTTGAGTTTATTTCTGTGCATGGTGTGAGAATGTGTTGGAGTTTAATTTATATGTAGCTGTCCAGTTTTCCCAGCACCACTTCCCATTTTATATTCTTGCCACCTTTGTTGAATTAATTGACCATAGGTTTCTGGGATTATTTCTGGGTTCTCTATTGTCAGTATGGGTTCCATTCATCAGTATGTCTATTTATACCAGTACACTGTCTTGATTACTGTAGCTTTATAATATTGTCTGAAATCTGGGAGAGTTATGCCTCCTACTTGTGTTTTTTGTTTTTTTTCTTTTTCCTTCAGGAATGCTTTGGCAATTCTGGGTCTTTTATGGTGCCATATAAATTTTTTGATTGTTTATTCCAGTTCGGTGACAAATATCATAGGTGATTTGATAGGGATTGCATTGAATCTGTAAATTGCTTTGGTAGTGTGACCATTTTAACAGTATTATTTCTTCCAGTCCAGGAGCATGGATTCCATTTTTTGAATCCCCTTTAATTTCCTTGATTAATGTTTTATAATTCTCAGCATATAAGTCTTTCACCTCCTTAGTCAGGTTTATTCCCACGTATTTAATTTTCGGGGGTGCGATTTTAAAAGGTATTATATATTCCTTTTCTAATATTTCATTGTTGAAACTTCAGATGCAACCAATTTCTGAATGTTAATCTTGTATCTTGCTACTTTGATGAATTCATTGATTAGTTTGAGTAGTGTTTGTGTGGAGTATTTAGGGTTTTTTATATATGGAATCATGTCATCTTCATAGAGTGACAATTTTCTCTTCCAGTTTTGAAACCTTTTATTCTTTTTGTCTGATTGCTGTGGCTAGGACTTCCAGTACTATGTTGAATAAAAGTGATGAGAGTGGACATACTTGTCTTTTCCACATTTTATCAGGAATGGCTTTCAGCTTTTCTCCATGGAGTATTATATTGACTGTTTTTTTCATAAATGGCTTTGAGTATGGTTTTTTTTAATTTATTTTTTTATTATTTTTTGTTTTGTTTTTTCATTGCTTAATGAATTTTATTACAATTATAGGCGTACAGAAATCATCACAACTCAATTTGATAGCATTTGCGTCCCAAAACCTCAGTGCATCCCCCAATCCCCCAGCTTGTCTCATGTGGAAAACAAAAGGTTTTCCAAAGTCTGTGAGACATTGTCTGTTCTGCAAAGAAGTTCATTGTGTCTTTTTGGTTTCCACATGTAAGTGGCAGCATTGCGTGTTGCTGTCTAATTGTCTGACTGGTTACACTTCCCATGATAATTTCTAGATCCATCCATGTTGCTATAAATGTTGTTATTTCATTCCTTTTAATGGCTGAGTAATATTCCATTGTGTATATGTACCAAACCTTCCCTATCCACTCCTTTGTCGATGGGCCGTTAGGTTGTCTCCATGACTTGGCTATTGCATAGAGTGCTGCAATGAACACTGGAGTACATGTGTCTTTTCAGGTCATGGTTTTCTCTGGATAGATGTCCAGGAGTGAGATTGCTGGATCAAATGGTAATTCCATTTTGAGTTTTCTGAGGAATCTCCATACTGTTTTCCACAGTGGTTGCACCAGTTTGTATTCCCACCAGCAGTGTAATAGGGATCCTTTTTCTCCACACCCTCTCCAGCACTTATTGTTTGTAGATATCTTGATGATGGCCATTCTGGCTGGTGTAAGGTGGTACCTCATAGTGGTTTTGATTTGCATTTCTCTGATAAGGAGTGATGTTGAACATCTTTTCATGTGTTTTTTTGGCCATCTGTGTATATCTTCTTTGGAGAATTGTCTGTTTAGATCTTCAGCCCATTTTTTAATGGGGTTGTTTGTTTTTTTGATATTGAGCTGTAGGAGGTGTTTATAAATTTTGGAGATTAGTCCCTTGTCAGTCGATTCATTTGCAAATATTTTCTCATTCTGTGGGTTGTCTTCATTTTGTTTAGGGTTTCCTTTGCTGTGCAGAAACTTTGAAGTTTAATTAAGTCTCATTTGTTTATTTTTCTTTTTATCGTCATTACTCTAACAGGTGGATCTGAGAAGACGTTGCTTTCATTTATGTCAGAGAGTGTTTGGCCTATGTTTTCCTCTAAGAGTTTTATAGTATCTGGTCTTATATATAGGTCTTTAATCCATTTTGAGTTTATTTTTGTGCATGGTGTTAGGAAGTGTTCTAGTTTCATTTTTTTACATGTAGCTGTCCAATTTTCCCAGCACCACTTGTTGAAGGGGCTGTCTTTTCTCCAATGTATATTCTTGCCTCCTTTGTCATAGATTAGTTGACTGTAGGTGCATGGGTTTACTTCTGGGCTTTCTATCCTGTTCCACCGATTTATATTTCTGTCTGTGTGCCAGTACCATACAGTTTTGATGACTGTAGCTTTGTAGTATAGTCTGTGGTCAGAGAGCCTGATTCCTCCAGCTCCATTTTTCTATTTCAGGATGTCTTTGGTTATTCTGGGTCTTTTGTGCTTCCAAACAAACTTTAAAATATTTTGTTCTAGTTCTTTGAAAAATGTCCTTGGTAACTTGATAGGCATTGAATTGAATCTGTAGATTGCCTTGGGTTGTATAGTCATTTTGATAATATTGACTCTTCCAATCCAAGAGCATGGTATGTCTTTCCATCTGTTCATGTCATCCTTGATTTCTTTCATCAGCATCTTATAGTTTTCAGAGTACAGAACTTTTGTCTCTCTAGGAAGGTTAATTCCTAAGCATTTGATTCTTTTTGATGTGATGGTAAATGGTATTGCTTCGGTAATTTCTCTTTCTGATATTTCATTATTAGTATATAGAAATGCAGTTGATTTCTGTGTATTAATTTTGTGTCCTGCGACTTTGCCAAATTCCCTGACTAGCTCTAACAGTTTTCTGGTAGAGTCTTTAGGATTCTCTAGATATAGTATCATGTCATCTGCAAACAGTAATAGTTTTACATCTTCCTTTCCAATTTGGATTCCTTTTATTTCTTTTACTGCTTTGATTGCTGTGGCTAGGACTTCCAAAACTATGTTGAACAGCAGTGGCAAGAGTGGACATCCCCGTCTTGTTCCTGATCTCAGTGGGAATTCTTTCACTTTTCACCATTGAGAATGATGTGAGCTCTGGGTTTGTCATAGATGGCCTTTATTATGTTGAGGTAGGTTCCCCCTATGTCCACTTTCAGAAGGGTTTTTATCAGAAATGGGTGTTGGATTTTGTCAAAGGCTTTTTCTGCATCTACTGAGAGGATCATATGGTTTTTATTCTTCAGTTTGTTAAAGTGGTGTATCACAATGATTGATTTGCAGACACTGAAGAATCCTTGCATCCCTGGGATAAATCCCACTTGATCATGATGTACAATCCTTTTTTTTTGTCTTTTTGCCTTATCTAGGGCCACACCCGTGGCATATGGAGGTTCCCAGGCTAGGGGGTCTAACAGGAGTTGTAGCTGCCGGCCTTCGCCACAGCCACAGCAATGTGGGATCCGAGCCGTGTCTGCAACCTACACCGCAGCTCACGGCAACGCCAGATCCTTAACCCACTGAGCGAGGCCAGGGATCGAACTCACAACCTCATGGTTCTTAGTCGGATTCATTAACCACTGAGCCACGATGGGAACTCCCTACAATCCTTTTAATGTATTGTTGGATTCGGTTGGCTAGTATTCTGTGAGGATTTTTGCATCTATGTTCATCAGTGAAACTGGCCTCTAATTTTCTTTTTTTGTGGTATCTTTGTCTGGTTTTGGTATCAGGGTATTTGATAGTTGCCTCATAGAATGAGTTTGGGAGTGTCTCTTCCTCTGTAATTTTTTGGAATAGTTTCAGAAGGATAGGTGTTAGCTCTTCTCTAAATGTTTGGTAGAATTCTCCTGTGAAGCTGTCTGGTCTGCTTTAGTTAGTTGGAAGGTTTTTAATCACAGTTTCAATTTCAGAACTTGTGATTGGTTTATTCATATTTTCTATTTCATCTTGATTTAGTCTTGGAAGATTGTACTTTTCTAAGAATTTGTCCATTTCTTGTTTTTCCATTTTATTGTCATATAGTTGCATATAGTAGTCTCTTATGAATCTTTGTATTTCTGTGATGTCCGTTGTTACGTCTCCTTTTTCATTTCTAATTTTATTGATTTGTGTCCTCTCTCTTTTTTTCTTGATAACTCTGGCTAGGGGTTTATCAGTTTTGTTGATCTTTTCAAAGAACCAGCTTTTGGTTTCATTGATCTTTTCTGTGGTTTTCTTGATTTCTATTTCATTGATTTGTGCTCTGATCTTTATGATTTCTTTTCTTCTAATAACTTTAGGTCTTCTCTGTTCTTCCCTCTCTAGCTGCTTTAGATGTAAAGTTAGATAGTTTACTTGAGTTTTTTCTTGTTTCTTGAGGTAGGCTTGTATTGCTATAAACTTTCCTCTTAGAACTGCTTTGCTGCATCTCAGAGGTTTTGGAGTGTCGTATCCTTGTTGTCATTTGCTTCTAGGTATTTTTTAATTTCCTCTTTGATTTCTCTAGTGATCCATTGGTTGCTTAGTAGCATGTTGTTTAGTCTCACATGTTTGTATTTTTGCCATTCTTCTTGTCTTGTTGTTGATTTCCAGTCGTATAGTATTGTGGCCAGAGAAAATGCTTGATATGATTTCAATTTTCTTAAAGTTACCGAGGCTTGATTTGTAGCCCAGAATGTGATCAATCTTAGAGAATGTTCCGTGTGCAGTTGAGAAGAACGTGTATTCTGTTGCTTTTGGATGGAATGTCCTATAAATATCTATTAAGTCCATCTAATCAAATGTTTCATTCAGGGCCTGTGTTTCCTTACTGATTTTGTCTGGATGATCTATCCATTGCTGTAAGTGGGGTGTTAAAGTCCCCCACAAACATTTGTGTTATTGTTGATTTCTCCTTTTAAGGTTGTTAGCAGTTGCCTTATATTTTGTGGTGATCCTATATGGATATTTAAAATTATCCTATATAGACATTTAAAATTATTATATCTTCTTCTTGGATTGATCCTTTGATCATTATTTAGTGCCCTTCCTTGTCTCTTAAAATGTTCTTCATTTTAAAGTCTATTTTGTCTGATATGAGTTTTGCTTCTCCAGCTTTCTTTTGATTCCCCTTTGCATGGAATATTTTCTTCCATCCTCTCACTTTCAATTTGTATGTGTCCCTAGAAGTGAAATGGGTCTCTTGAAAACAGCATATATATGGGTGTTGTTTTTGTATCCATTCAGCTAGACTATATCTTTTGGTTGGGGCATTCAGTCCATTAATATTTAAGGTAATTATTGATATGTATGTTCTTATTGCCATTTTATTAACTATTTTGGATTTTTGTTGCTCTTTTTTCTTCCCTTATTCTCTTGTTGTCTCCTCTTGTAGTTTGATGACTATCTTTAATGTTGTATTTGAGTTGAATTTTCTTATTTGTTTGTGTATCAATTGTAGATTTTTGGATTGCAGTTACCCTGAAGTTTTGTTATGGGGGTCTATATATAAATGAGATTGTTTTAAGTTGTTGGTTTCTTAACTGTAAGTACATCTCCAGTGTCCTGCATTTGTGCTCTCTTCTCGTAATTTCTGATTTTGGTAGCACAGTTGTGCATGGATGATTTAGTATCTTTACTGTATATGTGACTTTACTTGTGAGCCTTGTCATTTGTGGTGTTTTTATTTCTAGTTGTGGCGTTTTTTTTTTTTTTTTTCGCTGCCTCAAGAAGTTCCTTTAGTATTTGTTATAAAGCTGGTTTAGTGTTGCAGAAATCTCATAGCTTTTGCTTATCTGTAAAGGTTTGTTTTTTGTTGTTTTTTGTTTTGTCTTTTTGACTTTATGTAGAGCCACACCTGTGGCACATGGAGGTTCCCAGGCTAGGGGTCCACCAGGAGCTGTAGCTGCCAATCTTCACCGCAGCCACGGCAATGCGGGATCCGAGCTGCATCTTCAATCTACACCACAGCTCAAAGCAATGCCAGATCCTTAACCCACTGATCAAGGCCAGGGATCGAACCCGCAACCTCATGGTTCTTAGTCGGATTCATTAACCACTGAGCCATGAAGGGAACTCCTTATCTGTAAAGGTTTTGATCTCTCCTTCAAATCTGAATGAGAGCCTTGCTGGGTAAAGTAATCTTGGTTGGAAGTTTTTTCCTTTCATCTCGTTAAGTATATCATGCCAGTCCCTTCTGGCCTGCAGAGTTTTGGCTGACAAATCTGCTGATAACCTCATTGGGGTTCTCTTGTATGTTGTTTATTTCTTTTCCCTAGCTGCTTTCAATATTTTCTCTTTGTCTTTAATTTTGGTCATTTTGATTAATATGTGTCTTGGGGTGTTCCTCTTCGTGTTTATCTTATATGGTACTCATTGCACTTCCTGGATTTCAGTGAATGGTTCCTTTCCCATATTTGGGAAGTTTTCAGCTATTATCTCTGTGAATATTTTTTCTGTCCCCTACTCTCTCTCTTCTCCCTCTGGCACCCCTATAATATGGACAATGGTGCATTTAGTGTATCCAAGAGTTCTCTGAGACTCTGCTCATTCCTTTTCAATCTTTTCTCTCTTTTTTCTTCCACATTAGTGATTTCCACTAATCTGTCCTCCACCTCGCTGATTCGTTCTTCTGCCTCCTGTATTCTACTGTTGGCTGCTTCTAATGAATTTTTTATTTCAGTTATTGTATTTTGCATCTCTTCTTAATTTTTACATCTTGTATTTCTTTGCTCAGTGTTTCCTGTAAATTATCAATCTTTGCCTCCAGTTTATTTCCAATGTCTTGTATCATCTTCAGCATCAACATTCTAAAATCTCCCTGGGGCTGATAATCTCCTCATTGAACTGTTTTTCTGGTCTTTTTTCTTTCTCCCTTCTCTGAGTTATAGTTTTCTGTCTTTTCGTTTTTATAGGTTTTTGGTGTGGTGTCTTTTCTTGCAGACAGTAGAGTTATAGCCTTTCTTACTTCTGGCTCTCAGCTTCCCCTGTGGCTGAAGTTGGTATTGGGGGAGGGGGGGCTTGCTGTAGGCTTCCTGATGGGAGGGACTGGTGCATGCCCACTACTAGATACGGCTGATTCCTGTCCCTCTGGTGGATGGGGCTTTGTCTCTAGGTGAGATTAGAGGTGGCTGTGTGCCTTAGGCAGCCTGTTTACTGATGGGTGGGGCTGTGATCCCACCTGGAATATTGTTTGGCCTCGGGCTTCTCAGCACTGATGGGAGGGGCCAACTTTTCCCAGAAGAGCCACCTCCAGAGAAATGCAGGCTGTTGATGTTCCCAAGAGCTTTGGCTCCAATGCCCTTCCCCCACAAGCCACAATCACCCCTGTTTTCCCAGGAGATCCTCCAAGAATTGCAATCAGGTTCCACCCGGATTCCTATGGAGACTTTGCTTTGCCCTGGACCCAGTGCACATGAAAGTCTGTGTGTGCCTTTCAAGAATGAGGTCTGTTTCCCCCAGTCCCATGGAGCTCCTGCACACAAGCCCCACTGACCTTCAATGCCAGATACTCCCTGGGTTCTTTCTCCCTGTGCCAGATCCCTAGGTGTGGGGATTTGACATGTAACTTAGAACACTCAGTCCTTTAGGTGATGTGATACAGTTACTTTCCAGTCCTTGGGGCTTCCCACCCAAGTGGTATAGGGTTGATTATATCGCATAATCGCCCCTCCTACCTCCTGATGTGGTCTCCTCTTTGTCTTCTGGAGTAGAATATCTTTTTGAAAGTTTCCAGTCCATTTGGTTGAAGGTTGCTTGGCATTTGGTTGTAATTTTGTTGTTTTGGGGAGAAAAGTTGAGCTCCAGTCCTTCTGTTCTGCCATCTTAATCCGAAAGTCCCATCGTCTTTTATTTTTATATTGTCTACTTCACCTAGTGTAGAATTATGTACATAATGAATGATTTTTTCTAGTCCAGCTTGGCAGGATTAGAAGTCAACCAACATTTATTGAGTACCTACTAGGAAATTCAAACATTGTGTTTAATCCACAGAAAATACTCATCCACAGAAAATACTCATGGAGCAAATATTACTCTCCTAATGTTTTTGTTTATTTATGTACTGAGTCACCAAATACTAAGCAACTTGCCCACAGTCACATTAGAGGTAGATAATAGAGGAACTTCCTCTGTCTTACTCTAAAACCACATTCAGTCATCTTCTGTTGTCAAGCATCATTCACACTGCTTCTAACCTGTTAAAAGACCTTGAGAAAAATGTGGGATAGATTTCAGTTATCCTGTAATTCTCTTCAGTTCTACATTTAGTGTAGTGGCTAAGTGTATGGAATTCATATTGCGATTTTTGGATTGGTAACCTAATCACTGTATTTCAGTTTCCTCATCTGTGACAGGGAGATGGTAATAGTTTCTACAGTATTTTTGTATAGTTGATGTACAATATAATGTACAATATAATACAGTATTGATGTATAGCTGATGTACAATATAACGATTCAGTTTTTATAAGTTTATAGTTATAGTCTATTTACAGTTATAAAATATTGGTTATACTGCCTCTGTTGTACAATATAGACTTGGATCTTATCTTATGCATGGTAGTTTGTACATTTTAGTCCCCTACCCCTATATTGTCCCTCCACACTTCCTGTACCCCACTGGTAACTACTAGTTTATACCCTACATGTGTGAGTCTGCATCATTTTTGTTATATTCACTAGTTTGTTATATTTTTGATATTCCGCATATAAGTAATATATACAGTAATTTGATATCATACAGTAATCTCATACAGCCTTTGACTTAATTTCACTTAGCATAGTGACCTCCAAGTCCATCCATGTTGTTGCAAATGGCAAATTTCCATTCTTTTTTATGGCTAAGTAGTATACAATTTTATATACACACACACCACATCTTCTTTATCCATTTATATGTTGATAGACACTTAGTTTACTTCCATGTCTTCGCACTTGTAAATAATGCTGTCATGAACATTGTGGTGCTTATATCTTTTCAGTCAGTGGAATTTTTTTGGATACATACCCAGGAATAAAATTGTTGAGTCATATGGTATTTCTGTTTTTAGGTTTTTGAGAAATCTCCATACTGTTTTCCACAGTGGCTACTCCAATTTACATTCCCACCAATAGTGTGCAAGGGTAATCTTTTCTCCACATGCTCACCAACGTTTGTTATTTATGTTCTTTTAGAGTCAGCCACTCTGACAGGTATGAGGTGGTATTTCATTATGGGTTGATCTCCAATTCCCTAATGAGTAGCAGTGGTAAGCATATTTTCATGTGCCTATTGGCTGTTTGCATGTCCTATTTGGAAAAATGTCTATTCCAGTCTTCTGCCCATTTTTAATTGTGTGATTTTTTTTTTTTTTTTTGGTGTTGAGTTGTATGAGATGTTTATATATTTTGGATAGTAATCCTTCATCAGTCACATCATTTACAAACATTTTCACACATTCAGTAGGTTGTCTTTTCATTTCATTTTGTTGATTATTTACTGTGCAAAAGCTTTTAGTCTGCTTAGTTTCCATTTGTTTATTTTGCTTTTATTTCCTTTGTTTTAGGAGAAAGATTGAAAAAATATTGGTACGCCATGTCAAAACATTCTTTTTGTGGAGTTTTGTGGTTTCTGGTCTTACTTTAGGTATCTAGTCCACTTTGAGATTGTTTTCATTATTTTACATATAGCTGTCTAGTTTTCCCAGGACCACCTCTGAAGAAGCTGTCTTTTCTCCGTTGTATATTCTTTCCTCCTTTGTTCTAGATTAATTGACCATAAGTATGTGAGTTTGTCTCTGGGCTCTCTGTTTTGCTGAGTTGATCTGTGTCTCCTTTTGTGCCAGTACCATACTGTTTTGATTACTGTAGCTTTGTAGTATATTCAGAATTCAGGGAGTATAATTCTTCCAGCTCTGTTCTTCTTTCTAAGGGGTTGTCTTGGATATTTGAGGTTGTTGGTTTTTCCATTCAAATTTTAAAGTTATTTGTTCTAGTTCTGTGAAAAATGCCATTGGTATTTTGATAGGGATTTCACTGAATGTGCAGATTGCCTTGGGTAATATAGTATGGTCATTTAAAAATACTAATCCAATTCAAGAGCATGGTGTATCTTTTATCTGTGTCATCTTCAATTTCTTTTGTCAATGTCTTATACTTTTCTGAGAACAGGTCTTTTACCTCCTTAGGTATGTCTTTTTTAGTATAATGGTAAATTGGAGTGTTTCCTTAATTTCTATTCCTGATACTTCATGGTTAATGTATAGAAATGAAAAAGATTTCAGTGTATTAATTTTTTATCCTGCAACTTTGCTAAATTTGTTGAGCTCCATTAGTTTTCTGCCAGCAATGACAGTTTTGCTTCTTCCTTTCCATTTTGGATTCCTTTTAAATTCTTTTTCTTCTCTGATTGCTGTGGCTAGGGCTTCCATTACTGTTTCAGATAAAAGTGGTAGAAGTTGGTATCCTTATCTTTTTCCTTGTCTTGGAAATGCTTTCAGCTTTTCACCATTGAGGAAAATATTAGCTATGGGATTTCCATATATGGCATTTATTATGTTGAGATATATTCCCTCTATGTCAGCTTTCTTGAGAATATTGTTATAAATTGATGTTGGATTTTATAAAAACCTTTTATGCATTTATTGAGATGACAGTATTTTTTTTTCAGTTTTTAAGGTGGTCTATCACATTGATTTGCAGATACTGAAAAATCCTTGCACCCCTGGAACAAATCCTGCTTGATCATGGTGTATGATCCTTTTAATATATTGTTGTATATGGTTTTCTAATATATTACTGATTATTTTTGAATCTGTGTTCATCAATGATATTAGCCTGTAACTTTCTTTCTTTTATCAGTGTCTTTGACTGGTTTTGTTATCAGAGTGATGTCATCATAGAATGAGTTCAGATATATTCCTTACTGAACACTTTCTTGGGAATGGTTTCAGAAGGGTAGGTGTTAACTCTTCTGTAAATGTTCAGTAGAATTCACCTTTGAAGCCCTCTGGTCCTAGATTTTTGTTTTTTGGGGAATTTTAAATTATCGTTGCAGTTTCATTACCAGTAATTGGTCTGTTTTCTTCTATTTCTTCCTGCTTTAGTCTTAGGAGATTATACATTTCTTAGAATTTATCCATTTCCTCTAGGTTTCCCATTTTGTTGGCATATAATTGTTCATAGTTAGTTGCCTCTTAGGGTTTTTAATTCTGTGATGTGGGTTGTAAGTTTTTCTTTTCTATTTTTGGTTTTAGGAATTTGGATGCTCTCCTTTTATTCTTGATGAGCCTAGCTAAAGACTTATCAGTTTTGTCTATCTTTTCAGTTTCATTGATCTTTTCTATTTTTTTAGTTTCTATTTCATTTATTCCCTGATTTTTGTTATGAGTTCTTTCCTTCTAACTTCGAATTTCATTTGTTCTTTCTCTAGTTCCTTGAGGTGTAATGTTAGATTGCTTTAAATTTTTCTTGTTTCTTGAGGTAAGGCATTGCTATAAACTGCCAATAAGACCGCTTTTGCTGTGTTCCACTGGTTTTGGATTATCATGTTTTCATTTTCATTTGTCTTTAGTTATTTTTTTCTTTGATTTCTTCAATAACCCTGTGGTTATTTGGAAGAATATTTTTAACCTCCATGTGTTTGGTTTTGTGCAGTTTACCATGTAGCTGATTTCTGGTCTTATAGCATTTTGGTTAGGAAAAGTGTTTGATGATATTTCAGTTTTTACACTTTACTATGTTTTGTGACCTACCATGTGATCTATCCTAAAGACTGTTCTGTGTGCACTTCAAAAGAATATGTATTCTATTTATTTTGAATGGAATGCTCTATAAATGTCATTTAAGCCCAGTGCTTCCTTATTGATTTTATTTTTTTTTAACCTAATGAATTTTATTTCAATTATAGGTGTACAAAAATCATCAGAAGTCAATTCTTATTGATTTTCTATCTGAATGATATGTCCATTGACGTAAGTGGAGTATCAGAGCCCCTTACTATTATTGTATTACTATCAATTTCTTCTTTTATGTCCCTTAATTTTCGCCTTATGTATTTAGGTGCTTCTATGCTGGGTGCATATATATTTACAGTTGTTATGACTTGTTGGATTAAGCTTTAGACCATTTTGTAATGTCTTTCCTTGTCTTTTATGAAAGTCTTTATTTTTTTATTTTTTATTTTTTTGGTCTTTTTGCCTTTTCTAGGCCCGCACCTGCGGCATATGGAGGCCAGGGATCAAACCCGCAACCTCATGGTTCCTAATCAGATTTGTTAACCACTGAGCCATGACAGGAACTCTGAAAGCTTTATTTTTAAGTCTATTTTATCTGATATAAACATTGTTATTCTGGCCATATTGTGATTTCCATTTGCATAGAATACCTTTTTCCATCCCCTCACTTTAAGTCTCTGTGTGTCTTCAGATATGAAATGAGTCTCTTGGTATCCATTCAGACACTATGTCTTTTGATTGGAGCACTTAGTCCATTTATATTTAAGATAATTATGAACATGTTCTTATTGCCATTCTGTTCATTGTTTTGTGGTTGTGTTTGTAGGTATTTTTCCACTTATTTTGTTCATTTCTCTTGTGACTTGATGGCTTTCTTTAGTATTATGTTTGGATTCCTTTTTCCTTTTTTGTGTGAATATCTGTCATAGATTTTGATTTGTTGTTACCATGAGGTTTTTACATAGCCATCTATAGATATGGACATTATTTTTAATATGGATAGTATTTTAAATCATACATGGAATATATATAGGTGCATTTTAAAAACCCTGCATCCATACTCACCTCCCCTCATGATTACTGTTTTTGCTATCATATTTCACATCTAATTGTTTTGTGTATCCCTTAACTGCTTATTGTGAAAACAGATGATTTTACTACTTTTATTTTTTAACCTTCCTATTAGTGGTATGCATTAATGTTTCCTATTTTTACTGTATGTTTGCCTTTACTGGTGAGCTTTTTCATTTCATAATTTTCTTATTTCTAATTATAGCCTCTTCTGCCTAGAGAATTTCTTTTAGCATTTGCCATAAAGCTGGTTTAGTGGTGCCACATTCTCTTAGCTTTTGCTCATTTGTAAGCTTTTGATTTCTCCATCAAATCTAAATGAAAGCTTTGCTGTGTGGAGTATTCTTGATTTTAGATTTTTCCTTTTTATCACTTTAAATATATTACGCCACTCCCTTCTGGCCTACAGAATTTCTGTTGAAAAATTAACTGGTAGCCTTGTATGTTACATGTTGCTTTTCACTTGTTGTATTTATTATTTTCTGTTTACCTTTAATCATTTTAATTACAGTGTGCCTTGGTTCATTTCTCCCAGAGTTAATCTTGTATGGGATTCTGTGCTTCCTGGACTTGGGTGACTATTTCCTTTCCCAGGTTAGCAAAGTTTTCAGCTATTATGTCTTCAAATATGTTCTCAGCCCCTTTCTCTCTCTTATTCTGAGATCCCTATAATGCAAATATTAGTACACTTGGTGATGTTTTAGAGATCTCTTAAACTCTTTTTATTCATTTCTTTTTTTCTGTTCTGCATCTGTGATTTCCTCTGTTTTTAAGCTCATTGTTTCATTCCTCTGTATCTTAGTATTGTTTATTCTTTATAGTGTATTTTTTAGTTTCAAGTTAAATATTCTTCACCCGTTTGGTCATTGTTTATGTTTTCTAGTTCTGTTAAAAACTTCTGACTTCTCTATGTGCCCATTCTTGAGTTCTTTAATCACATTTACAATATCACCCTGAAGTCTTTCTCAGGTATGTTGCATATCTTCCTTTTACATAACCCTTCTGTGGGGCTTTATTTCATTCTCTTATCTGAAACATATTCCTCTGTGGCCTCATTTTGCCTAAGTTGCTGTTTTTATTTTTGTATATGCGGTAGGTTAGTTATATGTCTCCATGTTGGAGAAATTGCCTTCTGTAGGAGATGTACTATGTGTCCCAGCAGTGCACCCCCAAGCTATACGCTCTGTGTGTTTCCCCATGAGGATTGTATGAGCCCTTCTGTTGTGGCAGGCTGACTGTATGGGCAGTCTGGTAGACTTGGTTGGACCCTACTCTGGTTGGTTGGCAGACTCTGCCTTGTGCTGAGTCTCCCTGCTGCTGGTTGGTATGGCCTGACCATGAGAAAGATGACTGCAGAAATCCCTGGAGTCTGTGGGACTAGTGCTGGCTCACTATTGGGTGATGTCAGGGTCCAGAAGACTCTGGGTTTGTTGCCAGCCCACCATTGGGTGAATCCAGGTCCTAGAGTTAGTGCCAGACTCCTGCAGACAGAGTTGGGACCTGGAGTCTAGCTGCTGGGCCTAGTGATGTCAGAGCCAGTGTCAGATTGCCTGGGGATAGGGTTCCTGACATAGTTGGAATGGGGGACTGGGATGTCCCAAAGCTTGTTGGCCTGCTAGAGAACAGGGTTGTGACCCAGCTGGTCCCAGAGCAGGGTCTAGCCTTCTTTGGGCAGGCTGGGTCCTCAGGCTGTGAGATTGTGGTTATCTTGCATCTACTGTCTGCCTCTAGGTGGGTGAGGCCAATAAAGAGGCTAGAGGGTGTGACCAGTGCGTGTCCAGTGGTGAGTGGAGCTGTGTCCTAGACCTCTGGTTGGCTGAGCTGTGCCTGGAGGCAGCTGTGGGATCAGGAAGTTTTTAGGCATCCTGTCTGCTGATGGCTGGGGCTTTGTCCCTACCCCACTTAGTTGCTTGGCCTTAGGCATCCCAACTCTAGGATTAGGTTTTGGTGCTAATGAGCTATCAGGAAAATTCCACAATGGTGGCCACCAGTACTATATTCCATGTGATTGAATAAGCTCCTCAGAATGGCTTCTGCCAGTGTCTATGCCCCCTTGTGAGTCACAGCCACCCTTGTCTCTCCCAGAAACGCTCCAAGATATAGGTCTGGTCCAATCACCTGTCAAATCACTACTTTTTCTCTGCTTCCAGGAAAGCGTGGATTGCGTGAGTGCCTTTTAAGAATGCAGTATCTATTTCCCCCAGTCCTTTGAGACTCCCAAAATTAAGCCCTAATGGCCCTGAAAGCCAAATGCTTTGGGGACCTATCTTCCTGGTACAGGACCCTCAGGCTGAGGAGCCTGATGTAGGGCTCAGAACTCTTATGCCTATGGGAGAAACTCGGCAATATAATTATTCTCCAGTTTCTGGATGGCCCACCTGGAGATATAGGACTTGATTATATCAAGAGTCCACCTCTCCTACCCATCTCTTTGCCATCCCTTTTTATGTATTTAGTTGTATAAGAACTTTTCTGGTAGGTTCTGGTCTTTTTCATCAATAATTGTTCTGCAGATAGATGTGATTTTGATGTGCTCACCAGAGGAGGTGAGCTCACGGTCTTTCTACTCTGCCATCTTGGCCCATCACCAGTTTCTATGTTATTAAATTGTTAAGAATTCAACGACACTATCAAGTGTCTGGCACATAATACTAATTGCTAGGGATTATTGAACAGGATTTCCTATTGTGGCTCAGCAGGTTAAGGATGTGACGTTGTCTCCGTAAGGATGTGGGTTCAATCCCTGGCTTCCCTCAGTGGGTTAAGGATCTGGCATTACCATAGGCTATCACAGATGTGGCATGGATCCAGTGTTGCTGTGGCTGTGTTGTAGGCCACAGCTGCATCTCTGATTCATCCCCTGGCCCAGTAATTTCCCTATGCTGCAGTTACAGCTATAAAAAAAGAAAAAAAAAATGAAGTCATTGAGCATCTGCTTTGTTATAGGTGTTTTTCAGTTGTTTTTCTTGGTTGACATTCTGAATACAATGACCTTATGACACCCATTTTATACATGGGGAAAATAAAGGAAAGAGAACTTTGCTGCTCATATTCACATATCTAGAACATAATAGCATCAGCTTTCAAACCTAGGCAATCCAGTCCCCTAATTATAGCACTACACTGCCAAGCAAGAAATAATAGCAGAGCCTCAATAATACTAGCTGATTTACTGATTTTTTTCTATAAGTATTCATATCACATATCCCATGCCTTTAACGATCTTTCATGAAGTAATTATAATTTAGTTCTATAATATAGGTGGTTAGTATCTGGTATCCCTTGTAAAGTATGCATTAGGATCATCATTGCATTTTTGTAAAAGACACAGATGCCTATACCCACTGAGTTTTGTGACCTTCTATGAGTGGAGCCAAAATAGGTGTAATTTTAATTAGCTTCACAGTTGATTTCCCACTCAAGAGCCAATAAATTTGTTTGTAGGGGCTTATTCATCACAGAAGGGCTCACTTGCTTTCTATATAAGATTCAGCTTAAGTGTCTATGAATTGGAATGTCCAAGGATAGGCCCTGGGAAATTTAATAGATTCCCCAGAAAAGTATCTTTGCACAACAAAATTTGTGATTCATTGTTCTAGGTTTAAGACTTAAATGGTCAGAAAATTTTCTTTCCTAGTGAGACAACAGGAAAGTCACAGACAGAAGTGTTGGTGAGGTCTCCCTCTTTAGTAACCCACCCTGATGTGGAGCTACCTGGCCTTCATCTTACCCCCGGAGCAGATCCATTGCTTGAGTATCTTCCAGGTTAGATGCACTGCCCTAGCAAATAAATGTTTATGCATTTGGATTGTCTTTGGGCAAGTCATCCCCTTCAGTGTTTCCGCAATCAAGTAACAGTGAGAAAACTCGAGCTAGGGCATATTAAAGAACCTTCTAAGTCAGCCACAAGGTATGCAGTTTTAATTTGATGTGATTTAATAAATTGCTGCTATTATTGATTCTGTTGTGTTGCTGGTGAACCCTGCTGCTATATAAGGCAGCTGCCTTCTGTAGTCAAGGTATGCCTGCATCCGTTAATGGATATCTTGGTCACAAACACAATTTTATAACAGATGTCATTTACCTAGACTGACACTGCACATGGAAATCCCTGCTGTTTCCTTTTTGCACACCAGTGAGAGGAAGCTGTTTCCTTGCTGCATTCAAAGTTGTATTGCTGTCAGCTAATGATTCAGAACTCAATAGCTGCCTTTTAAGAAAATTCTACTGGGAGCCATTTTTCAGTATGGCAGAAATAACCATTTTTGCATCACATTTATTGTGGAACAGACAAAGAAACCTGGTATAATAACAAGGGGAAGAATGATCAAACACAGTTGTACATCTGAAGTCCAAATCCTATATGGGCTTATCATTTCATAAGCAGCATTGTGGTGAAAGCTACTTCATTTCTTTTGAGATTAACTCATTTTTTTTCCAGCTCTTTTTTTCTTAGTTCAAGAACTGTCCCCTCAAAATTTTTCAGATATATCAATCATTTATTAGCAGCCTTTCAGGAACAAAAAAATTTTAATGGAAAAGGTGTATCATATTTATTAGGTGATCATAAAATACAACACAGACTAAGAAATACTTAAATGTTAAAATACCTCAAACCAAGCAAATATGGTACATTTATTATGATATTATTTAGGCATTTTTAGAAACTTTGTCCACGGCAGCCAGGAATCAATATATAATTGTGTTAAAAGGCCTGGAGATAATACTTAAAATCACCAATTAAATTGGATCAGCCTGGGCTGCAATTTGACATGCTGTGTATAATGTGTTCTATTATATTTTTCCTCTTTAAGAGAAATACTTGTGAGAAAAGAGCATTGCTTATTATTATCATTAATAGCTCATACTTGCTATGTGACTGGTACTCTCTAAGTATGATCTCATTAAATACACACAAAAACCCTTGGGACTAGATACTGTCATTATGCCCTGGAGTAGTAATTAGTGCTATTCAGCAAATGTTTCTTAAAGTCCACCTCCTGAGCCTGTGATATAATTCCCTGCCCCTTTTGAAACTAGGCATATCTATCAGCCTGAGTCCTGAGTGACCTAAATGAGCAGACGGTCCTGCTCATTTAGGTCACTCAACCCACCTTGAACAGGAGAGAGAAATAAACTTTTATTAAGACACTGAGATATGGGGGTTGTTTGTTACCAGCACATAATCTACAATGTCCTGACTGATACATCCTCATTTTCTATTAAGAATTTAGGATCTTTTCTCCACTCTCATTACAAACACTGTTCTTCATTTTCCCCTGAAAATACTATTCCTTAATGCTCTCTTTGTACAATTTGTTTCAATTCATAGCATGATTTTCTCAGCTCTTTTGAAACCTCCTTTGTAATTCTCTCTAGAATTTTATGTTCAGTGGAAATCATCACCCTGAAATGGGGATGGGGTAGGAAGAGATTTAGAATTTCAAATAAAATCTCTTCTGTCACCCATCTGCTGAAAAGTAAAAGGCAGTAACAAGTTTCTGGGCCAGTCTTCAAAGAGAAACACCTTCATTTTACTCCATTGTTCGGGAAGTAGGCTTATGGCCCTTCAAGTATCATGGTCAATTTTTATTGTATATACGTTTTTTAACTACGAGTAACCTCTTTAAATGTTTTATGGGACTCTTTAGCTCATAGTTCTGTCATTACAGTCATTGAGAGTCAAATAGAATTAAGTAAATTGACCCCCTAGTGTTTGCTTAGATTTTAAAGGTCTAAACTGTGCTATTTTCTTCTCAAACGTAAGTAATGTAGATAATTACAGCGTCTCAGTTTCTTCTTATGTAATATGGGAGTTATACTAGAACATACCTTTTGAGGTCACCGCAAATATTAAGTAAAGATATTAAAAACTTTGTACAATAAAAAGATAGTTGTTATTGCTAATTCTCCCAGGGTAGCACACTGTGCAAAAACTAAGAGGTTTTCAGGATACTCACAGGGGAGGAAGGGGAACACACAGATTACTGCAATGCAGTGTGCTGGTTTTTATGTCTATAGGTAGAAAGGAATGTGAGCATCGAGGGAGGAGATTTTAAGATTGGCCGAGGGAACCAGAAGAGGTAATGTTTGAGCAGAAATCTGAAAATTAAGTTTTAATAGATGGACAAGGAATTTCCTGGCAGGAGGAACAGCAAAACCATGGAGTTCTGAAAGCATACGCTTAAAGTATTGATCATGAACAGAACCTGGAAAATGAACCAACAGTAGTTTGGTGTGTGTGGGGGGGGACTTTAGCTATTTCTCTTTTGTTTTGTTTTTTGGTTTTTATGGTAAGCTATTCTAAATCCTTTTTGCAACAATGTGAAGTATAAAAATAGACACTTCTAGACAGCAGTGTTTAGTCCTTAGAACCTTTGTAGGAGGTGTTTGACAGCTAGCTGAGTCTGGGGACTAGAGATGCCTAAAGGTAAGAGGTCCTGGTAGTAGAGGAAGGACACAGCACAGAGAAAGAACACGGTCAGAATAAGGACGGGACCAAGGTTAAGTTAGGCCTTTTCAACATTTTAGTCTTTCTTGTAACACCAACACTTATTTTGCAGTTTCCTGCATCAGTGATACCAATAGTACATAAGTATTTTTCTTTGTTTACATTAAATACTACTGTTTCTCAACTTCATTCATAATGTCGGTGAACTGAAAAGATATGCATGTGCTGGTTATAATTTTATTTTTATTTATTTATTTTTATTTTTATTTTTTCCTTTTTAGAGTCGCACCCAGGCCATATGAAAATTCCTGGGCTGGGGTCAAATTGGAGCTGCAGCTGCCAGCCTACACAACAGCCATAGCAGTGCTGGATCCGAGCCTCTTCTGTGACCTACACCACTGCTTACAGAAATGCAGGATCCTTAACCCACTGGGTGAGGCCAGGGATCTAACCTGCATCCTCATGGTTACCATACAGGTTTGTTACTGCTGAGCCACAATGAGAACTCCTGGTTATAATTTTCTATTATGCATAAATATGAAAATAAATTTAAAAATTACTACATTGCCACTAAAATGTCATTTATCCCACCTGATACATTCAGCTTATTTTATAGAAAAGTGTACTTGACCAGTCTTGAGAGAAGATCCTGGCTTAAAGATAATGACATATATACTGGCCTGGCTATTTCTAGTCATAATGCTTTTCAGAACCAGCAGATTTCTGAAAAGGAGTTAAACATACAGAGGAAGCAATAAGAAAGAAAGAATTAAAAGGAATGAAAATAAAAGGGAAAATCCATCAGATCTCTGCACACCTGTGAGGCACTATAGCACAGAGGTTCAGACTGTAAAATCTGAACCATAAAATCTAGCATCCATAGCCAGTTCAGATTCTCTCTCTGCCACTTGTTAACTATGTTATCCAAGCCTAATTTCTTAAATTCTTTGTATCTCAGTTTTCCCATCTTTAAAATAAAACTACTCATATACCAAAAAGGTTTGTGTGAAGAGTAAAAGTTGACGGTCTCAGGGTGTCTGAAGTGATGCCAAATATGTGTTATATCAATATTAGGTAACATTATTCTTATTAGGTATACTAGTACCTTAAGAGATTCTTTAATTTAGGGCTTTTCGAAGCCTGCAAGAGATTTTTTTTTTGAAACCTACCCAACTGACTCAGTTAAGAGAAACCTCATCTGCAATTTGGCCTGTAAATGTACATACCAGTGTATGTAGGGCTCAGATAATGGTCTTGCATTCATGACAATGAAAGGAAAACTTGCCGTCTCTTTTGATATCCTCTTCTTCCAGATGCCAATCCTCTAACACCAGAGTGGCCCTATTCAATACTTGTCTTGTTGTTTCCTTGCTGGGGTTGGCCATTTCCTTATTTCAGAGTGTATTCTGTTTTCAGAAGATTTAATCTTTACACTTGCCCTGACTCATAAAGTTAACTTTTAAATGCTACTTTCATCAGTTTCTTTCAGATCTGAGAGATTGTGTCTGCTTCACTTTGTCACTTAAGGATGATTATGTTTAATTTGTTCGCATTTAAAGTTCTGTTATATTTTCACTTTGTCTCAGGCCCCTCTTCTCCAGCTCAAGCAACATTCTTTGATACCAGATTTTAATCCACACCATTTCTTGTGTGACATTTATTTCAGTTTGCTTCTCATCCCCCTCATCCAAAAAAAAGGAAATGAGCACTGAAAAAAAGCAAGGAAACCATTACAGCCTCTGAGTCATACAACTAAAGCCCCTCTTTAGTAGCTGCTAATGGCATATCTATTTATCCTTGTCCTTTCTTGTAGGAGTACACTTATGAGAACTTCCTATCTAAACTTTGTTTCCTTTTGTCATATGGTATGTGGCTAAACATGGTCAAAGATTCTTGTGACAGATCATCATTTATGATGACCATGAGAGTATTCACAAGGCAAATAAATAATATGTTTGAGAACAGAGTTTTCGGGAGTACGTCTTGCCCTGAGTACCCCAAAGACCATTATGCATCTTGAGGATAGAGCCCGTTCCTTTGTAGATGCAAGGACAGAATTTCACTATGTGATCCGGGAGTGCGGAGAATGTTAAAGAAAGCAGGTCTGTTCAGAGGTAAGGGGAACAACTCGTTGGTCAATATAGATCATTTCTAAAATTACAAGAGCAACTTTGGTAAACCTGAAGGATTTATACAGTAAAAGATAGTCAAGAGTCCATATCTCAGGGATTATCAAACTGCTAATTATCCACTTTAAGTCTCTTGTTAACATTTTGCTTTGGATTAGCTGCCAGGCTGGTTTTTGGCATTAACTTCTATACCTTCAGCTTTTGATAGACAAATAGGATAAACTTCTTCCTACCAAGCAGGAGAAATATCTTGTCCCCAAATCCAATAAGAGTAAATTACTCATTAAGGGGAAAATGAATTGCAGATTTCTTCTTAAGGGAAGACCTGGAAAAGTATTACCATTTCTTTTCAAAATGAATGTTTGTCTGCTATCATTTTGTTGTTGTTGTTGTTGTTAATTCAAGGAGGGGACTCCACAGGATACATCTAACAGTTGACATATCCTTCTCAATTTTTTCAACCATGTTTCTGTCATTTTCTAGGACCCATATCAAAACAACTCTATTTCTGTTTCTGCTCTTCATCTAATCTCTCCTTCACTCTGCCGCAGACTCAGTGACTGACAATTTTGATGAGGTTTTTACCACCCAGAAATGTCTTTGCACCATTGTTTTCAATGGCTGTTATAACTGAGACCATCTGCCTTTTTTTTTTCACCCCTTCTCCTGTTGTGTAAAACATTTTTGAAATACATTGCAGAAAGGAAATGCAAGGCTCCATCACTGGGCTGTGTTGTGCCTTGCATTAATTTTCAAGCTGCTTTGCTCTGCAGTATTCATTTTTCTAGGAAAATGGCAAAGTGTTGATGCCTTGAGGGCCTGACTTTGCTTTTTTTCTTAATCATAAGTAATTAGAGAAACTGCCACATGTTGTTTTGGATAGTGTTTAAGTTCGGAAACGCTGTGAAAGGGGGATATATACCCCCAGATTAAAGATATCCAAAGGCAAATTAGTATCTTCAAAAGCTCAAATGGGTTGATTTGTTACTTCAGCCCACTCTGCAACACCTGGCTCAGCGTAAAATTGAAGGCTCAGCCTAAGAGAAAAAATTGTAATGAGGCACCAAAAAGAAATCAAGGCTTAGTCTCATTCTCTGCTGTGCAATTAACCTTCTAGACAGGAAGGTGGCTATATGTGGGGTGAGACTTGCCATTAGGGCCCCTCAAAATATCCTTCTCCCTCTCCCATAGTAACCCAAGTGCCCTTTAGGAATTATTCCCCTGGGTCTTAAAAGTGCCTCATTATAAAAACTCTATTTTAAAATTTTAAGTGTCTTCATTAGATGATACTTCTGCAGGTGTAAGTTTCATGTAATTGTCTAAGCTTGTCTGCTAGCCAGGAGGAAAACTGTGTTGAAAAATAGGCTTAAGTAAGTATCTGGTTGGGGGAGCAGGAGCAGCAGGACAAAGGACAGAAGAGTTGAAGAGCTAACGGTGATTCACCAAAACCCCAAGGCTGACTCAAGATCTCACGGGTAGAAATTGAAGATGATCTAATAACCACTTCCTTATCCATGGAGCAGGTCGACACCTAGCTTATAGTTTTTCCTAATGCAGTCAGTTACAGTGACCCTACTGAGACTTTTTCCCACCTAGCAGTAACCACTGTTAAATCCAACGTCTAATAAGAAAAGGCCTTTAAGATTTCCACAGCATGAAGAATACTTTCACCACAATCCCAAGTAAGCACCAGAACACTCCCAGGGGTTCTTGTCTCAGTACCCTCTGGGCAATACTGTTAGAGGGAGGAGAGTCAAAGAATAAAGAGGCATTTGGGGTTCAGGACATAGAGGCCCCAAATATGGCACCCTGGCATATCCAGTGTCTTAAGCTGAAGGCATTTGGGGAAATGGTAGAAATAGAAAGGTCACTTTGATCTCCTATCCCGCCTTACCCTTCTTCCCTGAAACATAAAAAAATCCTCCTGTAACAAGAGCTCTCCCTATTCTCAGAGGAAAGGAGCAGGGACATCAGGAAGAATCCTAACAGGTCTTGCTAAGGTATCCCGGGTTTATTACAATGACCTCACAGTCCTTAACCTGTCATGTTCTTACCACACCCGTTCACTTTCCATCAAACCTAGCACAAAAATACAGTCTGTATTTTTTTGATCTTCATTTCCTTACAAAGTCTCCCATGTCACATACAACTTTTTTTCTTTTTTGATTAAATTATAGTTGATTTACAATGTGCCAATGTCTGCTGTACAGCAAAGTGACCCAGCATACAGCTTACTTAAACAAATGTGTATAGTTTTCCTGGTAGTCTATGTTTGTCAGTTTACTATTTTCACACCCAGCCATGGACCCTAATAGTATCAAGGAAAAAACTTTTTGTCCCCTACAAGGCTGAGACAATAGCCAGCAAAAATTTGTATTGGCTTCTCCCATACATTTCTGACCTAAATCAAGGTGGGCTCCTGTATCTTCATTGTCAGGGACTATAGAAGTTGCCAGCTCATGGATTATCTCTCAGGTGTGCACAAAGAAAGTGCATACCTATCTGATCTTTAGGCGAATTTAGCACGCTTATGAAGGACATCATAGTGTAATTTTGTACTTACCTTGGATAGAAATAGGATATTACCACATACTTCATTCTGAAAGGAGTTGTTAAAACCCAAATGTCTCCTCAACTATACACTTCCAAACTCTGGATCTTAAAAACAATTAGATGTTAAGATCTTTTATGACTCTGAAAACACATACACAACCTCCATCCCCACAAATTGTAATAATAATGACAATAAATGTAATGATGGTCAAAAATGCATAGACACTGCAACAGCCAGTAGTCTGCCCATGTCCATGTCTACGAACTCTGACCTAAAGGACTGACATTTTCATGGACAGCTGAGACTGTTTCCAGGAAAAGCAGATTATTAAGGTGTGATGTGAATCTGGTGAAAAATGTCTTGAAGCAGTTTCCAGCCACCAATCTTTAGCTGAGGACCAGGGAGGGAAAAGCCCAGCGATGGATTATTGTATGATCTTGCTCAAATCATCCATGAACTCTAATCTGTAGTTTCTTTATTTGTGAAAAGTGGAAGATGGATTCAACAGAGGGCTTTCAGTCCTATCTCTGGAGCCCTCTAATTTCCGTAAAGTCACTTCAAGGGTTACTTCAGCAATGAGCTGTGGGAAGAGAGAAACCTTGTGAGACTCCAGTCACGCACTCTGTCCCTTCTGCTTCTCTGCCCTAACCAAGGAAAGGGTCTCTTAGATGCTGGATCAGCCTCCAAAAAGCACCACTGTCATTATTCATATCCTTCTGAAAATGGACCCACACTGCCCTTCAAGTGAGACTTAAGGTCTGTAATATTGCAGCCCAGTTTATTTCCCAGAATTCTGATGTTTTTAAGCTTCTGCCTTTGTTCATCTTCCCTTGGGCCATGAATCACTTATTTGATAATTTCTGGCTTTGAAAAATTTCCCCATTCCTCAAACTTCAGGTCAAATATTTGTTTCCTTTTCCTATTTTTTCACTTGTTCCCCATTCTTTCCCACCCTTGCCCATTACATCACTCCTTCATATGTATAAATTTGTGGAGCCGGGGAAGGGGGGGGTTGTGCATGTGTGTGTACAAGAGAGAGAGATTCCTCTAGCAAACAAAAATTTGATAAGAACTCTCTTATTCAAGTTTATTTTTATACATGAGTGTATGCTCAGTAAATGTATGCTGAATAGGAAAGCATTTTTAACAAAAAGTTTTACAGCTCAAATATTGAGTTTTACAGCTCAATCCAGGAGAATTACCTGGATTGAATTACCTGAAGGTTCTTACTAGTTTTCAAGCTGTGGAATTCATGCAAAATGTTAATCCTGTATGAACCTGTGCATTTATGTAGATGTACCTGTAGTGATATCAGAATGCATTGTTCTTATAGTGACTGCCTAACATGACACTTGTTAGTAATGCTTTTTGGTGATGGCCTCTGGGTGAAATAGGTGATAGAAAGTTAATTCTTGTCACTGAGGGTTGTATAGCTAGAAGGGCATTGCAGATTGCCCTAGTTCAGCCCCTGACTTCTCTTCTCTCCCAAAGTGCCAGGATCTGCAGTATCTGTGCTCTCAGATGTTCTTCATAGTCTACCCACCTCCCACCAGGGATACTGCTCATGTGGTCAGTATAAATCTCTGCCATCTGTGTATTATATTGTCCTGCCAGGTCTCTGCTACAGATCTGCCGTGCACATCAGGCATCTCGGTGCTCCCCGAAAAGCTGCAGTTCCCTGCCAGTGTTCTGTTGAGTCAGCCACCCTAGCTAATAGCCTAGAAAAGCAGTGCTCCTCCTGGGGTGATGACTCCTGGTGCTTCCCACGGCGCCAAACCAGCACTGTTTTTCTTTGAGTTCTCACAAAGTCCTTTGTGAGTATCTGTCTAGTTTCTCACTCTGTTCTTCTTTTTGAAGATACTGAACAATGAATCCTAGGTCCAGGTGAGGGGAACAGAACTCTCTTCTGTCTTGTATACAATTCCCTGACCTGTAACATAATATATATATATTCACTTGGTCAGAAAATAACCACAACAAAGCCAGAATAAGAAAAACAAAATGCATGCCCATCTAGCCATGCTAATAGATATGCAGATACCCCGAAAGGTCAATATTTTTAAGGAAACCCAAATTTCTGAATTCAGGTTTGACTTAGCAGGGATTCCTATCTTCAGAATCCACCTCTGTCATCAAAGAACTCTTCATTTTACAAACATCTTCATACTTCATGGGTTTTTTGTTTATTTGCCTGTTTTACTGTCATCTGTTAAACAATGCACATTGTTCTATATATTTAACACTTAACACCCCAAATAACTGTGTGAGGTTGAGATTCTTACACATTTATCTCTCAAAGTTAACTCAAAAGTAACTTTAGTTTGATTTTGCCTATTTTAGTTGCAAACAAGATATAGATCCCCAGAGTCAATATGCAGGAGTCAGACACTTCCACATAAATAAAATTTCACATATTTTTTACATCACCTCTACACCAGAACTTCCAAATCCTACATAAGACCAATGAAGACATACCTTTTGATTTTTCCACACTTGTTCATATCACTCAACTTGACCTAATTTTATCTTTTGCAGGAGGGGAGAAAAAGACTTTATTTGTGCATAGGATGAATAATGAATAATGTAACACGAACAGAATCAGAAGAGGAGTGACTGATTAAATTATTGATTACCTCCACTGCTTAAACTAATACATCAGACAGTTTAAACCACAGAAACTGCATTCAGATAATTAGGCAGAGAATCTGATCTATACCTAGAGGAACACAAAAATATAAAGCAAGTGCTAGAATCCATGGCAGCAGCCTGCACAGGGAAGGTTACCTAATCGGATAGAATTCTCCCAGGAGTTAACTGAAGAATGAGGGCACAAACAAGGCCAAGTGTATTCATTTTACGAGAATGTCCTTTTCTGAATTAATTCCTGAGTTCATATGTAAGTTTTATTAGAATAAACTGTGGGGATAGAAGAGTTCTATTAAAACCAACCCAGAAACTGTAGTCACCAAATCTGGATCAGAGAAGAGAAGATAAAATAGTGGATTCCATCCCAGGGAGTGATTATAAAATATCTGCTGAGGACAGAGGTAGTGGATGGAATGAAAAGTGAAGGGGTCTTAACTGCGGAATAGGGTAGAGCTTGAAAAGCAAAAGAGGATTATGGGAGGAGAGAAGATATGAATAGGTCCCATTGACTAGTGTATGTGACTGCCAATTTAGGAATTTTTCTCTAGACACTTAGAAGGAGAAAATCCCACTTCTTTACACTCATCATCAGCCATATTATTTGCTGCCAACTTCTTGCTCCAGTTTCCAGTTTCCCTCTTTATCACACTGTTCATTTCTTCAAATAACACCTTTTCCCTTTTTCCCCATTTCTCCTCATTACATATACTAACCCTAACCTTCTCCCTTTGTCTCTCCTGTGATCTCTGTTGGTAAATTCCTTTTTTCAAAGTTAAACATCAAAGCAGATAGCTTCTGCACTCTCTTAGCCTTTCTGGGTTCTAACTAATAAATACAAAGACCCCATCTGACAATCCTTAACCCCCATTTGGATATCTCCCCTCTCAGGCATGGATCACGTTAAAGATAAATCCATATCCTACTCTGTATTTATCAACAAAACAGAGCATTTTTCCTCAGTTGGCTGATATAAATTTGTCCCCATCTTTACAGTTTAAAAACAAGTACGATAAAAGCAAAACCAGAAGTTTTCATTTGCCCTCCATTCTTCACAATTTCCGTTGTTATTCCAATTCATAACAAATAGAAGATATAAAAACATAATCCATCATCTTTTCTCAGAAATGCTCACTCCTTATGGCGTATCTTAAATAAAACAGATTCTTCCAAATAGCATAATCTTCATACATTTAAATGCAAAAACAAATTACAATGCAAATACTAAATACTCAAACACTTCATATTATTATTGTGGAGGTTTGTTCCTTCATTCAACGAATACTGAGTATCTTCTAAGTGCCAGGTACTATTCTGCTGTTGGTGATGCTGCAGTGCCCAAAACCAAGACCATGACTTAAAGGGGTCATGGTCTTGGTTTTCTGCTACCATAATTGTGATAATTAAAAAAATAAGGTCCAGAGATGTGGGTGACCCTCCCAAAATTTGATGATGAATAGCGAAACAATTTTTTATAGTCCAGAAGCTTTAGTGCAGCGTCTTTGTTAACACACACGGGGAGGAGGAGTTTATAGCATTAATTTACTTAAGTCTTCTCCTGATTATGTTCTGCCATAAATTATTTTTTAAGGAAGAATTTGGTAATATGTGAAAGTATTTAATTCAAAGGTGACCCATTTGTCTACATACCTAAAACAATCCAGTTATCCAAAACAATCTGCAGTCCCACTAATAGTGGTTGTCATGATTCCAGCCATGTAGAGAGACTTATTTACTGGATAATGAAGTTAAATTGGATCAAGCAACTAGAAAGAGTACTCTTTGTCTTGAATTGTGTTTTTAGGCACAGCCCACTGTGAACTGCTAACAATATGAACAAGGAATTGCAGACCTCTGAAATGACTCACTTATACACTACTACTCGACCAACACATCCCTTTGTCTGCCATCAAACAGCCTCATCTAAAGAAAAATTCACATTCTCTCTACCCTACCCTGTCCCATCCTTGCTCAGTAATAGTATAGTAGAAATATTTTCTTACATTTGTAAAGAAGGATACAAACTTTTAGAGTTCTTCAACGTACATCATCCTTCTCCTTCTGCTCTTCTGTTTCTTTTTCTACTTGTTCCTCTCAGTTCCAGTAGCTCATTAGGCCTTATTGTTTCTACCACCTAAATGCCACTAAAATTTATCCTTCTGCCTCTATCACCACTGTCATTATGCAAGTTTTCCTAATATTGAATTGACACAAGCATTTCCCAAATAGTCTCTCATTATATCCCAATTCATCACCTATCCTGGAACTAGAATGGCCTTTTTTAAATGACGAAACCAGATTTGCTACCCTCACTGCTTAAAATTCTTGAAGTCTATATGATAAAATCTGAAGGTAACATAATATATTAGAATGATCATGATATAATCCTGACCCAATTTTCAAATTTTCTGTGTATGTAAAGTCAACCTCAGACATGCCAAAGTATTTCCAGTTCCTCAAAACCACCACTGTTTTTCTTGCCTCCAGGCATTTGCAGACCTTCACTCTGTATTTGGAACTTTAGTTCTTCTTTCACCTACTCTAAGCCTACATGGTGAACACCTTACATATCAAATCATATCTAAAATGTAAATCTGTCTCTAAAGTTTCTTGTATCAGTCAGCTTATGCTGTGTAGTCCATAGGTAACAAATGATTCCAAGTCATAGAGGCTTATAATCAACTTGAAAATTTGTGTTCATGTTTGTGTCCCACATGGATCAATTGTAGGTGAGCTATGGTTTAGCTTTACCATCTAAGACCAACGCTGTAGGCATACTTCTCTCTCATCTGGTTCATACCAGTCTCACGGAAGTGTTAAAATAAAGATGGTGGAACCATAGGATGGCTCCTAAGGCTTCTGCTGAGAAGTGGAATACACAACTTCCACTCGTAGTTATCAGTACCAAGCAAGTCATGTGTCCAAATGGAACATCAATGGGGACAGAAATATAATTCTCCTTTCAGGAGGAGCTGGTAGGGAGGAATCTTGTAAGAAGAAAAAGTGAGTATATTAGAAAATTTCCCCTCCTTGTGGAAAACTACCTCTTTTTAAAATTTGTACTTTTACATATATGTTTATAGTATATATGTATATATTTCCATACCATATATATATTTCCATAGCATATATAAGTAGTTCTGTACCATATATCTATTTCTACTCCATATATACATATATTTCCATTGCACGTGTGTGTGTGTGTATATATATTTATGGATATATAAATACATATATACATACACATATATTTATGGATATATAATCACAGTAACTATCACATGGTTATGTTTACCTATCAGTGCTAGAGACTAGCAGTGGTTATTGTGTATGTGTGTATGATCTTCCACACTTAGAATACTTGTAGCAATGAAGGGACACAGAGCAGGAAGAGGAATCACCAGTTTATATAGAGTAAGTGTTCTATATACATTTCTTCAACTGATCTAAAGCTAAAGAGCCTGAGGTTTAGAAAATTTAATGACTTGCTAATGAGCGCAGGACTTAGAAAATTAAGTTTAGGATTAAAATTCAAATTTCTTATCTAGTTCTTTTCTGTATACAAGATGTGAAAAATACAGTTTTTCCAAAAGTTCACCAAAAATGTGATATTACACTACAGGCTGACATTACACTATTAAAAATTCAAAGGGTTATTACAGATTGTCTTACTATATAATAAAGTTATATAATTTCAGATAGTAAAAATATTATTGTAAAATATTAAAGCACACAATCTCATGTATTTGAGAAATAGCTTATATTATCTGGGCCTTAGTATCTATGACTGTATTGTGGTACATCCTTGGTTTTAATAGGTGGAAGTAAAATAAAATGTTAATAGGAACAGGGACTTTGTACCCCCTGCATTATCATTGCCTAGAATAATGCCAATAGTAGGTGCTTAATAAATGTTTTTCAATAAATGAATGAATCAGATAGGCAGAGGAACGCTTTTCTGAAATCAATGAATGGTCATTTTGTACCTCACTTCCAAAAAAAGATTGAGATAGAATACTTGCTAATGAAATCATATGATCTGTTGTATGTCAGAATTTATCCAATGAAATTCCATAAATTGCTTTGTGAAAAAAAGGATTATATATCCAAACACATTTGGATATCAATATATGTTACTCCTTTTAATAATAGGATTTGTAATTGAAATTGAGTTTTAGAAATTTTTAAAGTCCTGCAATGAGGAAACCTACTTAAATTTCTGTGACACAGGTTTTCTCAAGCCTGTGTATTATGGAATCTCACAGACAATACCAATAAAAGTGCTGATAATATTTTCAAATGATACTTTGGGGAGACACTGATGCTGATTCAAAACTAGTTTGTTCAAATGTTTTTTTTTTTTTCTTTGCATCATTTCTCCGCTATTAAAGTAAGCTCCAACAAAACTGTGTCTTCATGTCTAGGCACTCATTTCACTCTGTAGGTAACATTAGCAAGAGAGAGCATTTCTCTTTTCTCAATGTCATTTTTCTACACCCACTTCTCATTACCTGTACTTTCATTGGTAGCCCCAGATAAGGATTTTGAATTGATGGGTAACATCATACTTTGTGTATTATATTTATTAAATGAATACTTACTAAACTCCTGCTATCAGAGATTATTTTAGGTACTGAGGATATAACAGTTAAAAATGATACCTGATTCATGAATTATAAATTCTAAAAGGAAAGAGATCAATGACTTTAAAAAATTAAAATATAAGATTTGTCAGATAGTGAACTGGTGAGGTGCAATAAATAAAGTATGGAAAGGGGATAGAGAGTGATATGGCGAGGGGATTGAAATTTTATATATGATTTTGAGGAAATGTTTCACTGATGTGAAGATTATTTCAGCAAAGACCTGAAGGAAGTGAAAGCTGAAGTCCTGAGATTATATGGGCAAAGAGACATTTCAAGCCAAAAGAAGAGCAGGTTCAAAGACCCCAAAGTATAAAATTACTTCCACATTTGAAGAGTAGCAGGGATTTGTTGTCACAGGCGTGCACTGATTAAGGAAGAATGTGGAGCAAAAGTCGAGGCAGCATAAGGCCAGGTCATGAGCTCAGTAAGCCATGTAAGGACTTTAGTTTATTCACTGAATGATATAAGAAACTAAGAGTTTTGAGCATAGAGATTTAATGAGCTGACTTGTATTTTACAAATATCATCCTGGCTTCTGGGTTGACTAGAGAAGAGAAAGAGCAGAATCAGGAAACCAGCTGGGGCTATTGCATTAATTCAACTGAGAGTTGGTGGTAGCTGAGACAAAAATATTATGTGAAAGAAGAAAGGGAGAAGGTAAGGGAGATATTCCCATTTTGGAGACTGAATTTTTCAAATTTAGGATCTAAAGGATTTCCTTTTAAAATAAATATAGTGTATTTAGATATTTCAAATGCTACTTCAATGATCTTGGCCTGAATAACCAGAAAGTTAGCAGTGGCATTTACTGAGATGGGTGGGAGGTGGTCATCAATGTAGTTTTGAACATGTTAGGTATGAGAGAGCAATTAGATGGAGCCCTTAATTGGGAATTCAATTATTCAGATCTAGAGTTTGGGTGCTTAAGCTGAAAACATTGATTTCAGAAATAAAAACGGATGATATTTGAAGACATTAGACTGTAGGAGATGGAGCAATTTGACATTTAGAGCATAGAATCGTGATAAGGATCTGGAAGTGGAGACTGAAAGCATAGTCAGAAAAGTAGAAGGAAAGCAGGGGCTTAGGGCAGTCCTGAACCTATGTGAAGGTTTGTCGAGGTTAAAGAGGAATGGTCAACTGTGTCAAATTCTGCTGACAGATATGGGAATTAATCATCAGATTCAGTAACTGGAATTCACTAGTTATATTAATAAGATCTATTTCAATGGAATAGTAGTGGCAAAAGCCAGATTTAAATAGGCTTAAGAGAGAAAGAGGATAAGACTTGGAAACAGTGATTATGTTTAACTTTATGTTGTTTTGGTTCTAAACAAGCATAAGAGAGGTGAGGTGGTAGCTAAAATGCAGTGTATCCTGAGGTAAGACTGTACTGCTATAAATTTCCCTCTTAGAACTGCTTTTGGTGTGTATCATTGGTTTTGGATCATTGTGTTTTCATTTTCATCTGTCTCTAGGTTTTTTTTCCTTATTTCTTCAGCATTCCATTGGTTGTTTAGTAGCATATTGTTTAGCCCCCATGTGTTTTTGTTTCTTAGTTTTTTCTTGTAGTTGAATTCTAACCTCATAGCCTTGTGTTTGGAAGAGATGCTTGATACTATTTCAGTTTTCTTAAATTTACTGAGGCTTGGTTTGTGGCCTAGCATGTGATCTGTCCTGGAGCAGAACTTGTGTTCTTGCTGCTTACATATAGAATGCTCTATAAATACCAATTAGGTCAATCTGGCCTAATGTATCATTTAAGGACTGTGTTTCCTTAATTTTTCTGTCTGAATTATATGTCCGTTGATATAAGTGGGGTGTTAAAGTCATCCAGTATTATTGTGTTATTGTTAATTTCTCCTTTTATGGCTGTTAGCATTTGCCTTATATATCAAGGTGTTCCTGTGTATGGTGAATATATATTTACAGTTATTGTAACTTCTTGGATTGATCATTTGATCGTTATGTAGAGCCCTTCTTTGTCTCTTGTAACAGTCTTTAAAGTCTACTTTGTCTGATATGAGTATTTGCTACTCCAGTTTCTTTTGATTTCTATTTGCATGGAATACTCTCTTTCCATCTCATTTTCAGTCTGTGTGGGTCCCTAGATGTGATGTAGATCTCCTGTAGATAACATATATATGGGTCTTGTTTTTATATCCAGCCAGCCACTCTATGTCTTTTGGTTGTTGAATGTAATCCCTTTACATTTAAGGCAATAATTGATATGTATGTTCTTATTCCCACTTTGTTAATTGTTTTGGATTTGTTTTTGTAGGCCTTTTTCTTCTTTTCCTCTTCTCCTCTGTGATTTGATCGTCTTTAGCAGTGTGTTTGGATTCATATTCTTGTGTGCCTGTATATCTATTGTAGACTTTTGGTTTGCAATTACAATGAGGTTTTGACATAACAGTCTGTATAGGTACATGATTGTTTTAAGTTACTGGGCTCTTAATTTCACATTTATTTCCAATATCCTGAATTTGTACTCTCTTCATGATTGCTGAGCTTAATATATTTGTGTATGGATGATTTCCTACCTTTACTATATGTTTGCATTTGAGCTTTACCATTCATAAATTTCTTTTTTCTAGTTGTGGCCTTTTTTTTTTTCCACCTAGAGAAGTTCCTTTATCATTTGTTGTAAAGCTGGTTTGGTGGCCCTCAATTCTCTTAGAGTTTATTTCTCTGTAAAGTTTTGGCTTTTTCTATCAAGTCTGGATAAGAACCTTGATGTATAGAGTATTCTTGGGCTGTAGGTTTTTCCTTTTCAACATTTTAGATATAGCACACTACTGTCTTCTGGCCACTGTCTTCTGGCCTGCAGAGTTTCTGCTAAAAATCAGGTAATAACCTTATGAGAATTCCTCTATTTATTGCTTTTATATTTTCATATTTTCTCTTTGCCTTTAAATTTTGTCAATTAATATGTGTCTCAGCATGTTCCTCCTTAGGTTTATCTTGTGTGGAACGCTCTGCACTTTCTGGACATGGGTGACTATTTCCTTTCCCATGTTAGGGAACTTTTCACCTATTATCTCTTCAAATATTTCCTCAGGCTCTTTATCTCTCTCTCTCTCTCCTTCTGGGATTGATATAATGTGAGTTTTGGTATATTTAATGTTGTCCCACAGGTCTCTTAAACTGTCCTCATTTCATTCTTTTTTCTTATTCTCTTCCATGACAGTGATTTCCACTATTCTGTCTTCCATTACTCTCACTTATCTATTTCTCTACCACCTTTATTCTGCTATTGACTCCTCCTAGTGTATTTTTAATTTCAATTACTGTATTCAGCTGAGTTTTTTCCTTAAATCTAGGTCCTTGTTAAACGTTTTTTGTATCTTCTCAGTCTGTGCCTCTGTTCTTTCTATGAGATCTTGGATCATCTTTACTATTACTCTGAATTCTTTTTTAGGTAGGTTGCCTATCTCCACTTCCCTTAGTTTTTCTTCTAGGTTTTATCTTGTTCCTTCATCTGAAACATACTTTATCTGCCATCTCATTTTATCTACCTTCTTGTGTTTATGATCTCCATTGCACAAATGAATGGTCTCCATTCATCTTTTCACTGATATCTGCCCCATGATGGATGAGGCCGATCTAGAGACTTGAGCAGGCTTCCTGCTGAGAGGGACTGGTGCCTACCCACTGGTGGTTGGAGCTGGGTCTTGTCCTTCTGATAGGCAGGACCATGTCAGGAGTTAGGTTTCAAGGTAGCTGTGGCCTCAGGAAGACTTTAGGCAGCCTGTCTGCTGATGGATGGGGCAGTGTTCCCTCCCTGTTTGTTGTTTGGCCTGAGACACCCCACCAAAGGAGCCTTCATGCTGTTGTATGGGCCCAGGTCTTGGTGTCAAAATTGCTGCCTCCAGGAAAGCTTATGCCAGTGAGTATGCTCCAGTACCTCCATCCCCAGAATGAACCATGGGCGCCCCCTGCCTCCCCAAGAAACCCTTCAAGACCAACAGGTAGGTCTGTCCCTGGAACCTCTGAAGCCACTGCTTTTTCCCTGGGTCTCAATGCATATGAGACTCTATGTGCACTCTCCAAGAGAGTGGAGTTTCTGTTTTCCCCAGTCCTGGGGAGTTCCTGTGATCAAGCCCCTCTTACCTTCAAAACCAAGTGCTCTAGGGGTCCCTCTTCCCAATGCCAGACACTCTGGCTGGAGAGTATGTCACAGGGCTAAGAACCGTTGTCACTCCTGTGGGAGAACCTCTGTGAGAGAATTATTTTCCAGTTTGTGGATTACCTGCCCAGTATGTATGGAGTTTGATTATGTCACAGTTGTGACCCTTGTACCATCACATTGTGCCTGCTTCTTTGTCTTTAGATGTAGCGTATCTTTTTTTTGGTAGCTTCCATAGTTTTTGTCAGTGTTTGTGCAGTTAATTGTGATTCTGGTGTTTTTGTGGGAAGTCCCCTCAAGTACTTCTACTCCACTGTCTTTATCTTCAACTAAGAGTGCAGTGTACAGGCAAGGTACTTTGGGTTTTTATTTTTGTCTCAGGATCTATAAAAAGTATATTCTGGTAGTAGATATCACAGCTTGTGTAGAAACTATACTCCTGTTTTCCAGTTGAAAGAGAAAACTGATCATACAAGGAATAGATTTATTGGCTCTGTGGCCTTGAATAGTTGAAAAAAAGAAAAGTGTTCAAGTAAAGAGGCTGCCTGAGGAGTATAAAGAGTACACTTACGGTAATGAGGGGAAGGTAAGAATTTGGTTACAGATACAGGGAAGTACATAGATGTGATAGCGTGGGCAGAAAAAAATTGCTTTTTAATTTTTCAGTGAAGTACATAGGCAAGTCATAAGTTTAGAAGGAGGAGAGTTTAGGAAGATTTAAGAAAAAGTATGAAGTAGTTAGCTAGGATAATGGAGGAGTGAATGGAGCAAAGAAAAATAACTGAATTACCTGGCTACACTAAGAGACAATTTCTGTATAGTCTCATAAATTTAAAATGAAAGCTGTCGGCACATTTGTGGGATTTTCTTCTGTAACAGTCAGCCACTTGACTGATGTAAAAATCGAATACATGTGGGTGGGAATTTTCATTACTGTTAGAGTTTTCCAGATTAAATATGATGAAAGGTGTGAGGGACAAGGTATGATGATGATGGTGGAGCATGAATCTAAATTGTTTTAAAAGTATTGTGGACGGAAAAGTGCAGCATAATAGCAATGATAGATTGTACACTCTGGTCCATATAAAGAAATACTGGAATTAGGGCCCTTGAAGGAATGAAGTGGGGAGGACTAGAAATGCTGGTCTAATGTATGGTGTTTGAAATTGATTGTAGAGGAATTGAAGTTTTTTCAATGATAAGCCCAGTTCATAGCCAGGGAAATGAGTGCATAAGGTAGGGGTAGCACAAGATAAGCAGGAAGAAGAAAATTAAAGATCTGGTAAGCCATGGTATTATAAGGATCATCTACATAGATACTGAAATCCATGAATTAATACTAAAATAGCATTGGAAAGAGTGACTCTGAGCCTGGAACAGAATTCTCTAAGGAATGAAGCTGAGTAATCCAAAGGTCAAAAGGGGACTGTAGTGAGTAAGGTAGTTGTTAGAAATCTCTAAAAACATAAGATCATGAGACTGAAATCCAGAGGTTTATGTAGAAGGGAGAGTCTGAAAACAGCAATGAGGACCTGAAGGACACATACACTAAGTTCAGGCATAAGAAACTTTGCAGGCTAATAGTCACATCTTAACGGAGCTGCAAGGGAAAGAATATCCTTACAAGGAGTCTCATGAGAGAAAAAAAGTGCAGGAAATAGACAAGAATTTGATGACACAAAATATTTTGCTGTGGTTGATAACAAGAGATGTGGAGAACAATATGAAAGTCTGGAGTGTGGGACGACCTGGGCATCTTAGACTGATGTAGACAGGGACGAAGGGCAGAATGGAATTTGCTCTGATGTCATCAAGGGCAGATGGTGGTGATGAGACTGGAAGTACCAGAGAGGCATAGAAGGGTGAGCCCATCCAGGAACACAGAGCTCTGGAGCACTTAAATCCACAAGACACGGACTTTACATCCTAGTTCGTGTATGTAATGACCTTATATCTCTGTTATTTGTAGAGCAATAGTCAGTTGCATTGTTATTATTTTCGTTTTCTTCCATCTTTCAAAAACTACATCCCAGCTTGTAGTCTGGTGGCTCAGTGGTAATGAACCTGTTATCCATGAGGACACAGGTTTGATTCCTCACCTTGCTCAGTGGGTTAAGGATCTGGCATTGCCATCAGCTCTAGTGTAGGTTGCAGAAGCAGCTCAGAGCTGGCATGGCTGTGATACAGGCTGGCAGCTGTAGCTCCAATTTGACCACTAGCCTGGGAACTTCCATATGCCACAGGTGCGGCCCTAAAAAGCCAAAAAAAAAAAAAAAAGATTTTTATACCTGATCCTAGAATAGTTTTCCTCTGATAATCATGTTTCCACTTTCTTATAAAAATGTATTTTATCATTTCACATCATGACCAATTTTTAGAATATGAAAAATAGCAATAACTGGTTCAATAGTAGTTACAAAAATGTTTTCTTTGTAAAAAATTTTTTGTTTTTATTTTTTCTTAAAGCAGTAGACTGTGGTGACGCAAAGTGTATGCTTTTAGTAAATACAGGTTGGCTTGAATCCAGGCAAGGATATATGTAGCAGCTCTGACCTTGGATGAACTTGTCTGTTCTCTTATCTGTATAATGGGGGCATTGGGAATGCTGAATGAAGCAACAATTTTAAAGCACTAATACGCATGGTACAAATTAAACATAATAATGTATATCTATAGCTCAATTTTAGCATCTGTTTTTACTATGAATAGTAATCATTATGTAAAATGTATAGTATCTTGAATAGTGATGAACTACGAAAAAGCAAATGTTCCTTAAAAATTAAGAGTAGTAGAGTTCCCTGGTGACTCAGTGGGTTAAGGATCTGGTATTATCACTGCTATAGCTCTGGTTACTGCTGTGGCGTAGGTTCAATATCTGGTCCAGGAACTTGCAATGGGTACAGCCAAAAAAAAAAAAAAAAGGTTGTAAAAATTGCTATAAATTTAGTGCAATTAAGTAGTCTATATCAAAATATCAAAAGTACAAGTCACCACAAGATAGAGGACCTTGTTCTATTTCTGCAACAAGCAAGTGGCACAATTTTGTGAACAAAATTAAAATTTAGTCCTTAGAGGGGTGACCGTCCCTTAGCATGTAAAATATATTTAAACTTTGTTGAAATGTATTTTTCTTTCAATGTTGAAATTTTTTTCTTTCAATATCATAAATTTTTAAAACATCTGAGAAATAAATGTAAAAGGAAGAGGAATTGTTCTACCAAATGCAAAATCTACCTAGTATTTGTTGGCACATTTTTGATGAAATATATTAAAAATAACCAAAAAATATTATAGCTTGCACAGTTCCCCTTTCACTTTCTTAAAGACTTTCTTCCAGCCACATTGCCAATACGGTTGCCACCCCTACACTATCATTCCTTTAGACATGCTACTGTCATGAGATGTATTTTATTAAATGACACATAGGGTTGGTCTTCTGTGAAATAATGATAATTAGCTGGGCTTCAGAGGTAGGTAGAAAACTTCCACATGAAAATGATCCCCACCTCATTGAATATGCTTTTTCATTAATGTTCCATTAACTGGCTGACAGTAACTCCTAAGCTAATGAACAAATCTGAATGTAATTCAACATTTATTAAGTGGCTTGCATCCCTATTATAACTCAGGCCCATCTCATATAGGCCACAGTAGAAAGGGGAAAGGGAAAAAGAACAAAAAGCCACTTACTTCCATCATCCACCTCTCATTTCCCTTTGAATGACGCTTACTCTAATTAACAGAGCTAAAATAGTGCAGTCAAAGTCAGCTTATTGGATTTTTAAAGCTCAGCGTCCAGAGGCTGATTGTTCATTATAATGGTACTTATTAAACTCTTAACCACTTCACTTTAGATAGCAAAGACTCAGCAGAAGACTAAATCAGGCACAGCACCAGTGAACCAAGAGCAGCTCTTCTTATCAGAGACAGGAAATCAGTTCAGGAAATTAACCTGATAAGACTTTGCATGTTAAGTTTCCTGTTAAGATGCTTTCAGTTTTCCCATTATGCTATTTTAAATCAACAGAAAATCTCCTGATTTTTTTTTAACTTTACCAATTCATATTTATTCTGGTACATATATTATATCTCATAGTATAGATAACAGAGGAATCTGGCATTTGAAGCACTACACTGTCATGGAATTATTTTGATATTTAGGATAAAAAATTTTTACTCAACTATATGGAATCAAATGCATTTTTTCATAGATACTAGTGTTTCTCTTCTGGTATAAGATGTAATTTTTGGAGTCTTCATTCTCAAATACACTTAGAGGTAGCTAGAGCATTCCACATCATTTTGCCTCATGCATTGATATGATTGCACTAGTAATGATGTAATTCAAAACCATGCATTCTGAAATTTCTCTTTTTCTAGAGTTATTAGTATACTCTAGTTCTTAAATATTCCTATGAAAACTGATATACCATTTGATGAGATGAATTTTGGAAATGTTCATTAATGAGGATCTGACTATAAGACACAGAATATCTTATTTTAAGGCCTCTTCAAAATCAGTAAATTGTGAGAATGAATAAAACTAAAACTTTTAAATCATTGTAGTTTTGAGAATATGGCTTTATATTTATGATGGATCTGATTTCTGAAAAAGCTTTAAATTATGAAAGAAGGGTTTACATAAACTTTTTCCTATTTAAAAGAAAAATATGCATGGGAAATAATTCAAGTGCTGCTAGAAGACATAAATCAGACATAAATTCCAGTCTAATATTTATCTAGATAACCCACTCTGTTCTGTCCCATACCATTTCTCCATAAGTCAACCAGTGTTCATTGGATTTAGTTATGAGCCAGTCTTCTGTCCTTTCAATTTAAATGTTAAGAGTTAGCTGAATAATCAAACAATCTAACCTGTCACCTAAAATGATTAGAAAAAAGAACAAAACCTAAGTCAGCAGAAGGAAGGAAATAATAAAGATCAGAGAGGAAATGAGAGATTTAAAAAAATAGAAAATAAGATCAAGGGCTGGTTCTTTGAAAGTGTAAACAAAATTGATAAACCTCTGGCCAGGCTAAGAGGAAAAGAGGATCAAAATGAAAAGGGAGAAAAAAACAAATGATATCACAGAAATACAAAAAAAAAAACAACACAAAAGAATACTATGAACAGTTATATGCTAATAATTTTTTTTTTTTTGTCTTTTTGCCTTTATGTAGAGCCGCACCCGCGGCATATGGAGGTTCCCAGGCTAGGGGTCTAACAGGAGCTGTAGCTGCCGGCCTTCGCCACAGCCACAGCAACGCGGGATCCGAGCCGCATCTGCAACCTTCATCACAGCTCATGGCAACGCCAGATCCTTAACTCACTGAGCAAGGCCAGGGATCGAACCTGCAACCTCATGGTTCTTAGTCGGATTCGTTAACCACTGAGCCACGAAGGGAACTCCGTATATGCTAATAAATTTGACAACCTAGAGGAAATGGATAAGTTTCTAGAAACCTACAGCCCAACAAAAATTGAGTCAAGAAGAAATAGATGACATCAACACACTGATCACTAGAAGTAAAATAGGATCTGTGATTTTAAAAACTCCCTAAAGACAAAAGTCCAGAACAAGATGGCTTTCCAGGCAAATTCTACCAAACATACAAAGAAGAACTTATACTCTTCCTTCTCAAACTCTTACAAAAGATCAAAGAGGAGGGAACACCCACAAAGATATTTTATGAAGCCACCATCACTTTGATAATAAAACTCAAACCACCAGAAAATTACAAGCCAATGTATTTGATGACTATAGGTGCAAAGTCTCACCAAAAATATCTGCAAACCAAATCCAACAATACACCACAACCAAGTTGATTCATCCCTGTTTCACAAATTCAGTATATACAAATCAATGTTATACACATCAACAAAAGAAAAGATAAAAGCCACATGATCGTCACAATAGATGCAGAAAAAACATGATAAAATTCAACATCCATTCGTGATAAAAACTCTTAACAAAATGGGTATAGAGGGAATATATATCCTAACATAATAAAAGCTATTAATAGTAAACCCACAATACAGCCAATATAACACTCAACAGTAAAAAGCTGAAAGCCTTCCTACTAAAATCTAAAACAAAAGAAGAATGCCCCCTCTTACCACTGCTATTCAACAGAGTATTGGAAATTCTAGCCACAGAAAAGGAAAAGATATCCAAATTGGAAAGGAAGATGTAAAATTGTTATTATATGCAGATGCCCTAGACTCTATATAGAAAACTCTGAACACTCCACATAAAAAAATATTAAACTGTTAAATGAATTCAGCAAGGTAGCAGCATAGGAGATCAACATACAGAAATCAGTTGCAACTTTACACTAACAGTGAAATACCAGAAAGGGAATGTAAAAACAAATGCCTTTCAAAATTACATCAAAAAATAAAATACTTAGGAATAAAAACCTGACCAAAGAGGTGAAAGATTTATTTGCTGAGAACTGTAAAACGCTAATAAAGGAAATTGGAGTTGATTCAAAAAAATGGAAAAATGAAGCATGCTCTTGGATTGGAAGACTTATTATTGTTAAAATGCCCATACTACCCAAATCAGTCTATAGATTTAATGCAATTCCTATCAAAATACCCATGACATTTTACACAGCACTAGAACAAATAATACTAAAATTTATATGGAACCATAAAAAGCCCAGAATTACCAAAGCACTTCTGAGGGGTCAGGGAAGGTGGGGTTATAAACCTTCCAGACAATAGTATAAAGCAACGGTAATCAAAAGAGCATGATATTGAAACAAAAATATGCATATGGAACAGAACAGAGAGCCCAGAATAAAAGGACATCCCTGAAGTCAATCTTAGAAGAGGTAAGAATATACAATGGGAAAAAGTCTCCTCTGCAAGTGGTGGTGTGAAAGTTGAATAACTACATGTAAATCAGTGAAATTAGAACACATACTTGAACCATAAACAAAAACTCAAATTGGCTTAAAGACTTGAGTGGCACCATAAAACTCCTAGAAGGAAACGAAGACAAAACGTTCTCTGACATAAATCATACCAATGTGTTCTTAGGTCAGTCTCTCAAGGCAATAGAAATAAAAGCAAAAGTAAACAAATGGGACCTGATCAAACTTACAAGATTTCACACTGCAAAGGAAACCATAAACAAAAAGACAACCTATGGAATGGGAAAAAGTATTTGCAAATGATGATACAACCAATAAGAGATCAATTTCCAAAATATACAAATAGTTCATACTGTTCAGTATCAAAAAAAGACACAAACCACCCAACTGAAAAATGGACAGATCTAAATAGACATTTCTCCAAAGAAGACATACTGATGTCCAACAAGCACATGAAGAAATGCTCAGTACTGATAATTATTAGAGAAATGCAAATCAGAACTACAATGAGATACTACATTAACACTGTTCAGAATGACCAAGAAGTCTACAAAGAACAAATGCTGGAGAGGGTGTGGAGAAAAGGCAACCCTCCTATACTATTGGTGGGGATGAATGTTGGTACAGCCACTATGGAAAATAGTATGGAGGTTCCTTAAAAAACTTAAAATGGAGTTGTCTTATGATCTAGCAATCCCACTCCTGGGCATATATCTGGATAAAATTAAAGTTTGAAAAGAGACATGTACCCCGATGTTATAATAAACACACAATGGAATACTACTCAGCCTTGAAAATGAAATAATGACATTTGCAGCAACATGGATGCAACTAGAGGTTATCATACTAAGTGAGGTTAAGTCAGAGAAATACAAATACCATATGATAACATTTAAATGGGGAGCCTAAAATATAATACAAGTGAACTTATCTTTGTGAAATAGAAACAGACTTCTTGTAGCCAAGGGGGAATGGGGGATTCGGGAGGAATGGAGTGGGAGCTTGGGGTTAACAGATACAAACCATTATACAGAGAGTGGATATACAACAAGGTCCTACTCTATAGCGCAGGGAACTATATTCAGTATCCTGAGATAAAATATAATGGAAAAGAATATAAAAAGTGTGTAAATATATATCACTTTCTAGAGTGGCATAAATTAACATTGTAAATGAACTATACTCCAATTAAAAAAAAATGGCTGAGTAAGAGAAAGCTCAGGAATCCTGTGAAATGTAGGAGATGGTTTAAGACCTATGTGCAAAAGGTTGGAAGCTTAGTTGGCAGGGTCAGAAATGGTACATACATGTGTACCAAAAACTCAATCTAACGTATCAGAGCAAAAAACATCAACTGGTAAGAATGATTTTTAGTGTCATTTATATGCTGACAACTTTTTGTCTCTAGTCCAGGTTTTTCCACTGAGCCACTCATGTATCCAACAAGCTGCTAGGTATGTTCACTTCTGTGTCCCACAAACATTGTATCTCAACATGTACAGAAGTAAACTGAATTGTCGCCTCCTAAAAGTACTTTCTCTTCCAGTTTCTCCCACTTCAATAATACTAAATCTATCCAGTTGCTCTTAAAAGAAAGCAGATATTTTTCACAACTCCTAGGTACCTCACCACTCACATTTAATCACACAATTTTGTAAAATTTGATACAAAATATATATCTCTAGGTGGTTCTGCCCATGGCCTCCTTAAGCCATTATCTCCAGTCTGGACAATACTGTTCCAAATCCAGATAGCAGAAACTGAGTTAGAAATGCCAATTAGATAAGAATTGCCCTTGTGGAATTCCCATCATGGTGCAGCGGTTAACGAATCTGACTAGGAACCATGAGGTTGTGGGTTCGATCCCTGGCCTTGCTCAGTGGGTTAATGATCCAGCGCTGTCGTGAGCTGTGGTGTAGGTGGCAAATGCGGCTCGGATCTTGCGTTGCTATGGCTATGGCGTAAGCTGGCGGCTACAACTCCAATTAGACTCCTAGCCTGGAAACCTCCACATGCCGCGGGTATGGTCCTAAAACAACAAAAGACAAAAAAAAAAAATTGCCCTTGTAAGACACTCTCTTCTCCAAATACAAAAATAGATAATGTAAAAGAAGCAGATGAGAACGGAAACAGCATAAACATTTATATGCGTCAAAGGCAAAAGAACCACCAAATGTGAGCAAAGCTCAAGCCATGTGCATCCTTGCCTCTGTGTTCAGAATCAGGTAGAGGAAACTGGGAGTTCAGTCCATGAGGCAAGAGAAACTAATCCATGTCAGACAGCCAGAGGCAAGCTGAGTGTTTGAAACTGGGGGATATAGCAGGACTCTTGACTCACGTGAATGGAGAGCCACAGACGCTGATGCAGGTCACTTCCCAGGGCTATAGGTGACTTAGAGTAGCATGCTGGGATTTCTATAGTAAGCACTAGAAGCATGGAAATAAAAACCACAAACTAATATGTCATATATAAGCATAAGTCAGAAATTATATGAAATGAAAGTGAACTTAATGGTACAGTTAAAAGATAAAGTATGTAAGAATGGATTTTTTTTTCTTTTTAGGGCCACACCCATGACATATGGAAGTTCCCGGGTGCTAGGGGTCGAATTGGAGCTACAGCTACCGGCCTGTGCCACAGCTACAGCAACACAGGATCCAAGCTGCATCTGTGACTTACACAGCAACTCCCAGCAACACCATATCCCCAACCCACTAGGCGAGGCCAAGGATCAAACCCGCATCCACGTAGATACGAGTTGTATTCATTTCCACTGTGCCACATCAGGAACTCCTGGATTTTTTTTTAAATAATGTAAACTACTTTCTGTCAATATGAGTTACATCTAGGAATAAAGGTGAATTTCCCAACATGAACCTGATAAAGATATTTACAAACAGCTTTAGCAGACATCACATTTAATGGTAAAATATTACCTTCCTCCAGAGATCAGTAACAGACAAGGGTGTTTGCCATCCACATGTCAACATTAATTTTAGCTACAGCAGTGATACAAGAAAGAGCAGAAACAGTGTAAATGGCTTAAGGGTTAGAAAGGAAGACCTAAAACTTCTACCAGTAGAGATGACATGAATGTGTACATACGAAAACATAACAAAAACAATATCTAGAGAAAAACCTATTAGTACCAACAAATCTAGCAAGCTTATTGAATATAAAGTCAATAAGCAAATATCGGTTTTCTTTCCACATACTAGTTATAAGTAATTAGAAAATTTAAACTGAGCTGTTATACAATTGAAATATCACAGATAATATCAAATTCCTAAGAAAGTAATTAAAAATAAGGCATCACAAAAGAACAAGACATTACTAAAACTAATTTTAAAGGATGGAAATCAGTGAAGCATGAACAACTTTCATGAGATAAAAGACTAAGTTAAAGATGACAATTTCCCCCAAATTATTAATAGAGTCAAAGCAATTTCAATCATAGTGTGGCCACATTTTTATGGAAAATTGCCAAGCTGATTCTAAAACTTACATGAAAATGCAAAAGCCCATCAATAGTCAAGATAATATTGAAATAGAAGAACAAACTTGTAGAACATGCATTACCAGGTTAATAATACATCTTATTGTAAGTTAAAAGAATTAAAACAGTATGATGATGATGCAAAAATATACAAACAGGCCAAGAAAACAAATCAGAGATCCCAGAACCAGACCTATTTATCGATAAATAAAAATAAGAAAGTTTATGTACTTGTAGTGGAATACGCTTGATCAGTGGAAATATATAAAATATTGATCAAAAGAAACAATACAAAAAAGATGAAGTATATGTTATATAATGTTCAAAGTGGTAAAAGAGTACATAGATTTTTAAATATATACATTTTTGGAGATATCATAATGGCTCATCAGTAATAAACCCAACTAGTATCCATGAGGATGTGAGTTCGATCCCTAGCCTACCTCAGTGGCTTAAGGATCCAGCATTATTGTGAGCTCTGGTGCAGGTCACAGAAGCAGCTCAGATTTCACATTGCTGTGCCTGTGGTTTATATAGGCTGGCAAATGTAGTTCCGATTAGACCCCCTAGACTGGGAACTTCCACATGCCACACCTACAGCCCTAAAAAAAGGCAAGAAAAAAAATAAATATATACATTTCTTAAAGCAGGGATAGAATTACCACAAAAGCCAGTGGTTACCTCTAGAAATGACAGGATTGTGATGAAAGAAAGCTGTACTATTTTGAAAAGGACACAAAAATTATTGAACATAAAGGGAAAGAAATTTATTCGCCTCAGAACTAATTTTTCTATTAATAGCAAAAAAGGCAGTGGGACAAGATATTAAAACACTTATAATTGAAAACAATTTATTTCCATAGAATATAAGGCACCCTCATGAATCAGTTACAAAAATAAAGACAACCCGATTTACAAAGGTCAAAGGACTTGAATTGGAATTTGATAAAATAGCATTTTTTTCTATATAATATATACGATATATGAGGGCCGCAAGTGTGGCATATGAAAGTTCCCAGGCTGTGGTTCAAATCAGAGCTTCAGCTACTGGCCTTCACCACAGCCACAGCAACATGAGATCCAAGCCTCATCTGTGATCTACACCATAGCTCAACGTTAATACCAGATCCTTAACCCACTGAGCAGGGATTGAACCCACATCCTCATGGATACTAGTTGGGTTCATTTCTGCTGAACCACAACAGGAACTCCTAAAATAGGCTTTCTGAATGGCTTCAAAATGTAGGAAAAGATGCTTCCTCACTAGTGATCTGTGAAAGGAAATTAAATCCAAAATGAGATTAATATACACGTTGAACAGTTTGACTAAAAATAAAAACTTTGGTCATACTAAGTCCTGATGAGAATGTAGGTCATGTGGAACTTTCCTACATTCCAGACGGGCATGTAAGTTGAAACTACTTATTTAGAACACTATTGTTTTCTACTGGTGTTGAACATAAACTTTATAATCAAGCAATTCCACTGCTAGGTGTATACATTTCAAAAGGTGTGACACATATATACCAAGTGTCATGGAGAATAATATTCATAATAATATTAGTTGTAATAGCACCAAACTAGAAAGAATATACATGTCCTGTCATTATTAATAAAAATAAATTGTTGGTATAGAACAGCAAGAACAATGAATTATATGCAACATCAGAGCTGGATCTTTAAAAAATGACAAAAGAAAATATGAAAGAATAGATAACAATATTCAGTAATATAAAATTATAAAAGGTGAAATCTATAGTGTTTAAAGAAATGTTTAGGTAGCAACAAATAAAAATACTGCAAGACAATGGTAAAAATCAAGATAGTACTTACCTTTGGAGAAAATAGAGGAGATATTGATTGTGTAGTGATGGAGGTGTTTCCAAAAACTCCATCGCAGTGTTACCATTTCTCATCCCTGGTGGTGTTTGTGTAGGTATTACCATGAGTTATTAATTTATTCACTTTATGCAATTCTATGCATAGATACTATATTTCAAATTTTAAAATATTCAGTATCCTCTTCTGGAAAGATCTAATTCGAACAGACCAAGCCCCATAGTCACACACTAGTGAGCAAAATTAGTGGTGAAAATTTTCTAATCTTTGATGAGATAGTGGTAGTTTATCATTACAGTGGGTCTTGAGAGGCCAGGTCATTGGTAATGAAATGAATCACAAATGTTAGTTTTTAAATGTAATAGACAAAAATAGGGTGTAACACATTATACACATATATTTGTTTCATGAAACATGTTCAATTTTTTATTTTGCTTAGTAAAAGGGAATATATATTTCCTGACATAGTATGGGGGAAAATTTTTATAAACCTTGCTAATATTGGGTGAGGAGAGTTCTACCAATTGAGCTATTGAGTCTGCATTCCTTTTGGGTAGTAACTTTTAATTCATTTTCTTGAGACTTATTAGAGACCCATAAACCATTTGCTCTGTTAATAAATTTTATAAGAAATATATATCATATTAATTTGAAGTTATTTTTAGAAATATTTCTTTAAAGTGTTGGAAGGGAAAAATACTGGGGAGAAGAACATGAAAATTGGAGGATGTTTGCTTATTAATAATTATCTTTTCTTTAAATGTCTTAAGCTTGAACATTTTCAGAAGCCATATGGATGGGAGTGGACAATTTTAACATGTAAAAATGGGCAAGAATCTCAAGAATGATGTAGATATAGCTTATAGCAGTATTTCTGGCAATTAATTTAAAGTCAGCAAAAGCATGCAGGCTTGAAAATAACGAGTTCATGAGTTATCAGAAATTATCACTTCCAGCATGAACTCTGGGCTAAAGGTTCACTGAGTTTTGAAACATTCCACATGAAATTAGATTCTGGAGTTAGGTTGGTGGGGGAAGGAAGAATCAAAGGCAACTTGTTTCACTGGTAATGATGATTTTTGGTGTTACATGATGATGGCTCATAAAATTACAGCGCTTGTAAAATCTATTTAGTGCTGTTTGATAGGGGAAATGATGACAGTACCTGGGAGGAAACAGAGGCCACTTTTCCTTACCCGTACCTTTTATTCATTCTGTTCATTTAAACAGTGAATTCTTTTCCTTAGAGGCTACGCTACCTTAACTTTTTTTAAAAAGGGGACTCCCCACTTCTTACATTTGTAGGGAGCCTAATCTTATTTCTTGTGCCAGGTCCAGATGAGAATCTTGCCAAAAATGGCACACTCATATTCAAGAGACCATCAGGAAGCAGGATGGACTGGAGCCTTTCCAGAATTTTCATTACGGCAGTCAATCACAAATGAATACACAAAGTGATTGTGTTGAATGGCATGGATTAAAGACCGGGCTGCAGTGTTTGTGAGCCCTGTATGGTTGCACAAAACACCACCTAAACTCATGGAGCACCAGCCTCACAAGTGTGATACATACCAATGAAAGGTAATAACAAATGACTATTTCTTGTTAACTATGCAGAACTCCTGCCAGGGTCATGTTCTGCCTAATGTTGTTTCCTTTTTTAAAAAATGGGCTAAATAGGAGCATTGTGCCCAAATATTTACTCAATTATTTATAATTACAGACACTTCCATGTATATTGTATCTTTAGATGTGTCCTCAAGGCTAGCTAGAAAATAAGAAAAAATTTTATATATATTTTATGGAAAAGGAGACAAGTGATTTTTAAAATGGAAAAAGATCTCAAAAACTTGGGCATGTACAAGAAGAGTAGATTGAGAGTATCTGTTTATGTCTACCCTTGTTAAATCCTCACAAAATGAAAAATAAAAAGATAAATTAGTCAATCTGTAGTAATACTAAGAATGAGAGAGGGGATTTCAGCTGACAAAATATTTCAAATTATTCCTAGAAAACAAAGTCTATGGTGGAGTAATTGTAGCCTACAACAAAGGAGAAATTTTCAGTGGACTTGAAGCCATTCTGGTGATAGAAAATTAGTCTCTAAGCTCTATAATCTGTCAGGTTTGCAGAGTGAGAATGGTGGCTTAGTAGAAATCAAAATAATTAAGAATAATATGTATTATTATTTTGATATTATTTTACAGCGTAACTGCTTAAATAACCCTCCTACCTCTGCTGTAATTTTGAGTTGGCAGCACTGCTTATCCCCAGGCCAAAACATGAGAAATGCTCCCTAAAGAAATGGAGAAAAGTTGCCTTAGAAGAACTGAAATGCTGGCGTGGATCTTGTCACAGAATAATGTTCTCCTTAATTAGAGTGTGAGTGTCGTTTAGAAGAAGTCTTCTTTCCAAATTCTCACTTAGATTCCATCAGGGAATCCCAGCCATCGCACTCAAAAGACCCATTGCACAAGCAGGTATGAACCAGCAATAAGTCCCAACAAACACATTTAGTGTGCTACAATTTTTTAAGATGGACATGCATTTTGAAAAAAAAAAAAAAAGGATAAAGATGAAAAAAAGAGCCACTTAGCATAAAACACTGATAATTTGGAGACTGTAAAGGAACATAAAATTAGTTTTTTTAAGAAAGTTTAAAAGCAGTTGAATGCATTTTATGTAAATGAGTAGCTTATAGAATTCTACTTCTGGAAACAAAAGAATAATTGGTGAGGATTTGCCCTCTCTCCATGAATAACTAGAACACTGAATATACAAAATGACAATTTTCAGTCTTTGGACATTAGGTAAAGCAGAAAAAACAACTAATCCCTGTAAGAACAAAACCAATGGAAAATTCAGATTGCCTGAGCTTTCTACCTGAAGATAATTTCTTGATGAAGGCCTAGGCAGTCTAGCTCTACCAAGCAAAGTTTGGTGGTCCTGCTAAGTTGAGGAGACAGAGCCCAAAATTCAGGATGGATAGATGGCTAGACTTTGAAGAACAGGGTAACAGAGGAAATGGAGATGCACAGAGAATGAACTCCAAAAACCTGCACAAGAGTGATGCTGAATCTTTATCTGAAAACTTACCTGTGCATTCACAGGGAGAAACTCCTACAAAGCAAGACCAAATAGAACAGACACAAGTTGTAGTCTAGTGTGGTCAGCATTAAGATATATCATCTATATCTAGATCAATAGATATATACAATATCTATATTCAGTGTCATTGTTCAGATATCTATTTAATGTTGCACTATGCTACCTGATTTATATAATGGCAAAAGCATTTTGCAGATCTATAAGCAATATTGTATACATTTAGAAATTCCATGTTAGAATTTACTTTTCAGGACTTCAGTGATACTAATTTATTAACTTGAATTTAGAAAAATATAATAGATACTATCAAATAGTCAGATACCTGGTGTTGCAGAGAGAAAATTTCCCTATGGTTTCTGGCATGTTTCATTTTTCTTCCATTCCACTTGCTTTTGGAATATATAACCAGAATCTTGGATATAGATTTGGGAACCACTGAAACATATAAATTCCAGTGGAGCTTGTTTTGTATCAATGCTTTTAGGGGTTTTTTTCCCCATTTCTATTTCATACTTGGATATTTTTCCTTGTGCCATTATTACTACTATCAGTGGTATCCATGAGACCCTTAATGTTACAGTCACATAAGAATGAGAAATCAAGCAGAAGAGTGGGAAGCAGGAACACATAAGCTGTGATTTAACTCTTCCATTGTTCAATTTAAAGAGCATTTTTTGAGTAAATAACATGTTGTCTTTTGTTTCCATTACTGTACATTTGAGAGTGACTGATGACTTAACAAGCTGGTTTGTGTTCAGCAGCCCACAGAGTGAATTGCACTGTGCGCTGCAGTGATTGGTCTAAGGCTGTAGAATTCATCTAACTTGACAGTGGTTTGTGACCAGTTGCCCTGTGAGTTTTCTCCATGGCGTTTCTTGTCTAACTTCTCATTTTTGAACTGTTTTATATCTTGTTTGCCCCAGTCACAGCCATTCTGAATGAGTTTCCTAAGGTGGCTGTAGCCAAGAACTGTTCACTGGGAAAGCTTAAAACAACAGAAATTTAATATCTTATATGTGTGGAGGCCAGAAGTCAAGGACATGGTGTCACAAGGCTGTATTTTCTCGGAAGTGTCTATGGTGAAATCTATTCCATGTTTTTCTCTTAGGTTCTGGGGTTGTCAGCAGCCCTCAACACTCCTTGGTTGGTAGGTGCATCACTCGAGTTTCTGCCTCCATCATCACACGATCATCTTCTCCCTATGTTCTCAGTTCTCTCCTCCTCTAAGAGCATCAGTCATGTTGAGTGAAAGATCTACTACACACCTGTATGCCATCGTCTCTGTTACATTTGCAACCACCTTTCTTCCAAATAAGCTCACATCCTGAGGTAGTGGGAGTTAGAACCTTAACACATCTTTTGGGTTATAGAATTCAGCCCATAGCATATGCCCAGGAAGAACAAATGGGAATTTCCTACCCTACATTATTGAAATATTTTCTATCATATAATAAGCTAAGAGGCTCTCAGTTTCAGCAAATACTCCTGTTGAGTATTTCCAATAGCATCAGCCCCAAACTTGTTAAATGGATAGATGCTAAATAAATACTTTGGCTTAAAGTGGGGAAGAAAAAAGAAATCTTTTTTTTTTTTTGTCACATGAACACATTTTTCTTTTGGGCATAATTAACATTTAAATAACTTAGTTTTCTCTACTTTGCTATTTTAATCAGGTGGTAGTTTTTTCATATCCAGCACAAACACCTCTTTGGGGATGCAACTCTTCATTTCAGAAAAACATTGCAAAGGTAGATTTATCATAGAAGGTTTCCTACATCAGTCTTCATCTGTTTCAAATTTTTATTGCTAAGCAATTTCTTTTCTTGACATGCCTACAGAAGAAACCATAATATATCTCCCAGGCAACCAGCCATGTACATAGCTGAGATTATTAAAATAAACCTAGGACTTATCCTGTGTTTAAAAAAGTGGGTTTAAATTACCCTGAAGATTGATATAATCTTATGGACAGTAGATAGGGCTTTATTCCTATAATGATTTTACCTACCAGCTTATTCTGGCTTGAAATTCTTGGGGCTGAGGATCCATTTATTTGGCAAATGAAAATGAAGCTAAAAGGCTTCGGGTGCTCCACTCTCTGACATTATCAAGATGAACCCAAAATTTATTCTGTGTAAAAATAGGTCTAGATAATCATTTGATCAATATAATATGTATAACAGATAGGATACTATTCCTGTAGTGATCTTGCCTTGCTGCTTGCTCTTGCTTGAAATCTCTGAGCAAGGACACGGGTGGAGACTTTTTATTACACAGTCAGACACGGGACTGACTTCATAATAATGCTTCCTGGTCTCAGATTCACACTATAGTATAATTTATTTGTTTTAGACAGTTTCTTGCAGCAGGTTTTTTTTTTTTTCTTTTAAACACACCCACCTCTTGGCATGTGGAAGTTCCCAGGCCAGGGACTGAATCCAGGCTACAGCTGTGATCTGTACTACAGTTGTAGCAATGCTGGATCCTTTAACCCACCGCACCATGCTGGTGATCGAACCTGCACCTCCACAGCAACCCAAGCCACTGCAGTCAGATTCTTAATCCACTGCATCAGATCAAGAACTCCATCTTGCAGCAGATTTTGGGAGAGGAAGGTGCCTTGGGTGACAAGAAGAAATACAATTCCTACGAGTGGGGGGGTAAGGAAGATATCTGTAGTAAGTATTCACTCTTTCATCAGGAACTCTGGAGATCAGAGACATAAGTAGTGTTTTGAGATTAGCCTGGGAGTTTGAATTATTCAGGTAGTTGTAGCTCAGATATAAAGTTTGGGTCTGAATACACATGTAAAATTAAACACTCAAAACTCAGTTCATGACTTTTTTCCTTAAAATCATTTTCTGTTCTATTCCTTCTTTTCAAAGAATAGCACCATCATTAATCCGATTGCACAAGCTAGAAATCTTGGTGGCATCCTTAACATTGACTTCTTCCTTGCCACCTACATTTTAATTGACCACCAAATGTCATCTGTTATTCTATAAATACCTCTTGAAATCATGTACTGCCCTCCTTTCACTATCATGACCACCACCATCCTAATCCAAACTACCATCATGAGTTGTAACCACTCTGGAATCTCTGCAAACCAATATGTTTTTCATACTGCATTTGTTCATCCATCCATCCACCCATTCAGCAAGTATATGGTGAGCCCATACTTAGAGCCAGGCAGTTCTAGACACTGTAAAATATAGGTGATAAAAGCACCAGCCCTCATGAAGCTAAATATTTTGGTGGTGGGAAACAAGCAATAAGCAATGCGATTTATATAAACAAAGGTTTTACAGACAAAAGAGAGGAATGCCAAGTGCTATGCAAAAAAATAAATCAGGAACGAAACAACATATAGAGAAAAGCTTTTTGATATAATAGCCAAGAAAACTTCTCTAACTAGGCAATTTCAGCAGATACTTAATGACATTGATTGATTAAGTCAGACACCTGGTGGAAGAACATTCCAGGGAAAGGAAGGAATACATGCAAAAAAAACTGAATATGCTTATCAGCTGAAGATCAAAAAAAGTAGTGTGCTGGAGAATCATGAGTGATGGAGAGCTACTGGTAATACATTGTAAGAGCAGAAATAGTGGCACAGGAATAGAGGATGCAGGATTTTCTAGACCACATTACAATCATAGGAACTAATTTTGAATGAGATAGGAATCCTTTAAAGGAATTTTTAGAAAAGTTACTTAACCTCTTTAAATTTTTGAAAGTTTAATCTGGCTGCTGTGTGACATAGACCCTAGAAGGGATATTAAGGGTAAAAGAATAGATCCAGTTATGGATCTACCGAAATGATTCGGAAAAAGAGCTTACAACTAGAGTGGCCGTGGTGGTGAAGTCAAGGGGACAGGTGTTTAATTTATCTTAGAAATAAAGCAGACGATGTACTGATTTACAATATATGATAGAGGGGAAATGGATCAGAAATAATCCACAAGGCATTTGGATTCAACAACTAGAAAGATGACATTTCTAGTCATTAAGTTGTTACTGTCCTTGTTTTTGGAAGTGGTAGGGGCAAGGGAGGTGGAAAAATCAAAAGATTTACTTTGGTATAGGCTAAGTTTTAAGTACCAAGTTTGTCTTGAGAACTGTTCAAGTGGCTTATTAGTGTAGAAGACTGGAGTTTGGAGTACGGTTTTGAACTGAAGATAAATTCATGGTAGTCTACACATCATGAGATTGAAGATGATACCCTTGAGAATAAACACAAAGAATTTTATCTGAAGTCAGCCTTGGACAGTACCGTATTTGGAGGTCAGAATGATGAGAAGAAATTGGCAAAGAGAACTGAAGAGAAACAGTTAATAAAGTAGGAGGAAAATTGAGAATGGTGATCTCTGTTAAGTTTAAGTGGGATCACAATACCTTGGTGCCCAGCAGGGCCCACTGAATTGGGCTTTCAGTTCCCCATTCTCTCTTTATAAGCTCTTGCACCACCAGGACTAAGTACCTACAAACTGCATTTCAGACTCCCCTAACCATCAGAGATTTTTGTTGGATTCTTCTAATGTGATGCACTGAAAGGAGAACAGGTGATTGAAAAGGGGGAACCAGTTTATCCTAATTATGGGGGCAACTGAGATAGCAGCCACAGTATTAGCAGGGAAATTGTGTACAGTGGCACATAGCAGGCTCCAACTGTGTCAATGGAAGTTTCAGGGAATTCAGTAATAGGACAGACTTCTGTTTTCTTGCTTGTTAGCAATAGTACATTTCCAAGTAGCATCTTGGTGGTAGTTTTTCTAAAAGTTCCCCTGCATTGTTTCCTTTAAAATGTAATTACAGCTTCTTAGTCTTTGGTCAGCAGTATTCTTCTGTTTGTTACTCTAGCTCTTCCTTCCCACAACTTTCTGATCATTCCTTGCCTTTACTCCCTTTCTACTTGAAATATACTGAGTGGTTGACCCTTTCCTGACAGAACCGTAACCAGTAAGTACTTAGTGTGAGAAGCCATTCAAAGGTGGAAATCTGGGATTAATTATCAGCCTTGAATGTGCCTAAACACAGTGGTCATTTCATTGCCAGTATAAATGGAATGCTGCCAGTCCATGGCTGACGGTGTATGATATGACTGTAAGGTTAGGCGTTTTAAAAGGACAAGATTGGAAAAGTGGAGGTCTAGGGAATAGGTATGTAGATGAACCTCCTGTAATGTGTACCATGTGAGGGTATTCACATCCAATATGAATATTCTTCTGAGAGCACACACGGTAGAGAAAGATTTCAGTAATCAGGGGAAAAGATATCAAATCAATTTTGTGGATTTCTGTCACCTGAGGCTCATTCAGTGAACTTATATACAAATTGTCCAGAGAGTCAGGAATAGAAGTAATGCATGTACCTGACCTCATCAAGGATGAACTAGCTAACAATATGGCAGTTAAAATATTAATTACACTATCTGAAATTACTTCTTGTTGCTCTTAGGATAAAGATAAAACTAATTAATATTGATTTAAAAGTTCTACATAATGTAGCCCTGTATCATACAGAGCTGGATAATTTTTTTTCTAAAAAAAAAAAAATCCCACCAATATCCTCTCAGCTGTAAATTATTTTTTTAAATTGGTTTCTTTCTCCCTCTTATTATATGTCCATTCTGGGCTGGCTGAGTTTTCACATAATCCTTTTTGAACCAACCATCTGAAGCTTTGCTGGGTACTTCAAAGGGTAGGTATGGTGAATCCCTCCCATTTCATTAACCAGTCTGCATCACTTACACAGTCAGACCTAATTTCATGAAGTGAAGAAAAATAATCACACCATGTGACCAGGAGAACTGGAAATATTTGATGGAAAGGACTAATAGTTACTGCAATCCACTCTTGTAACCATCAGATATTCAGTACATTCTCTTTCCTACATCTGTATCATCCTTCTTCCCCAGAGGAGAAATCCCAAGAGTCCCAAACAATCACTGCATCCAGCTCAAACTCAAATATCTTGGACTCTTGTCCAGTAGTCTCTCATTGCATTTGGACAAAGATCCTTTTGGTCCAGAGACCTATGAACTGAAATATAAATTATTTGACCTGCAGATACCCAAAGTGCAATGTCAAGACTGGGACAGGATAATCATAGTAAATAATCCACTTCAGAAGGTAGAATAATGTGAGCTATATACCAATCACTGGTTCATTACAATTCTGAAATTTGTTGGTCAATATTGCAAGGACATCTGCCCTGGTGTTAGAGATGATCCTTGATTAAGCATTTTTCAATATTGCACTGTTTTAATTTACGAGGCCATCACCACATTTCATTTCAGGAAACCAGGAAAATGCAAAATTACACGTATTAAATTGGAGAACTGGGATATTTTAGAGCATTTAAAGACTGCCACTAGTGTCTACCTATTTTTCAAACCCAGTTTCTTCCCACCCATGCCTATATTCTTCTTTCATTTTCTGCATTGGCCTCTCTGTTCTTCATCCATGTCAACCTCGCCCCTGATGCAGGGACTTCTCCCTGCCTAAAACAGTCCTTCCCCCCAATTCAACAACTTAACTTGGTTTCATATATAATACTTCAGCTCATGTATTACTCAGAGAAGCAAACCTTCCTTTATTTGCATGATTCAGTCAAATGTCTCCATCATGGACTTAGTCCTGGATACTGTGTACCTCTGCCTAGATCACCATCAGTCATCATGTGAACAAGGGTCCTATATTTTCATCATTGTATCCTTAGCACTGGCATGGGCCTGACAATAGGTGCTATGTACCTACTTCTTAAATAAGTGAATCGATATAGCAGAAAAAATACCAACGTATTTTTTCTCCACTGCCTCTTGTATTCAGTTGAATAGTTAAGCCCTATCAATACGTGATGTTCTTCCTCTCCCACCTCTCTTCCCATCATCTCCTTAACAAGGTGATAATATAGGTTCTTTAGACACATCATTACAACAGCTTCAGAGGTCTGCTGCCACCTATAACGCATTGTGCACCTTCAGCCATTTTAACATCATGGCTCCTGTTTCAAAGACCTCCAAGGGTAATTAAAAAGTAGCTGAAAATAATGTTTTATTTATTAAAATCCCTGTTGTGCATTTTAACTTATCAGCATAAATGCCCCAAATTCTGATGTCAGGAACATCCAAGAGCTATCCTTCATTCTTCAGCAGATGATCTTAAGCCTATGAAATTAGGATCCCAAACAAAATTATGTGCAGAGCCCATCAGGCCTTATCTGACATTCATAAAACATTTTCATTTTCATTTCCCAGCTCAGGATGCAATTGTCTTGTTCATGCAACAGGAAGGAAGGACTGCTCAGTATTTCCTCGTGGTGGATTAGCCTAGACCAATCAAGAACAAACTTTTTCTTTGTGAAGGCTTACATGACTTCTTAATCACCTAATTCTACTGAGAGACTTCCGATTTTTCTCTCCCAAATAAATAGCTCCCTTTATTTAGCCTCTGCAGTGTATATGGCAGGCTTGAATGCCAAACACAAAACAGACTGAAGGAGTCAGAGACTGAGCATGCAGATTACCTCCCCAGAATTCCCTAATGCAGAGAAATGATTTCACTGCTGTGTTAGTTATGCTAGCAGAGTGCATTTCTAATGCCTCTTCTCTTCATTCATAAGTGTTTAAACATTTTAATGAATGTGTTATTTACTGTAATAAAGTCAGAGTCTGCTATTAAATTAATAGAGCAATGTAACCAAGAATCCCATAACAGCAATTTATCTGTGCTCAGTATTACTGAGCTCTAAACACGAGATTCCTGGCCATTTGAATCCCCTGCTATTCTGTAGATGTTGCATATATACTCATTAAGCTGCAAATGATCAGCAGATTTAAGTTTGTGTGTGTGCACACACGTGCATATTTGTATATATAATGCTTCAACATGGTGGTTAAAATGACTTCTTGAGATAAACAGCCTAGCTTCAAATCCTGGCTCTATTAGCTGGGTGTCCTCAAGCAAGTTACATTCTCTATAAGCCGTGATTGTCTCCTCTGTAAAGTAGGGATAATATCAGTGGTTCCTTCATTGGGTCGTTCAGATCAAATAAATGAGATATTCTGCACAAAGCAAGATGCCTGACACATGTTAAGCTATAAATATTAGACCTTGTTACTATCAGATATAAAAGCTGAACATGGTCACTACCATCCCAATTCAGAACTTTTTAAACATTAGAATAGGCACCCCTTCTTGCACGGGAAGCAGAGTGGGCCAAAGCATAGCACTCCCATAAGCGGACCATGAACTGGATTTCAGCCCACAGGCACCTTCTTCATTGAGCATGCTCATATAGCATAAAACTTGTCTAACCGGGAACATTGGCTCTAGAGTTGATTTTACATCCTTCCTCCCTATCTCAGTGACACCTGTTTTCTTTTATCTTTCTCTCCCCTTCAAAATTTTGGAATGAGTTGGCTTTCACATGATCAATTGAAAAATGATCTCTAAAAGAAAATTTTTTTTCTTCTTTGAGGTAGTTCTTCTAAAGAAAAGGATTGTCTTTTTATCTCTGATTCCTGAGCTCCTAGCCCTGAACTTATCCTATGATGGAAATTCAATAAATGCCTGTCAAATGAGTGAATAAATAAGTTAATAACAAAGAATGTTTGCTACTTATCGACTAAAGATTCAAGCTAGGCTTAAACTGATGATTCCTATTAGCCAGAATTTCACCCAATATAGTTCTAATACCATGACAACACAAATATTTAAAATAGATCCATAGAATCTATTCTATATCATGAAAATCATAATAAGCACATAAAATTGGGAAGGAGGAACTAAATGATAGGGAAAATTAAGTTCTTAACCAGACACTGACCTCCAGATAGGCACTGAACCAAATTTAGGGAACTGTTTCTAGCTTAAAGTTTCTTCAAAGCAGTCTTGCTCTTTCTTAATCAGGCTTGAATTCATGACTACATAGTCAGTTTGGATAATAAAAGATACTGACATGTGTAAACAGTGGACTTCCCTTCTGCTGCTATATCCCCAAATTAGCCAGTTTTTTGAGATCTAGTTGTCTGGTTACTCAGGTAACCCACTAGGTAGAAAAACAAAACTTTTTTTTCCTTACAAAGCCACTGAAAGCATATATTTCAAAATATTCATAGTCAAAACAATGTGGTAGGGACCAAACCCAAATACAGAACTGTAACACTGACTCAGTGACACAAACTCCCAACAGGATGTGAGTGTTTACATAGCAATGGCGAGTTACCTACAATCACACTTACATAAAATCTTGATAGGCAAAGTTTGTTTCATATAAAGGACAGAAAAATATATTTCCATTAGTTCAGTAACAGTTTCAAAGAGAAAAATCCAAATATTTGAAGCAGAGTTATCTTTTAAAGATAGACAGAAGACCTAAATATACATTTCTCCAAAGGACACATACAGTTAGCCAGTAGGCACATGAAAAAATGGTCAGCATCAGTAATAATTAGAGAAATGCAAGTCAAAACTAAAATGAGGTTATCATCTTTATACTGGTCATAATGGCCATTGTTAACAAGTCAACAAATAACAAATGCTGAAGAGGATGTGGAGAAAAGGGAACCCTCTTTCATTGCTGGTGGCAATGTAAATTCGTACAACCACTGTGGAAAACAGTATGGAGGTAGCTCAGAAAACTAAATATAGAACTACCATTTGATCCAGCAATCACACTCCTAGGCATATATCTGGACAAAACTTTCATTCAAAAAATATGTGCAACCCTATGTTCATTGCAGCACTATTCACAATAGCCAGGTCAACCTAAATGTCCGCGGACAAATGAATAGATTAAGAAGATATGGTACAGGAGTTCCCATTGTAGTTTAGCGGTAATGAACCAGACTAGCATCTATGAGGATGTGGGTTTGATCCCTGGCCTTGCTCAGTGGGTTAAGGATCCAGCACTGCTATGAGCTGTGGTGTAGGTCACAGACACCACTCGATCTCACGTTGCTATGGCTGTGGCATAGACCTGCAGCTGTAGCTCCAATTCGATTTGACCCCTAGCCTGAGAATTTCCATATGCTGAAAATGTGGCCTTAAAAAAAAAAAAAAGAACGAGAAGATGTGGTAAATATATATATGCTGGGACACTACTAAGTCATAAAGGGATAAAATAATGCCATTTGCAGCAACATGAATGGACCTAGACGTTCTCATAGTAAGTGAAGTAAGTTAGAGAAAAGCACCATGTGATATCACTTACAAATGGAATTTAAAATATGGTACAAGCAATCCTATCTACAAAACGCAAACAGCTGAAACAGATCACAGACATGGAGAGCAGACTTGTGGTTGCCAGGGGGAAGAGAGGGGTGGGATGGAAGTGGAATTTGAGGTTGGTAGCTGCAAACTATTATATTTGGAATGGATAAGCAACAGGGTCCTACTGTACAGCACAGGGAACTGTTCCAGTCTCTTGTGCTAGAACATGATGGATGATAGTATGAAGAAAAAAAAAAATACATATACGTTTGACTGGGTCACTTTGCTGTACAACAGAAATTGAAAGAATGCTGTAAATCAACTCAAACAAAATGTAAGTAAAATAAACCATAAGCAACCACAAAAATAATGATAATACAATCAGTAAAGCCTGCCCTGACAATTTTTTTAAACTAGGTTATTTCTACATCTCCCCTGCCTCCAGCATTTTTGATCTCCCTTATCTGTCTCTAAAATTTATTTTGATAGAATTCACCCATTCTGATACATCATTAAATTTAATTATTTACTATGCCTGCTGTTGGGTGTCTTTCTTCACCCCCATACATAAACAAAGGTATAAGCTCTTGTCCAACACAAGCTGGAATGCATGTGTGTTTTAACCCACTAGCATATGCCAATGACCTAGAACCATCCAGGTGTGTATCAAGGCTCTCAGTAGATATTTGCTGAATGAATGAATGTCACTCTTTTGATTGAAATATTTTCTTCAACTACTTATTCATTAAAATCCATGCCCTTCAAGGCTATGTAGCCCTCTTCCCTCTCCACTTCATTTTCTCTCTCTCTTCCTACCAATTAACTCCCGTTAACTGATGCATGTGCCACATTCTCTCCTGTATCAGGACCTTCTCTGGTGGTGTTTCCTCCACTCTCCTCTCTACTTCCTCCTTCTACCAGTCCCCCGGTCTTCTCTTTGCCAGGTTCTTAACCTTTAAGTGTCTTCCTAAAGATTATTTTTCTAGAGGGCCTTTCCTTCTTATCCTAAGTAAGCACCTTCCCTCTCCTTACATACACACCCCTTTCTTTTCCTCTATCTTAGTACTATACACAGTTTGCAAGTGCACATTTGTTTCTTCTCTGTTCCTCCATTAGACTCTGTGTCATGAGAATAGGAACTTTGTGTTTCCCTAGTGGTTTCCTAGGCTTAGCACATAACATACACTCCATAATGCTTGATGAATAAACAAGTAGACAATTCAGTTCATTTAGAACAAGCTCTTGATTTCTTTTTCAAGGGATATTTTAAAAAGGATGTACAATAAACATCCTTGGTCTTCTTGACCCTCTATTTCCAGGATCTAGACTTCCTGATTCTAATTCAAAGTCAAAATTAATCAATGTGTTCATTCTTCATTAAGTTAAACATGGCCATGCACTGCTACACCTGCAGCTGTTCAGAAGTTTCCAGATGTTTAGTGTCACGACTGAAACTAGTAAGATGTTTGGGCATCTTTTCCCCATATTTTTTGTGAGTATGTATGAGAGAGAAGGCTTATTGGAAGTGATTTACACTAATTACTGAATGTCCATACACATACATTTTACTATCATCTGAATCAATATGCAATTCAGACTGGCCCTAAATCCTCTCTACTTTTATTTCATATAAATTTATTACTCCTTGCTCAGTGCTGTAAAGTTTAATTAAAGTCAGTGACTGCATCTTGATTGCTGTAATTATTTGACACATAGCTTTTGAGCACTTATGATGCTAAGTACTAAGCATGGATCTGTTTCTCCTATTTTATTTTATGAAACTTTTTTTCTTACCACTATCTATAGAAAAGACATCTTGCTGGTCATTATAGAGTGAGTGACTACAGTCTGTCTCTAGTCAGTGATGTAATTGAACATGCTCAAACTCATAATTTAGTTGTTGTCTTTGTTGTTGTTTTATCTGTTTTAGGAAACTAAATATTTATTAAATATATTTGTTAATAAATGTGCACTATAAAACTGTGAATGTTTTCTTTAAAATCACTAGCTCATCTTACTTCCATCCTTGTGCATTGTTATCATTACCTGCTGATCTAGACTTTCCTCCCAGACCAGTGACTCTTGAAGGCATCTCTTAACTGTCTTAGCTCCCTGAAGATGGCCCTGATTATTACAAATGCCTTTTATCTCAACTCTGACTTCTTTACTACTTGCATCTGTTACTACATCATTTTTGTTCATTCACATATTAACTATTTTTCAAAAATTTCATCAGTTAATATCTTGTTTTCATGAAATGTAATCATAACAAAAATATAATTATTTTCCTCAAAGGAATTGCAATAGTACTAGGGGAAAAGGGGGGATTTCTTTTACATTTGAAAAACAATGTAACTAACAAATAACAAGTTTATTTTTAAAATGTGTTTAAAAGTAGAAATTGAAGTTATTTCTCTAATCCCCAAATTCTCATCTCCATTCCATCATCAACTTATCCCTAGACATGACTATTATCAAGCATTTGGTGCCTGGATTTCTTTCCTTTTTTTCTGCTCTGAAAGTTTTTAAGTACTTGAGCACTGAGTAGACTCCATACTCAATCCTCCTCAAATTGAGAAACAAAGGCTCATTATCAGGAAAGCCACTCATTATGGTCAGTTCACTGTTTTCAGAGGGACTCCTATTTCCTCAATTTAGATTCTGTAATAGAAGCCATTTGTCTGAGCCTCATATTCATCAGTCCCAAAAGATCTCAGCTATAGAGTTCTAGATTTGTTCCAAATTGAGACCTATCTCCTCCTTTCTCTTCTCTTCTCTGATATGTACGTGCAATCCTAAAAATTCACGGACACAATGATATAGAAGAAGAGAGGTGAAACTGTGGAACAGAGGAGGAATCCTGAGATTTCTGGATCACTGGAAGAACTATGTTTACAAGAGTAGAGAGGGCCTTAACTTTATTACCTTCACAAGTTGCCTTTCAAGTTACTAACCCTAAAATATTAAAGAATCACAATGGCAATAAAATCCTTACCTGACATTCATGCTTTAAAGTTTCTGCAACTTAAAATATTTAAAGTTTACTTAAGTATTTTAAGTTCTATTTACATGTCATATTTTTCCATCTCCCTGGTAAGAACTCCTTCATACAAAAGTTTAAATTTTTAAAAAATGGATAAATTTTACATGAAACAACTTAGTTTCAGGCGGAGAAGACTTAAAAGTAAGAAAAGAAAAAGATCAGGGAGAGGAGCATTCTATAATGATAAAGGGGTGAATTCTCCAAGAAAACATAAAAATACAATCCCTAATGTGTATATTCCTAAAAAGAGAGCTCCAAATTATATGGGCTAAAACTGCAAGGATAAACAGATGAATCCACTATTATAGTTGGAGATGTCAAAGGGAATACTTTATTTTACATGTATACATTCTTTTCTCACATTATCATGCTCCATCACAGGTGACCAGACATAGTTCCCAGTGCTATACAGCAGGATCCCATTGCTTTTAACTCATTGTATGAAGCCAGCATTACTCTAATACCAAAACCAGACAAAATCATTACAAAAAAACTATAGGCCAGTATCTCATGAACATACATGCAAAAAGCATCAACAAAATATAAACTAATCAATTCTAACTGTGTGTAAAAAGAATTGTACCTCGATCAAAGTGGGATCATTCCAGATATGCAAGTCTTGCTGCCTGTTCAAAAATCAATGTACTCCATCACATGAACAGGCTAAAGAAAAAAATATGATCATATAGTAGATGCACAGAAAACATTTGACAAAATTCAACACTCATTCATGATAAAAACTTTCTGCAAACTAAAAATGAATGGCCCACAGGCCCTGCTGTATAGCACAGAGAACTCTACCCAGTATTCTGTGATAATCTCTATGGAAAAAGGATCTAAAAAAGAACTTGTGTATATGTACAGCAGACTTTGTTGTATAGCAGAAATTATCACATTTTAAATTAACTATACCTTGGAGTTCCCGTCGTGGCTCAGTGGTTAACGAATCCGACTAGGAACCATGAGGTTGCGGGTTCGATCCCTGGCCTTGCTCAGTGGGTTAGGATCTGGCGTTGCCATGAGCTGTGGTGTAGGTTCCATTCAGATGCTTTACACACCCTTACTCATAGCTCCCATCCTCACACACCTGTACCTTTGTTCCTGTATAGGTATCTCCCTGTGCAACCTTCCTGGCTGACTATTGTCAAGGTCAGCAGTGCTTTTCATAAAGAGGCAAAAAACTGGGACAAATTTGACAAAATTGTACAAATCAATGAAGAAATATATAGACCTCTTTATTAGAGCTTTTAGGGTCAGACTACTCCTACCAGGCATGAGCGGACTCCCAATTCTTGAGTAGATGGAGAGAAGACAACTACCTGAAATCCTAGGTCATTTACTCTGCTGCAATTCCAGTATTGCAGTTTTATTGAAATAGTAATGCTAGGGTATAACTGTCCTCTTACGGAAATGACTGTGATTTTACAAGCCTCCTGCCATACAGCTAAAAGCGTCAGAAAATCATGGTCATTTTCCTTACACACTAAGTGGTACACAGCATCCTTGTAATTAGGTTCACTCTTGGTTGGACAGCTATAATGGTTCTAGGATGCCTACTCGATCCCTTTCTTTGGGACCAAAGAGGGCACTCCGAGATGCTATATTAGCTACTGACTACCCAAAGCTGAATGCCTTCCCAGGATTTGCTCAAATTAAGGAAGCTGTCTTACTCAAGTGTTCATTCCCTCAGCCATGGGGTAATCCATATCCAATGACTTTCCAATGAAGTCATAAATACCAATTTCCCTTCTCTCATTGGAGTCAGCTTTGAAGGCCCGCTTAGTTCCAGAGCTCCCCGGGGATTCACCTGAAGCAAAAGACACCTGTACCTCAGTTCAAAGCCTCCCTTTGACCACCTAGGCTCGCCTCACTCTCACAGTTGTTGTTACTGAAATCACTCCCTAGTAAACTTTCTCCATGTAAACTTCCATTTCAGAGTCTCTTGCCTGGGAAAGTAGACGGATGACGACATCTCAGCTGTTCTTAAATAGATTTAGATCTTAGAAGACTTTATCCATTTAGGAATCCTCAGCAGGTCGTTTATAAAAGTGATGATGGAAATGATAATGGCAATAATTCTAAGAAATATCTTTAGCATTCACTATGAACTAGGCCCATATTCTTAATTCATCCCCCTGTGAAATGTTATTATAATCCCCATTTTCTGGGGAACAAACTAAGAGAAAGTTTAACTTGCATGAGGACCTATAGCAATAAAGTGGCTACAAGTCAAATGAGCCTTTATGTAGTATATAATGTGATGCTTTACTAGTTTAATTCTATTAAAAACACTTAATTACCAAACTCTTGGAGAAAGCTTCACCTCTCCTTTTGAAGTGTATTATGAAATAGGCTCTGTGGTGAGAAACCTCCTTTAAGGAGATGCGTATCTTAGGGCAAGAAAAACCAGCAAAGTCTCGAATCCACACAGTAGTGCAGATGACACTGATATAGGGTAAATACAGATATCATTCCTATGGTCCTCCAGATTTTCTTTGGAGAAGACTTCCATGATTTGAGAGGATAATGCAGAATTATGATAAATAGCTAAAGTAAAACCAATTTAACACAGCTTCAGGCTTCCATTAACATTGTATTGACCAGTTATATAAAGATTCTGGTTTCCAGGGACAAAAGTTTTGACATTTATGAAGAACTTGAGTTCCTTTCTAGTAATTAGTATATGTTTCCCAAAATGGGGGTGGCAGTGGAAGTAGAGGACCAGGAAGCAAGCAAAGTGTAGAATGGAATAGGGAAGCAGGGAGTTTTTCAGGAGAGATGAGATATGTAGCAAATACTACTTCTACTACTACAATTGTATTTGTGTTAATTATAAGATCGATCATGAATTAATAGCATTGATTAAGCTGTGTAATGAAACCACTCTGTCATTGCTTATGGAACTTGGTTTGATGTTTTGTTTCTACTGAGCTAGTAAAAGACATTTGTTATCAGGACTACAAAAATTGCTTTGTCTGGCTGTTTTAATTCTCTCACATTTAGTATGGGAGGGAATGTTTTAGAAGGATGAGGAAATCTGCCAACATTTTTACTGGAGCTTAATTTTTAAAAGTTGAATCAACAAGAAGTCTTTCAAACATACGTGAATTGTGATAGGGCTGACATGCTAATAGATGAAGAAAAGGTAGAAGGGACCTCCCTCATGTATTAGCTACACATGTTTTGTAATCTGAAACTGCCCATTTATGTGACTTGCAAAATACTTGATAATCTCAGTGTGCCTTTGATTTTGAGAATTGGGTCAAAGGGGAAAAAATGATTTTTTTAGGATCTTTGACTCTGGTTTTGGAGTTCAAAAAGAATGATTCTTTTTGTGCTGTAGGATGAAGAAGAGACTAAAGGAAAGCTGATTAGTCCCTATGCAAATAAAGTTATATTTTAGAGCTGGAAATAACTTTATGAACACAGTCAAACTTGTAACCTTGCTAAAAGGTAAGCACAAAATATTTTGTCTGTTATAACTGGGAATATTCTCTTCAGTCATTATTATGTCTAAAGGAAAGAAGGTTCATGCTGAGATTCAAAGCATGAGACAGGATATTAATAACACAGGAAATCCTGGCTTCCATTTAATAAACAAACTGATCGCACCAGAAATTTATAAGAGAAATCACTACTTTCTAATGACCACCTCTGCCTGTCTAATTACTGCTTGGTTATAGTCTGGAAATTAGCATGGATATAGGTCATATCTCAAGGCAGAATATTATATTCCATCAAGTATTCCTCACATGGATATAAATATCAAAGTAAATTCACCATTCTGGGCTTTCTTTAAACACTGGAAATTATATAAGGAAACTAACTTAGGTTTTATGTATGCCACAAAGCATGGTTTATTTCATAAAATGATTATTTTTACTTCTGTGTCATAGTTTAAAGACATGTCTCAATTCACTTGTTAATGGAACATACTGAACATTACATGAAAAGCACTGTACTAAGTATTATAAAGAATAAAGATGAATACAATTTAATTCTTCATTTATTTGGAGTAAGTTAAGTGACTTATAAAAATGTATTCAACTAAATTCTTACACTTTCATAAATGGATGAATATCTCCTGAGTTGTCACAGGAGGAGGATAGGGTTGGACTGAGGGGGAGCGAGTTGAAGGAGCTCATGTTTTCTAAAATTATCTTCCTTTAATCTATATCTCTATCCCCCTTCCTAACCTATTTTTAAAGTTTCTGAAAAAATTTCCTACCCAATGAAAAGAGTTTAAAAAAAAAAACCTGGATAAAAAAATTTAAGTCAGTGATTGAGATAGAAAAGAGTTGAATAAATTTCTATGGTTTATTCTTTTATTCAAATGTCTACTGATCCTACAGATCTTAAAACAATAGAATACTGTGAACAAATTCATGCCAATTAATTTGATAATATACATGGAAATGTACAAATTCTCTGAAAAACACATTACCAAAACTGATGCAATAAGAAATAGAAAATGCAAGCATCCCTGTGTTTCTTTAAGATTTTGAATTTGTAATTGAATTTTTTCACACACAAAAAATCTTCAGGATTAAATATCTTTAGCGGTGGTTTCTGCTGAATATTTAAGGATCATATAATACCCAGCATACAAAAGGAATAAGAAAATGGAGTGGGGGGTCGTGGCAAGATGGTTAAGGAGTAAGACGTCACGCTCACCCTCTCTTGCAAACACATCTACATGTAAAACAACTTGCACAAAACATCAACTGAATGCTGGCAGAAGAACTTAAACCGCCAAAAAGGACAACAAACTCTTGACATAAAACTGGGTGGAATAACAACAAAAAAAAAAAAAGAGAGAGAGAGAAAAGGAGTCAGGACAGCACCAGCACTCCAGAGAGTGCTGTGAAGGAGAAAAGGAACCCACACCCTTGGAAGCCACCTAACCTACGGAAAGATCAGCCAAGCTGGAAGAACCTCAAAGCCCAAGAAAAGCACAGCAGCTGGACTGAGAACAGCAAAGCAGAGTGAGAGCCTCACAGACCATCAGCACAGACACCACAGCCTGAGATGCTCTGGCAGGGGCTGGGAGCTGAGACTTAGGCTCTGGAGGTCAGTGCCTGGGAAAGGGCTGGGATAGGCAGTGTGGAGACAGCCTAGGTGGCTAGGGAGCAATGCACCACAGGCAGGGGGGTGATACTCTACAGGCTGGCGAGTAGAACACCAGGACAGAGGGAACCTGGGAGAAGGTCTGGGCCTGCAGGAGAGGCAAGACATCATTTTTAGGGAGGAGGAAAGGAGGAGGGGCTGACCGCCAGAGCAAGCACCATGAACCAGCGCAGAGGTTGGGGCTAATCAAATGCAAACCTCAGCAGCCGAGGGAGCTTGCAAAGGGCTGGGCGACTCTAGTGCAAACTGCAGTAGCTGGAGCTGCGTGACCAGAAGCCCCTTGCTAGACTGCTGTGGATCAGGCATCTCTGGGCACAGCTCATCTGCGATGGGAAGCAGCTTGCTAGACCATGGCGGACCAGGCTTCCTGGGGTGCAGATTGCCCACAACACGGAGGCTGCTTGTCCGCAGTGGTCCGGCACCTCTGATACAACCATCCGTAACACTTTTGCTCCTATACCGGAGATTGGTAACTTCCTGTGCAGGCTACCAGTGACCAGGCACCTCTACCGTGAGCTAAGGGCATCAGGGGGCTAAGTGCGACACAGGGCTACCGAGCACCAGAGACTGTTGCTATCACTTCCCTGGGAACACACCCGCCCTGCAGCTGGCACTACAGGGCCCAGACCCTTGTTCACTGTCCCCACCAAAGTGCATAAAACTAGGTGCAGCATCTCCAAGTGGGACAGGGTGCTTCCTGGTGACTTGCAGGGGTTGGGAGCAAACCACTGCATTATCCCTGACTCCAGAGGAGGGCGTGGCCCACTGCCACAGGGGACACTTGAACAAAAATCACTTGCAGCCCCAGCCACCTCAGAGGGCACCATAGAGAAGGACATTACAATGGAACACCACCTGCTGTTGCTCTCGCTTCCCCGGGAGCACACACACCACTGCCAAACATCCTCGGTAGTGCCGAGACACTTGTCCCTTCCCAGGAACCTGTAACTAAGAGCACCTTGTGCAGCACATTCTGTAGGGGCTAAGCAGGACGAGGTACTTCCTGTATGGTCTATAGGAGGCAGAGGCAAACCACTGCAGTTATCTCTGGCTCCAGAGATGGGAATGACTCACTACCACGAGGGTCCATGAATAGGCACCACCTTGGGTGCCAGTCACCTCAAGGGCACTACAGAGGAGGGCATTGGGACTGAGCACCACTTGTTGGTCCTCTTGTACTCCCAGGAACACACCAACCCCGGTGCTCCCACTGCTAAGTGCCCTGGGCAGTACCCATATACTTGATCTCTGTCACTTCCCAGGACCCTGCAACTAGGAACAACCTGTACAGCACCTCCTTTCTGGGCTAAGTTAGACAGGTTGCTTCATGTATGGTCTACAGGTGGGAGGTGGGGGACAAACCACCACAGTTATGACTGGCTCTAGAGACAATCATGACCCACAACAACTAGGAGTCCCTGAACAAGTACCACCTGCAGTTCCAATCACCTCAGAGGAGGGCATTGCAATCGAACACTAGCCATTGTGGCTCTCACTCCCCTGGGAACTCACACATCCTGCTGCTGCTACTACCAATTGCTTTGGACACCTGTTAGATCTGCCTAGAGCTCATTACATCATCCCAGGGTCCTGCAACTAGGAGTAGCCAGTGCCACTTCCTGCAGGTCCTTGCTGCTGTTGAGAGCCCAGAGACCAGGCACCAACTGCTAGCCCTACCCATTGCTTCACTCTCCCTGAAAATACATGGAGCACCAGGGAGATAATAGTCTACTCACACCGAAGAATAAGACACCCAATTTTCAAACTCCCACACCAGAAATAAATAGTAACCCCATCAAAAAAAGACAAAGGGGTGCTCTTGCCTAGAAGTAGCCTTACAAGACTACAGTGTGGCTTCCCCAAACTCACAGAAAAAGAAAACCACAAGCAAGATGAAGCTCAGAAACCATTCCCAGTGAAAAGAACAGGACAAGTCATCTAAAGCAGCCAACAATGAAACAGACCTCTGCAGTCTGACAGAAATGGAGTTCAGAAGGGAGGTAGTGAAAATACTTGAGGAATTAAGGCTGAATGTCAAGGAATTAAGAGAACACACAGGGAGTTCCCTTCGTGGCTCAGTGGTTAATGAATCCGACTAAGAACCATGAGGTTGCGGGTTCAATCCCTGGCCTTGCTCAGTGGGTTAAGGATCCGGCGTTGCCGTGAGCTGTGGT
>PVHT021183666.1:12704170-12721847 GCA_004024745.2 Catagonus wagneri
GTGGCTCAGATCCCACGTTGCTGTGGCTGTGGCGAAGGCCGGCAGCTACAGCTCCTGTTAGACCCCTAGCCTGGGAACCTCCATATGCCGCGGGTGCGGCTCTAGGTAAAGGCAAAAAGACAAAAAAAAAAAAAGGACACAAACAGCAATGCAGATTCCCTTAGAAGGGAACTAGAAAATATAAGGAGGAGCCAAGAAAAGCTAGAAAACTCATTTGCAGAGATGCAAACTGAGCTAAACGCAATAAAGAGCATTTTGAATAATGCAGAGGAACAAATTATTGACATGGAAGATAGAATAGTAGAAATCACCCAATCAGGACAGCAGACAGAAAATCAAATGAAAAAACATTAAAGCAATATAAGAGATCTATGGGATAATATAAAGTGACCCAATCTACACATAATAGGAATTCCAGAAGGAGAAGGAAAAGAAAAGGGGATTGAAAATATATTCGAAGAAATTATGTCTGAAAACTTTCCAAATCTGAAAGAATCTGACATCAAGATACAGGAAGCACAGCAGGCCCCAAACAAGTTGAACCCAAACAGGCCCACAACAAGACATATATTAAAAATGGCAAAATTAAAGATAAACAGAGGATCCTAAAGGCAGCAAGAAAAAAGCAAAGCATTAATTATAAGGGATCCACCATAAGACTATCAGCTGATTTCTCTACAGAAACACTACAGGACAGAAGGGAGTGGCAAGATACATTTAAAGTTCTGAAAGGAAAAAATTTGCAACCTAGAATACTCTACCCAGCCAGAATATCATTTAATATAGAAGGGGAAATAAAGAATTTCTCCAACAAACAAAAGCTAAGAGTACAACAATACTAAACCCTTTCTAAAAGAAATACTGAAAGAGTTCCTACAAAAAAAAAGTAAGAAACAGAATGGAGGAAACCACAAATGGAAAGCAATCATTCAAATAAGCCAGCATACAGATCTAAACATGAAGATGCTAAAAAAAAAAATTTTTTTTAAAAAGACAACAAAATCATACATTATGGAGAGGGGAAATAAGAAAATATAGACTCTTTTTTAACTTTAAAACAAATTTAGGGAGTTCCCTTCATGGCTCAGTGGTTAACGAATGCGACTAAGAACCATGAGGTTGCAGGTTCGATCCCTGGCCTTGCTCAGTGGGTTAAGGATTCGGCATTGCAGTGAGCTGTGGTGTAGTTTGCAGACACTGTTTGGATCCTGCGTTGCTGTGGCTGTGGCGAAGGCCGGAGGCTACAGCTCCTGTTAGGCCCCCAGCCTGGGAACCTCCATATGCCACGGGTGCGGCTCTACATAAAGACAAAAAGACAAAAAAAAATTTTTAATGATGTGTTTGAGCCTATATGGCTATCAGGCTACAGCAAGCAGATATAAGAAGGTGTTAACATACTTAAAAAACAGGGCAGCCACAAATCAAAACGGAACATCACACCCACAAATACTGAAAAGGAAAGCACTCAAGCATAAAATAAATGGAAACCAACCAACCAAAAAAAGAAAAGAAAAACACAGAATCAGCTGGAAAATAAGGTGTACAATGGCAATAAATACATATCTGTCAATAACCACCTTAAATGTCAATGGTCTGAATGCTCCAATCAAAAGACACAGAGTGGCAGACTGGATAAAAAAGCAAAAACCTACAATCTGCTGCCTACAAGAGACTCACCTTAGGGCAAAGGACAGAGATAGATTGAAAGTGAGGGGATGGAAAAAGATATTCCATTGCAAATGAACAAGAAAGCAGGAGTGGCAATACTCATATCAGACAAAATAGACTTTAAGATGAAGGCCATAAAGAAAGACAAAGAAGGACAATATTTAAAGGATCCATTCAAGAAAAGGATATTACAGTCGTCAATATATATGCCCCTAATATAGGAGCACGCAAGTACCTACACCAGGTACTCTCAGACATAAAAGGAGAAATAGATGGGAATACAATAATAGTAAGAGACTTTAACACTCCACTCACATCAATGGACAGATCCTCTAGGCAGAAAATCAGTAAGGCAACAGAGATCCTAAATGACACAATAGAAAAGTTAGACCTAATTGACATTTTCAGGACATTATATCGAAAAAAGTCAGAATAGACCTTTGCTCAAGTGCACATGGAACATTTGCAGGGATAGATCACATACTGCGGCACAAAGCTAACGTCAATAAATTTAAGAGTATAGAAATTATTTCAAGTATCTTCTCTTACCACAAAAGCATGAAACTAGAAATAAACCACAGGAAAGGAAATGAGAAAAAACACACTACATGGAGACTAAACAACATGCTACTAAAAAATGAATGGGTCAATGAGGAAATCAAGAAGGAAATTAAAAAATACCTCGAGACAAATGATTATGAAGACACAGTCACTCCAGATCTATGGGATGCCACAAAAGCAGTGCTCAGAAGGAAATTCATAGCAATACAGGCCTTCCTCAAAAAAGAAAAATCTCAAATCAACAACTTAACCCATCAGCTAAATGAATTAGAAAACAAAGAAAGAAAAAAACCCTAAAGTCAGCAGAAAGAAGGAAATCATAAAGATCAGAAAGGAAATCAATAAAAGATTCGAGAAACAATAGAAAAAAAAATCAATAAAACCAAGAGCTGATTCTTTGAAAAGGTAAACGAAATTGACAGACCTCTGGCTAGACTCACCAAGAAGGGGAGAGAAAAATCCCAAATAAACAAAATAAGAAATGAAAAAAGAGAAGTCACAACAGATATTACAGAAATACAAAAAAACATGAGAGAATACTATGAACAATTGTATGCCAAAAAATTTGACAACCTAGAAGAAATGGACAACTTTTTAGAGACTTATACCCTGCCAAAACTGAATCAAGAAGAAATGTATCAAATGAACAGACCACTCACTAGAAATGAAATTGAGTGTCATCAAAACACTCCAAAACTTTTCCAAAAGGTTGAAGAAGAAACACTCCCAAAGACATTCTGTGATGCCAACATCACCTAAATTCCAAAGTCAGACAAAGACACCACGAAAAAAGGAAATTGTAGGTCAATATCTTTGATGAATATAGATGAAAATATTCTCAACAAAATTTTAGCCAACCGAATCCAACAACATATAAAAAAGATCATACCCCATGACCAGGTGAGATTCATCCCAAGTGCACAATGATGGTTCAGTGTACACAAATCAATGTCATACACCACATAAACAAAAGTCAAAAATCACATGATCATTTCAATAGATCCAGAAAAAGCATTTGACAAAGTCCAATATGCATTCATGATCAAAACCCTTACCAAAGTGGTAGAGGGGAACATTCCTTAACATAATAAAAGCCATTTATGACAAACCCACAGCAAATATAATACTCAGTGGAGAAAAGCTGAAAGTCTTCCCACTAAAATCTGGAACAAGACAAGGATGCCCACTCTCACCACTGTTATTCAACATAGTATTGGAAGTCCTAGCTACAGCAATCAGACAAACAAAAGAAATAAAAGGCATCCAAAGACGAAGAGAAGAGGTAAAACTGTCACTATATGCAGATGACATGATACTATATATAGCAAACCCCAAGGACTCAACCCCAAAATTTCTTGAATTGATCAACACATTCAGCAAAGTAGCAGGATATAAGGTTAACCTTCAGAAATCAATCATATTTCTGTATACTAACAATGAAATATTAGAAAAAGAATACCAAAATACCTTACGTTTTAAAATAGCACCCCAAAAAATCAAATAACTGGGAATAAACCTGACTGAGGAGGTGAAAGACTTATATGCTGAGAACTATGAAACATTAATCAAGGAAATCAAAGAAGATACAAAGAAATGGAAAGATATTCCATGCTCATGGGCGGGAAAAATTAATATTGTAAAAATGGCCATACTACCAAAAGCAATCTACAGATTCAGTGCAATCCCTATCAAATTACCCATGACAGTTTTCACAGAACTAGAACAAACAATCCAAAAATTTATATGGAGCCACAAAAGACCCAGAATCACCAAAGCAATTCTGAGGAACAAAAACCAAGCAGGAGGCATAACTCTCCCAGACTTCAGGCAGTATTACAGGGCCACAGTTATCAAGACAGTGTGGTACTGGTACCAAAACAGACATAACAGACCAGTGGAACAGAATAGAGAACCCAAAAATAAACCCAGACACCTATAGTCAAGTAATGTTTGACAAAGGAGGCAAGAACATAAAATGGGAAAAGGACAGTCTTTTCAGTAAGTATTTCTGGGAAACTTGGACAGCTGCATGTAAATCAATGAAACTAGAACACACTCACATCATGCACAAAAATAAACTCAAAATGGCTTGAAGACTTAAATATAAGACAAGACACCATAAAACTCCTGGCAGAAAACATTGGGAAAACATCCTCTGACATCAACCTTACAAATGTTTTCTCAAGTCAGTCTCCGAAAGCAACAGAAATAAAAGCAAAGATAAACCAGTGGGACCTAATCAAGCTGACAAGCTTTTGCACAGCAAAGGAAAACTAAAAGACAACTTAGAGAATGGGAGAAAATAGTGTCAAATGATGCCAACTGACAAGGTCTTAATCTCTAAAATATACAAACAACTTATACAACTCAACAGCAAAAAAGCCAACAACCCAATTGAAAAATGGGCAAAGGACCTGAATAGACATTTCTCCAAAGAAGATATGCAGATGGCCAACAAGCCCATGAAAAAATGCTCAACATCACTGATGATACCACGAGATACCACCTCAAACCAATGAGAATAGCCATCATTAACAAGTCCACAAACAGCAAATGCTGGTGGGGGTGTGGAGAAAAGGAAACCCTTCTGCACTGTTGGTGGGAATGTAAGCTGGTACAACCACTATGGAAAAACAGTATGGAGGTACCTTAGAAAACTATACATAGAACTACCATATGACCCTCTAATCCCACACGGGCATATATCTGGACAAAACTTTCCTTGAAAAATACACTTGCACACGCATGTTCATTGCAACACTATTCACAGTAGCCAAGACATGGAAACAACCCAAATGCCCATTGACAGATGATTTGGATTAGGAAGAATGTGGTATATATACACGATGGAATACTACTCAGCCATAAAAAATAAAATAATGCCATTTGCAGCAACATGGATGGAATTAGAGACCCTCATACTGAGTGAGTAAGAAACGGAAAGACAAACACCATATGATATCACTTATATCTGGAATCTAATATACTGCACAAATGAACCTTTCTACAGAAAAGAAAATCATGGACTTAAAGAGCAGACTTGTGGTAGCCAAGAGGGTGGGGGAGGGAGTGGGATGGTGAGAGGGTGGTCTGGAGTTAATAGTTGTAGACCATTGCCTTTGTGATGGAAAAGCAAGAAGATCCTGCTGTATAGCACCGGGAACTATGCCTAATCACTTATGACGAATCTATATATGTATGTGTAACTGAGTCACCATGCTGTGCAATTGGAAAACTGACAAATCTGTAAACCATCTATAATGGGAAAAAAATTAAATAAATTCCAAGAAGGCAAAAAAATAAAATGGAAGAAAGAAAGAAAATGGAGGGAAGTTTTCCCCTAAGTCTCTATTGTAAAACTGTGGCAAATATATAAATACATTATAAGTATAGAAAATTACATAAATTATCACTTTGCTGTACACCTGAAACTAATAAATTTTAAGTCAATTATACTCCAATACAATTATTAAAAATAAAATTTGCTTTAAAGTACAAAAACACTACACACCAATATCCATCATAAAGATACACACAAAATCCTTAACAAAGTATAGCAAATGAATCCAGAAATTTCTACAAAGAATAATACAAATCCTTTGTATTTGTATATTGTCAGTTGAAAACCACTTTCATTTCCATATTACTCAAGGCAGAAAAAAATAATCATTTCAATATACAGTAAAAGCTTTTTAAATCATTCAGCATTTATTTAAGAAGACAGTTCTCAACAAACTAGTAGTAGAAGTAATTGTCCCCAGTGATGAAGGATACTATGAAAAACCTAAAGCTAATTTATACTTAAAGATGAATCATTGAAAGCCTTTATTCAAAGGCTAAAAACAAGGCAAACATTTCTACTCTTTCCACACTTCAAAATTGTATTAAGTATTGTATTAACAGCAGTAAAGAGCACTAAACAAAGTGAGCAAACACCTACCTTTCAAAAAGTTTAAATGCTTTGATCCAAGTAATAAAAATGTGACTTTTAATAAAAATGGAACCCCCCAGATAGATTAGTTATTAGCATTTGGCTTAAATGCACGTGTCACAAACTAATACGTGCTTAAATCCTGGGCACATCATTATAAGCAGGAATGGAAAAATATAAAATAGCTAGGATCCATGCCCTGATCACAAGCCTTCTAGATCACCTTGTTCTCCACATGCTATTAAATTTTTTTGAAATCTTTTTTTCTGAACCTACTGCTTTTGGAAACCACTTATTTCATATCTGAGAATAATAAAGTGCATGTCCACACCAACTATAAAAGTAATGAGGGTGGGGGCCTATTCAAAATTCAAGGTTTTAGAAAATATGCACAACCCTGAGGAGGCCTGTGTGAGGTGCAAAGCTCCAATTATCAAACACTACAATAAGCCTGCACTTAGTTCATTTATATCTCTCCCAGGGATGCACACAAAGTATTTCTGGAATCCAACTGGTATGGAAGGCAGGGTAAACTATGCACAACAAATTGAGTGTGAAACAATACTCATTTAGATCATCCCCACTCCACAAAAGGGCTGTTTTGGGAAGTTTTTTTTTAAAAAAAAAAAAAAAAACACCTAAGGGTTTGAAGTCTTTCTTTAATTGACTCTTGGTGCAATATTTTGCCCGACTTCTCTGGAATTTGTTCAGTTATGATTTGATGCTTTTACTTAAAAATGCTGCTCTGTGGAATATGCCTCTTTCACATCCTGAGAGCATGGCATTACAGTCAAGGCTGCACAGGAAGATGATAAATTAGTCTTTTGCAAACTGAGGTCATTCAAATCAGATTATCTCATTAAGGTTGGATACAAATTACAATGGGAGATCAGCAGATGCTTTGAAGCAAAACGTATATTAGCTATGTTCCATTTATCCAGAAACACTGCAGAAAGAAATCTGGTTTGATAGATGATCGATAATAATTCCCATCTAGTGTTAAATATTATTGTTTAAAGAGTAATGTCCTCTAGAAAGAAATTCTATAGCCCTTGTACTTTGAATAGACTTGTTTTTCATCCTCTGGCTTGCAGATCACAACTCACTCATTTCAATTGTTTGTTTCCTTGGTTCTGGTTCTTAAAGAATTTCAAGCTTCTTAAAGAAATAGCATCATCATTCCTTTATACACTTGTCCCTACTAAAAGTCCTGCCTCATCGTATGTATTCAATATATTATTCAGAAAGAAAGAGGGATAGAGGGGAGGGACAGAGGAAGGCAGACAGGATGGAAAAGGGGAAAATTAAGGTTTAAGTAATTTAATTTGATAATGAACATGGTTTAGTTCAAAAAGAAGCCTAATTTTCTAAATTTGCCTGCTCATGACAATCACTTTGGGTGCTTATTAAAATGATCAGTAACTTTCATCTTTATGAAATCATTTCCGTCAGCTTATAAGCATGTTATTATATATCTCATACTTGAACACACTTTTCCTCCCTCTCCCTTTCCTCTTCTGTATGTTATAGCATCAAAGGTGTGTGACTTTCCCAAAGGCCACATAAGAATCAAGGTGAAGACTTGGCTAGTTGCCAGCCTACACCACAACCACATCTGTGTCCTAGACTACAGCTTATGGCAATGCTGGATCCTTAACCCACTGATCAATGCCAGGGATAGAACTCACATCTTCATAGACACTTGTCAGGTTCTTAACCCGCTGACCCACGAAAGGAACTCCCTCAAGCTTTTTTATAAAAACTATGAAAACAGGACAGGATATCACTACACAATAAGATCATCTCTCCTCCACTCACCCTCACTCTTTTTGCAAGGCTTATTCTGATCCCTCTTCCTAGCCACACTGTAAATACCAAAGTACTCCATTTTGCAATTCCCTTCCTTCATTCCTGGCTTCCATGTGATGCGATTTTCTAATTCAACTACTATACTTATCTAAAGTGAGAGGCCAGCCCTTCAGACAGGATTTGGGGGGTCAAGGTCTTGGCTCTCCATGACGAGAGAACAGAGCACCTGTTCCTCAGCTTGGCATTGGAGAGTCTTCTCAGTGAGGTACCAAGTTATTTCTCTTCTTCAGCCCCGAAACCAATGCCTTGTACGTATTCCTTCTGACAGAGACACCTGCTTCCTTGACTCATTCATTTATGTACACATTTCCCCATCACCTGACCTCTGTCCTCATTATCCCGACACTGGCATACATCCATTGTGGTCTCCCCTAAACTTCACAGTGTGTTCATCACCTCTGAGCCCTGAGAGACTGTACAGGCAAGGATCCCTGAATTGTCACTGATACACCTCCAACTTGAGCTTCACTGTGCTAAGGGGGTGGGGGTCTCAGGAGGAATGAGGGTTTCTACATGGCTGCTTTGTATTCCTGAAAGCGTCATGCACGGGGTCTTAATTCATCACCTATTCTTCTGTACGTTCACCAAACATACCAGGAGCTATAAATGCCTACAAACAACTGCCTCATTTCTTTTCTCCTCATTGTAATCAACACCCTCAAATGAGTTGACCAGTCTCCTTTTCCCTCTCCTTAAACAATGCCACATCTATAGAAGGCACCTGTAATCACTCTTTTCAACTTCTCAGTCTCTCATCCTTCTCTTCAGGATTCCCAACAGTTTCCACCTCAGCCCTAGGAGAGCATATCTAGTGACTTAAGGATACACTTTTATTAAAAGCTTTTAAAAACTTGGGCTTTTTTTTTTTTCACCCTCATGTGTTTAATTACCCACATGGATCATTGTAAACTTTGGTGACTATGGAAAGTTCAGAAACAAACTTCGCTAGTTATAAAGCCAACTTCTGTGAACCTCCTTCCTCAACCATGAAGGCGATATTTTTCCATGTAGAATGTTAGGGAAAATGCAATATATATTGTGTGTGCTTCAATCATGGAAGTTATCCAATAAGTGGTAGATATCGCCATTACTTAGTTCTGCATCTCACATAGCTCTACTTGTTGCACTGCTGAGAACATTTTTGTTTTATTGCTGAATAAGCCCTTAGACCACAGTGCTGCTTGTTGGAATTCTACTTCCTACTTCAGAGAACCCCTTGCTAATCTATTGTGTTTTTGCTCCCAATTGCTATGTAATGCACCACAGTTTCGAAAATATCCTTAAATTACTTAAAAGTATACAGTTTTTAAGGTCAGTCAGTAGCAATTATATGACTCCTATGGCTACTATATTCTTTGTACTTAAACTGCAGTGCTAGCAAAAGCTCTTTATATCGTCATTTTTAGTCAACTATTCCAGACCTTTAAACTCAAAAGGATAATTTAGGACTGCTTTAGATGAGGTTTATTTTTCAATTTATTTTTTTTTAAGAGCCACACCTGCTACATACAGAGTTCTGAGGCTAGGGGTCGAACTGGAGCTACAGCTGCTGGCCTACACCACAGCTACAGCAATGGCAGAGCCTTAGCCCACTGAGCGGGGCCAGGGATCTAACCCACATCTTCATGGATACTACTCGGGTTCATTTCAGCTGACCCACAACTCTGAGCTGAGGTTTATCTTGCATTTTTCTTAATAAAGGCTTTAAGTGAGCAGAACACAAGGGCAAAGGTAAGCATGAGGTAGGTTACTTTTCTTGTTCTTTATAAGCATCTCATACGGTAGCTATAAATGCTTCATTTGAGTAAAACAGTGTCTCTAAAAAGACACATACTTGAAAATATTTTGTCAGTCTATTTTGAGTTATAGTAAAACTACTACAAGATTTTTTTCTTAAAGTACTCACACCAGTCAGTTTTATTTTCACAAATTCATTGCCTCCTTGGTACAAATTAATGTGATGTTAGGTTATATACATGATTGCATTAAGATGATTTTTTTTTCTTTTTGTCTGCAGGAAAATATTGGCTCTTATAATACTGAATGTTATTTTCCCAATTCTACCTAACTAAAGATTACTTTGTATAGCACTTAGCAACAGCCTAAAGACTTGCTGTCAGTGTCAGGTAAAAACTAAATTTCCTTCATTCATCATTAAAGATTGTTTATCAAGATGCTGCAGATGAATTAGTGTAAGCCTTATCATCCATTGCTGCCTTAGCTAGATACCTTAGCTTGAAATTAAGAAGCTTAGTGATGGTAAGGAAAAAATTGTTTATTCTTTCTTTCCCCTTAGATCCCAGAAAAGAAAATGCAACAACAACAACAAATAGCCTGAAAAAAACAAATATCCAAGAATAAATTCTTATATTGCAGTTGGTACAGCAATTGTCAATCATGGGAGTAGTAATTATCACATGACCTTGACAAATAAAACACCTTACATTTTTATGGCTTGATGCACACTATGGGACATGCTTATTTATTCCCGAGAGAAGTTCAGGAAGCTGTCCAGGAGAAGATAAAAAAATATGGAACAGTTAGGGAGACGGATTGAGAACTGGTTGTAGGTACTGGGCCAAGGGACAGGTAAAATCAGGGAGATGGGCAGACTTGCTAAGGGAAGAACCAGTGCAAGTAAAGATTAGAAATATAGCACATTGTTTTAACAATTTATATTTCCCTGTCCCCAAAACGATATTGCTTCTTTCTTGCCCACCTTCCTTCTGATTATTTGTCTTAACTTGTATTAAATTGTTGGAAGTATTTTCCTGGAAATGAACATACTCCAGCTGTTAGACACATTACAAAATTTCTCTTTCATATAGAAGGCTTTTTTTAAAAATAAATTTATCAATCTTTTGTGACTTTTTTTTCTTGTTCATAAAGATCTTCCTTTCCTCCAAATAATAAACATATACTGTTATCTTTATGTTTTATATTATTATTTTTAGTCATTTAACAAATTCTCAAAACATGAGAAAAAATCTGGAGGACATTGTTATGGATTGAGTTGTGTCCTGCATGAAAGGATATGTTGATGTTCTAAACCCCTGGACCTACCACAGAATGGAGATTTATTTAGGAGTAGACTCTATGCAGATGTAATTAGTTAAGATAAGGTCTTATCTGGGTAGAATGGGCCCCTATTCCAGTATAACTGGCATCCTTATGAAAAGAATGTCCTGCAAAGAGGTAAACACAGAGATTTAAAGAGAGAGAATTAGAGCAATGCATTTACAAGCCAAGGAATGGCAAAGACTGCCAAAAAAAAAAAAAAAACAGAAGCTAGGCAGAGGCAAGGAAAGATTCTTCCCTGTAGATTTCAGAGGGAGCCAAGGCTCAGCTAAAACCATGATTTTGGACTTCCAGCCACTGGAATTGTGAGGCCATACATTTAAAACTGTTTTAAGCTGCACAGTTTTGGGAATTTTGTATGGCAGCCCTAGGAAATAAATATTTATACAAAATTGATGATAGTGGCTAGAGGTAGAAGGGGGGAAAGCAAACAAGACTTGGGGGCAGGGAGGCAGAGGAAGAGAGTACGATTGGGGCTGATTGTGAACTGTGATACAAATTGGTTGAATAGTATTTGCAGTGCCTCAGAAGTGTTTGTGAGAGAGAAGTAGAAACAGAGCTATAAACCAAAGAGTTAAAAGTTTGCTCAGTGCAGAAATGGGCAAAAATCTTGAATTTAGATAATTCAAAGAGAATCTCCAAATAGTCAATAAACAAATGGTTCTTAACAATAGTACTGATCAGAGAAGTTCAAATTAAAACCACCATGAAATATCACTAAACTGCCACTAGATTGGCTGAAATTTAAAAATTAACACTACCTAATGTGACAACGGTGGGAATAACTGGACTTTCAGACATGCTGAGATGCTAGATCCCTGGTAGGAATTGGTGGTTGAGTACCAAAAGAGTCACAGACTCTTCCCATCAAGCATGCATGCCCTTTTGCAATATTACCTTGAAGCCTTTTCCATTAAAAGGTGGCATCTATTTCTCCATTCCTCATCTTGCTTTGTCTTATGGAACATTAAAAAATTAAAGTAGGGAGTTTGGATTAAGATGGCAGAATAGAAGCTCAACAACTGGAGCTCAACTTCTCTCATAAAAACAATGAAATTACAACCAAATGCCGAGCAACCTTCAACCAAATGGACTGGAAACTTTCAAAAGGATATTCTACTCCAGAAGACAAAGAAGAGACCACATCAGGAGGTGGGAGGGGCAATTACATGATATAAGCAACACCATACCTCCCGAGTGGGAGGCCACAAAGACTGGAAAATAACTGTATCACAGAGACTCACCTAAAGGACTGAGAGTTCTGAGCCCCACATGAAATCACACACCTACGGATCTGGCACAGAGAGAAAGAACCCAGGGAGCATTTGGCATTGAAGGCCAGTAGGGCTTATGTGCAGGAGCTCCATGGGACTGGGAGAAACGGAGACCCCATTCTTGAAAGGCACACACAGACTTTCACATGCACTGAGTCCAGGGCAAAGCAACGTCTCCATTGGAATCTGGTTGGAACCTGACTGCAATTCTTGGAGGATCTCCTGGGAAAACAGGGGTGATTGTGGCTTGTGGGGGAGGGGCATTGGAGCCAAAGATCTTGGGAACATTCAACAGCTTGCATTTCTCTGGAGGTGGCTATTTTGGGAAAAGATGGCACCTCCCATCAGTGCTGAGAAGCCCCAGGCCAAACAATAATCCATGTGGGATCACAGCCCCACCCAACAGTAAACAGGCTGCCTAAAGACCCCTCAGGCACAGCCATCTCTAATCTCACCAAGAAACAAAGCCCCATCCACCAGAGGGATAGGAATCAGCCCTACCTACCAGTGGGCATTCACCAGTCCCTCCCATCAGGAAGCCTACAACAAGCCCCCCCCCCCATACCAACTTCAGCCACAGGGGAGGCAAACACCAGAAGTAAGAAGGCTATAGCTCTATTGTCTGCAAAAAGGACACCATACCAAAAACCAATAAAAATGAAAAGAGAGAAAACTATAACTCAGAGAAGAGAGAAAGAAAAAAAAAAAAAACAGAAAAACAGCTCAATGATGAGATTATCAGCCTCCCAGAAAGAGACTTTAGACTGTTGATGCTGAAGATGATGCAGGACATTGGAAATAAACTGGAGGCAAAGACTGATAATTTACAGGAAACACTGAGCAGAGAAATACAAGATGTAAAAATTAAGCAAGAAGGGATGAAAAGTATAATAACTGAAATAAAAAATTCATTAGAAGCTGCCAACAGTAGAATACAGGAGGCAGAAGAACAAATAAGCAAGGTGGAGGACAGATTATTGGAAATCACTCATGTGGAAGAGAAAAGAGATAAAGGATTGAAGGGCAATGAGGAGAGTCTCAGAGAATTCTGGGATAACATTAAATGCACCAATATCCATATTATAGGGGTGCCAGAGGGAGAAGAGAGAGAGAAGGGGACAGAAAAAATATTCGAGGAGATAATAGCCAAAAACTTCCTGAATAGAAACGAACCACTCACTGAAATCCAGGAAGTGCAATGAGTACCATATAAAATAAACCCAAGGAAGAACACCCCGAGACACATATTAATCAAAATGACCAAAATTAAAGACAAAGAGAAAATATTGAAAGCAGCTAGGGAAAAGAAACAACATACAAGGGAACCCCAATAAGGTTATTAGCAGTTTTTCAGCCAAAACTCTGCAGGCCAGAAGGGAGTGGCATGATATACTTAATGTGATGAAAGGAAAAAACTTCCAACCAAGATTACTTTACCCAGCAAGGCTCTCATTCATATTTGAAGGAGAAATCAAAACCTTTACAGATAAGCAGAAGCTAAGAGATTTCTGCAACACTAAACCAGCTTTACAACAAATACTAAAGGAACTTCACGAGGCAGGGGGAAAAAAAAAAAAAGGCCACAACCAGAAACAGAAACATGACAAATGACAAGGCTCACCAGTAAAATCATATATACAGTAAAGATACTAAATCATCCATGCACAATTGTGCTACCAAAATCAGAACTAATGAGAAGAGAGCACAAATGCAGGACACGCATGTAATTAAGAAACCAACAACTTAAGACAATCTCATTTATATATAGACCCCTATATCAAAACTTCAGGATAACTGCAATCCAAAGATCTACAACTGATACACAAACAAATAAGAAAAATCAACTCAAATACAACATTAAAGATAGTCATCAAACCACAAGAGGAGACAACAAGAGAATAAGGGAAGAAAAAAGAGCAACAAAAATCCAAAACAGTTAATAAAATGGCAATAAGAACATACGTACCAATAATTACCTTAAATATTAATGGACTGAATGCCCCAACCAAAAGACATAGACTAGCTGAATGGGTACAAAAACAAGGACCATATATATGCTGTCTTCAAGAGACCCACTTCACTTCTAGAGACACATACAAATTGAAAGCGAGAGGATGGAAGAAAATATTCCATGCAAAGGGGAATCAAAAGAAAGCCGGAGTAGCAATACTCCTATCGGAAAAAACAGACTTTAAAATGAAGAACATTTTAAGAGACAAGGAAGGGCACTACATAATGATCAAAGGATCAATCCAAGAAGAAGATCAAATAATTTTAAATATCTACGCACCCATATAGGATCACCACAAAATATAAGGCAACTGCTAACAACCTTAAAAGGAGAAATCAACAATAACACAATCATTGTGGGGGACTTTAACACTCCACTTACAGCAATGAATAGATCATCAAGATAGAAAATCAGTAAGGAAACACAGGCCCTGAACGAAGTATTAGACTAGATGGACTTAATAGATATTTATAGGACATTCCATCCAGAAGCAACAGAATACACAGTCTTCTCAAGTGTGCATGGAACATTTTCTAAGATTGATCACATCCTGGGCTACAAATCAAGCCTTGGTAACTTTAAGAAAATTGAAACCATATCAGGCATCTTCTCTGACCACAATGCTATATGACTGGAAAAATCAACAACAAGAAAAAAATGGCAAAAAATACAAACACGTGGAGACTAAACAACCTGCTACTAAACAACCAATGGATCACTGAAGAAATCAAAGAGGAAATTAAAAAAAATATCTAGAAGCAAATAACAACAAGCATACAACACTCCACAACCTCTAGGATTCATCAAAAGCAGTTCTAAGAGGAAAGTTTATAGCAATACAAGCCTACCTCAAGAAACAAGAAAAAACTCAAGTAAACTATCTAACTTTACATCTAAAGCAGCTAGAGAGGGAAGAACAGAGAAGACCTAAAGTTATTAGAAGAAAAGAAATCATAAAGATCAGAGCACAAATCAATGAAATAGAAATGAAGAAAACCACAGAAAAGATCAATGACACCAAAAGCTGGTTCTTTGAAAAGATCAACAAAACTGATAAACACCTAGCCAGTTATCAAGAAAAAAAGAGAGGACACAAATCAATAAAATTAGAAATGAAAAAGGAGACGTAACAACGGACATCACAGAAATACAAAGAATCATAAGAGACTACTATATGCAACTATATGGCAATAAAATGGAAAACCTAGAAGATATGGACAAATTCTTAGAGAAGTACAATCTTCCAAGACTAAATCAAGATGAAATAGAAAATATGAATAAACCAATCACAAGTTCTGAAATTGAAACTGATTAAAAAACTTCCAACAAACAAAAGTCCAGGACCAGATGGCTTCACAGGTGAATTCTATCAAACATTTAGAGAATCGCTTCTGAAACTCTTCCAAAAAATTGCAGAGGAAGGGACACTCCCAAACTCATTCTATGAGGCAACCATCAATCACCCTGGTATCAAAACCAGACAAAGATACCACAAAAAAAGAAAATTACAGGCCAGTTTAACTGATGAACATAGATGCAAAAATCCTCAACAAAATACTAGCCAAGCGAATCCAACAATATATTAAAAGGATTGTACATCATGATTAAGTGGGATTTATCCCAGGGATGCAAGGATTCTTCAATATCCGCAAATCAGTCAGTGTGATACACCACTTTAACAAACTGAAGAATAAAAACCATATGATCCTCTCCATAGATGCAGAAAATGCCTTTGACAAAATCCAACACCCATTTCTGATAAAAACCCTTCAGAAAGTGGACATAGGGGGAACCTACCTCAACATAATAAAGGCCATCTATGACAAACCCAGAGCTCACATCATTCTCAATGGTGAAAAGTGAAAGAATTCCCACTAAGATCAGGAACAAGACGGGGATGTCCACTCTGACCACTGCTGTTCAACATAGTTTTGGAAGTCCTAGCCACAGCAATCAAAGCAGTAAAAGAAATAAAAGGAATCCAAATTGGAAAGGAAGAAGTAAAAGCATCACTATTTGCAGATGACACGATACTATACCTAAAGAATCCTAAAGACTCTACCAGAAAACTGTTAGAGCTAATCAGGGAATTTGGCGAAGTCGCAGGATACAAAATTAATACACAGAAATCAACTGCATTTCTATATACTAACAATGAAAAATCAGATAGAGAAATTAGGGAAGCAGTCTCATTTACCATCACATCAAAAAGAATCAAATGCTTAGGAATTAACCTACCTAAAGGGACAAAAGGTCTGAACTCTGAAAACTATAAAATGCTGATGAAAGAAATCAAGGATGACATGAACAGACGGAAAGACATACCATACTCTTGGATTGGAAGAGTCAATATTATCAAAATGACTATACTACTCAAGGCAATCTACAGATTCAATGCAATCCCTATCATATTACCAAGGACATTTTTCAAAGAACTAGAACAAAGTAGTTTCAAGTTTGTTTGGAAGCACAAAACCCAGACTAGCCAAAGACATCTTGAAAAAGAAAAATGGAGCTGGAAGAATCAGGCTCCCTGACCCCAGACTCTACTACAAAGCTACAGTCATCAAAACCGTATGGTACTGGCACAAAGACAGAAATATAGATCAGTGGAACAGGATAGAAAGCCCAGAAGTAAACCCATGCATCTACAGTCAACTAATCTATGACAAAGGAGGCAAGAATATACATTGGAGAAAAGACAGCCCCTTCAATAAGTGGTGCTGGGAAAACTTGACAGCTACATGTAAAAAAATGAAACTAGAACACTTCCTAACACCATGCACAAAAATAAACTCAAAATGGATTAAAGATCCAGATATACGACCAGATACTATAAAACTCTTAGAGGGAAACATAGGCCAAACACTCTGACATAAATGAAAGCAATGGCTTCTCAGATCCACCTGTTAGAGTAATGACGATAAAAAGAAAAATAAACAAATGGGACTTAATTAAACTTCAAAGTTTCTGCACAGCAAAGGAAACCCTAAACAAAATGAAAAGACAACCCACAGAATGGGAGAAAATATTTGCAAATGAATCGACTGACAAGGGATTAATCTCCAAAATTTACAAACACCTCCTACAGCTCAATACTAAAAAAACAAACAACCCCATCAAAAAATGGGCTGAAGATCTAAACAGACAATTCTCCAAAGAAGATATACACAAATGGCCAAAAAACACATGAAAAAATGTTCAGCATCACTCATTATTAGAGAAATGCAAATCAAAACCACTATGAGGTACCATCTTTCACCAGCCAAAATGGCCATCATCAAG
>PVHT021183666.1:12721947-12805952 GCA_004024745.2 Catagonus wagneri
GGATCCCTATTACACTGTTGGTGGGAATGCAAATTGGTGCAACCACTGTGGAAAACAGTATGGAGATTCCTCAGAAAACTCAAAATAGAATTACCATTTGATCCAGCAATCCCACTCCTGGGCATCTATCCAGAGGAAACCATGACTCGAAAAGACACATGTACTCCAGTGTTCATTGCAGCACTCTATACAATAGCCAAGTCATGGAGACCACCTAAATGCGCATCGACAGAGGAGTGGACAGGGAAGGTTTGGTACATATACACAATGGAATATTACTCAGCCATTAAAAGGAATGAAATAACAACATTTATAGCAACATGGATGGATCTAGAAATTATCATGCTAAGTGAAACCAGTCAGACAATGAGACACAAACATCAACTGCTACCACTTACATGTGGAAACTAAAAAAAAGGATACAATGAACTTTGCAGAACAGATACTGACTCACAGACTTTGGAAAACCCATGGTTTCCAAATGAGACAAGCTGGGGGATGGGGGGATGCACTGAGGGTTTGGAATGGAAATGCTACAAAAATTGAGTTGTGATGATTTTTGTACACCTATAATTGTAATAAAATTCATTAAATAATGGGGAAAAAAAGTAACTACAGCAGAGCCCTGAAAAAACTTATGCACTGGGGCTGTTTTGTTGCTCCTAAGGAATTTTGTAGCATTTCACCACATGATGAAGCACAGATTAGTCAAAGACAGATTGTTCAATCAACAATATTACTTGGGCCAACAGCTAGTGATATGCCCCACACATAAGAGTAAGGTCATCCTAGGTCAATCTACCTCCCACCAACCTGCCAGCTCACTGCAGCCACAAGAGGAAACACAGCAGGAAAGACTAGTAAAAAAATTGCCCTAATCAGATTTCTGATTGAAAGAATCATTAGCAATTAAATAGTTGTTGTTTAAACCCTATTTTTAACAGTTTATTTACGCCACAGCCACAGCAACGCGGGATCCGAGCCGCGTCTGCAACCTTCACCACAGCTCACGGCTATGCCGGATCCTTAACCCACTGAGCGAGGCCAGGGATCGAACCCGCAACCTCATGGTTCTTAGTCGGATTCGTTAACCACTGAGCCATGAAGGGAACTCCAGGAAAATCATTCTTATTCTGGACTAATGTGTTTCAACTGATATCCTTTCCTTCGCTTTTCACTTCTCCAATCCACTATTCCCAGAATGTATCCAAAAACACAAATCTGATTACATAGCCCTCTTCCAATGCTTTCCAATGACTTCCAGAGCCATTGCCTTTTTGGATTTAAATGCAAATGACCTTAAAAAGCCTTTGCAATCTTGCCTCTCTCTCTACTTTCTCATCTTGCAATTCTTCCCTTACATTCTACAGTCTTCACTGAATTTCTCTCAATTTTTTATCGTCATACTCTATCATGCATCATAGTCTTCTCATATTTTTTTTCCTTGTAGACACTTTCCTCATCCCCCATCATTAATTTGGCTGACTTATATACATTCCATGACCATGCTTACACACATGCACACACAGACATATACTCACATGCCATTCTCCGTGAAGAAGTTTCCCTGTTCTGAACTCCTGCCACAGCCTCTACTATCTCTAATATAGGACTTTCTGTAATATGTTATAAATGTTTATTCCTTCCAATGGACAGAAAGTTCCAAAAAGTTAGGAATTGTATTTCCAGTTTCCTAGAGAATGCCTATAAAAGTGCCTGCTGCAGGGTAGATATTGAAAAGATACACAATAAAAGAACAGAGAGGAAGTGCATTAATACAGCCCATAGACAGCCTGTTTCAAGTTACAGATGGCTTAGATAAGGTTTCAAACAATAATAAACTGAATACTGCAAAGATGTGTGCACGCACAAATCCCTAAACACTGTGTGTTCCAAATTTCTGATTTCCTAAAGAGATAGGATTCTATATTGCTTATCAAAAAATACCTCATATGCTTTAGATACCACATTTAGTATTGGAAGAATTATAACTAGTTGTGAAATTTTTCACTGATAGAAAACTATCCTACTTGTTCTTGGCTTTGGGTTGCAGAGTTACCTTGAATAATGCTAGTAGCTTATTTGCTATTTTAAGGTCTCTGAATTTGCTCTAATATCTTGGCAAATATTTGAGATGATATATTCATATATCAGAAAGTGTGGGAAATATAATTTGTGCCTAACTAAAAATGCTGAGATGTGTTATCAAAAAGCCGTTTTGTATATGGTTGAAACTAAATACAGTTCCTCTGTGTGATTTTGAGAACTGTGTTTATTTATAGGCCTAATTGACATTCAAAGATTATTGTAAGCTACTTGAAGAAAAGGATAATGCTTTAATTATGGTCTCTTGGCAAACAGTAGGAAAAACCATCGACAATGAGACAATGAAGGATGAACAGCAGCAGAACAGAAAAACGTATATAATGACAACTAAATCAGAAACCATCATCTTAAACCAAAGATACCAAGTTAAGAGTTGGCAGTACTGATGTGCGTGTTCTTGGCCTTCTGAACTTTAGAATCCATCTGGGTTAAAGTACTTGGGGGAAAAAAAAAAAGCAGGAGTTCCTGTTGTGGTTCAGTGGTAACGAACCCAACTACCATCCATGAGGACGAGGGTTTGGTTCCTGGCCTCACTCAGGATCTGGCGTTGCCATGAGCCATGGCATAGGCTGGCAGCTGCAGCTCCAGTTCCACCAGTTGCTGTGAGCTGTGATGCAGGTCACAGATGCGGCTTGGATCTGGCATTGCTATGGCTGTGGAGGAGACCAGCAGCTGAAGCTCTGATTTAACCCCTAGACTGGGAATTTCCATATGCCTCAGTCTGGCCCTATTAAAAAAAAAAAAAAATTTTTCTTTAAACACTGGATTTTGTTGATAAACAGCTTTTTTTTTATTTCATAGAAATGTGATAGAGACTAGGATTTACTACTACTTCTGAACACATACAGGATTATGCTTTCCTGAACTCCTGCATTCGAACTGGGCTATTTTTCTAGCCCATGGCTTATAAGCAAACACAGTTAGTGTTGCTTTCAGGTCAAAGAGTTTCCACAAGACACCCTCAAGTGCTTTTTTATCCTGGCTCTATTAAGAAATTCCCATCATCTAGATGGTATAAACTACATCGTGGGTAGAGACACTATTAGTCTATACTGATGAGCAAGGACTTTTATCCTCTCAAAAGAAATAAACCTTTGTTGTTTTAAATCTGAGATCTGATGATTCTTTGTTATCACAGCATAGATTATCTTGGGTTAATATTGCACAAATTTTCTATTATCAAAGGTATTAAAACTGTCCAAATGTCCTAAAATTTTAACAAGGAACAAAGTTTAGAAATCAAAATATTTTAATCTCACCTTTCTAAGGCTGCACTGTCTGATTTTTCTTGCTCAAAAAAAAGTTTTTTCTTGAAAATAAAGTGGTTCAATGTCTACATAAGTCTTTAATTACCTTGATATTTAATAGATACAGTAGAGAAGTTAATACAGACAATGAATATAGTCTTAAGCATCTACCCTAGAGAGGTACAAAAATTGGTTGCTAGTAGAGGTGACCTTTAACTAATGGAAGGATGGAATAGCACTGGTCACCTTAGGGATTTAATGTGGTTGTTTAAGAAAGGAGATTGCCTGTTGAAAGTGGCCTTTGGCAGTTATTGCTGTATTTATGCTGTCATTGATTCAGCTGATACTTTATATTCTGAAAAAGTAGACCAAGATACAGTGAACTACTCTATTTTTTAACAAAATTAGAAAATGCCTTTGTCAGTAGTTTAAAGCTTAAGACTGAAAGAAACTTTAAATATTATTTCCTTTTTTTTCCCAAAATCAGGAAGCCTTGATCCAAAGAATACCTTGTCAGAGATAGAGTCAAGACAAGAACCCAGGTCTCCAAATTCCCAGGCTGGTGTCCTCCCATAGTTATCTAAGAATGACTGAGGATTCTTTATAAATTTTGATTTTTAAAAATTACTATTACATTTAGAATGGACAAGCAATGACATCCTACTATACAGCAAAGGGAATTATATCCAATCTCTTGGGATAGAAACATGATAGATGATAGTGTGAGAAAAAGAATATATGTATATGTATGACTGGGTCACTATGCTGTATAGCAAAAATTGACACTAAACAACAAACACTGTAAATCAATTATACTTTAATTAAAAATTAAATTATAAGTCATGAAGTCCTGCCCTTCATTTTGCTCTTTGATTTATGTGGGAGATGAAGCTGATTTATGTGGGAGATGAAGCTGACCTGGAAAGAGGACTCTATCCCTCTTCCACCAACATCCTAACCAAGACTGAAACAACTGCATCATCCCTTGGTATTAAAATAAGAGGCTATGGTTCTTGAGGAAATAATACATTAGGCCCAAAGGGGAGTAGCAGATGAAAATGCAAGTCTGATATTGTCTATCCAACAGATACACTCACCCTTCGTATCTCCAGTGAGATGAACACTGCCTCAAGAAATCTTTCCTTGGGAGTTCCTGTTGTGTCTAAGCAGATTAAGAATCCAACTAGTGTCCCTGAGGATGCGGGTTCAATCCCTGGCCTTGCTCAATGGGTTAATGATCTGGTGTTGTGGTGAGCTGTGGTGTAGATCACAGATACATCTTGGATCTGGTGGTGTTGTGGCTATAGCACAGGCTGGCAGCTGCAGCTCCCATTGGACCTATGGCCTGGGAGCTTGCATATGCTGCCAGTGTGGCCCCTTTGGAAAAAAAAAAAAAAAAAAAGGCATGTTTTTATCCACCAGCTTCACTAAGCAGTATGGATAAAAACAGTGAAAAAGATAAAGCCAGTTCTTGTTTTTGTGGAATTTACGCTACTAAGACAGAAAAAAGATAGTGTGGCTGTCTTTAATTATATAAGTATTTTCCATGAAGGACAAATACAGGATGTTATGGGTGCAAACAACAGAAGGAATTAGCATAGTGTCAGGACTGGCTATTTAATGTGAAGAGTTCAGTGCAGAATGAAAATGTAGGGCACCTTGTTCAAAATCTAGTAAGAATTTGAGGATAGTGACAGAGGAAGCATAGGGCTCTTTGCAGCTCCACAGGCTGCATCATGCCAGAGCAAGGCCAGAGGTGGAACCCGTATCCTCATGGATACTAGTCAGGTTCATTCCTTTTTTTTTTTTTTCTGTCTTTTTGCCTTTATGTAGAGCCACACACACGGCATATGGAGGTTCCCCGGCTAGGGGTCTGACAGGAGCTGCAGCCGCCGGCCTACGCCACAGCCACAGCAACGCGGGATCCGAGCCGCATCTGCAACCTTCACCACAGCTCACGGCTATGCCGGATCCTTAACCCACTGAGCAAGGCCAGGGATCGAACCCGCAACCTCATGGTTCTTAGTCGGATTCGTTAACCACTGAGCCACGAAGGGAACTCCTAGTCAGGTTCATTTCTGCTGAGCCACAACAGGATCTCCTGGGATTAAAACAAATGCTTTGATGAGTAGATGGTTGCATTAGTCAATGAATTAATGAGCAATTTTGAGTAAATGAATAAAAGAAAACTGGGGAAAACTTTGGGTTTGAACAGAATGATAGACATCTGGAGCTTTTTGAGTACAGGAAAAAAAAAAATACAGATAGTAGGAATCAAGTACAATGTGTTCTGAAATTCAAGTCAAGAATTTGACACTTCCCACATGAAGAAACACAGAAGCTGTCATTAGCTCTTTTTTGGTAAACTCAACATGTTTATTACCTGTGTTTCCAGATTAGATTTTATATTCTTAAAAGACTATTCCTTCTTCTTCCTTAGTAGGAATAAAATATCATGATATTGCTGTATATATGGTAACATTTATTTACCATCAAATATGTCACCTGTTTTGATTTAATCCTCACAAAACCCTTAATGCTGGTTCCCACTTTTCAAAAAAAAAAAAAAAAAGAACCCAAAGCTCCCAAAGATAAAATACTTTTCAAGGTAATACCCCCCCCCCAAAAAAAGTTTGAAAACAGGTTTCCTTGAGAAAAATTCCCAAAATCTTCCTACTATTTATGTTTCTCTAGCTTAAACATTTGTTCTTAAGTGAGTATTTAGCTATTCTGTATACACCAACATTGTGTGACTAGTGCAAGAAAATCAGATTACTGGTAGGATATGTTTGCCACCAGCATATATTCTACTTAAAACATTTTCTGGATGAACTAAATCTCAAAGAGCTAGAAGCATGTCTTTAGAGACATTCACTTTCTGTCAGAGACTTGGAAAAAGGTAAGAAATGTTGAGACTAACTTATCAAGCAAAGATATTCCAATTAGACATAACTTTTTAAAGAAAACTTGAAGGAAAGAGAGATTAATGGCCAGAGCAAAAGATTATGGCCAGATAAGCAAAAGAACTTATCTTTCCTAAGTACTGCAATATTTAAAGAAAATTGATCTCTAATTAAGTAAAGAAAATAAGAGCAATTTTGTTTGACCATAATTTCATCTAATTGAATCATGTAATTAATAAAGTGTGCAGATCCCATCACATTGAGATAGCCCTTAGAAACAGAAAAATAGCCTCTGAGTAAATGTGCGTGATTACTTCCACCCAAAAGCCTGTCATAGTTTTATATCATTCTTGGTGTTTTCATCATTACTGCAGTCAACCTTTAAATGATTTTTTATGATGTTGTCTTCACTCAGTGTAGACACTAGCTGTGTCCTGTTACCTACTTGCCAAAGATAAGAAGGATGTCTCCTGAGGTCCTCAATGGGAGAAAATCATCGTGTTGTGAAAGCTGGATGGATACTCTCGTTCTCCAACAGAAAAACAGACTCCTCACTTCGTTCCATACACCACAGTAAATTCAGCCTTATTCAAAGGATACATATAAAAAATGAAAATATGAAATTGCTAGGTTCAGAGTATGGGTTTGAGGATCAGAAAATTGGGTAGTTTATCTCCTTTATCAGCTGTGGAATGTTGAACAACATGATTTTACAATTTTACATTTTTACCTTAGTCTTTTAATCTGAAAGATGAGAATATATTTTATAAAATTGTTGTAATGGACTAAATGAGATAACACATAAAATGGTATTAGCACTTTCCATAGGCACATAGTAAAAGTATAGTAATGTCAACATCACCGTTTCATCAGTGTGAATTCCCTTGCATAGATCATTTTATCGTTTATAAAATAGCACATTTAAATAGAAATATTATATGAAAACATTCTAGTTCTATACTGTTCAATATGGAAACCACTACCCACATAGAGTTATTGAGCACTAGAAATGTGACCTGTTTGAGGGACTGGATTTATAATTTTAATTTTAATTAACTTTAATTATCACATGTGGTTAGTGGGTACCATATTGGTCAGTGCAGATCTTGCAAATGTTCCCAAGGAGCAAACAAACAAATGTGGTGTTCTCATCTAATATTTGCCTTTTCTCACATTTCTTTGGGGCCTATTGGTTACTGTCTAAGAATAATTACTTTGTTGTTTCCAGTTTTGCAGTTCTTTTTTTAAACTGGCAAAATGCAAACCTAATACAGTGGTTCAGTTATGCTTAAGATTATATTGGCTCTTTTGACCTGAAATACATGAATTAATTCAGCTAAATATGCAATTCTGATTGCCTAGTAAAATAAATAGTAGGAAAAGAATGGACTGTCTTCATGCAGAATAGTACATGTTTTCCTGTGCCTTGTATCATTCGACTCTGCATATACTGTGTTTTATCTTTTGTGTAGTATCTGGGCAGTCTTAGACTTTCTGGTGACTCCAACTTAGCCTTAAAGAGTTACTCCACAACAATGGAATCAAAGTTGTATCCCAGGAACAAACAAACAAACAAAATAAAAATAAAGTCAAATTTCTGCAAAACCACTTGGTTTCCACAAAGGAGACCAAAACTAAAATCCAGGTTGATTCAGGTTCCATGAGCTTCCTTTGTGCTCTCTTAGGTCCTGAGAGAACTTGAGGCAGGCCTTTCACATCTGTGCCCCTAACTCCTGGCACACTACATCATACATAGTACATCAGTAAACATATGCTAAATGAACAATTAAAAAAAAAATACTCATTCCATCTGTGTCTTTAGATGGGTTAAGATGTAACAGTGAGTATTAAAGACTCGTTTTATTCTCATTTTGGTGAGAATGGAGAAAAGTTGCAGAACACCTTACCACTGAAGGCACATCACAAGAATAAAAAAAGAAAGAAAGAAGGAAAAAAGGAAAGAAAGAGGAATTCTTCTCAAGACTGATTGCTCAAACTTGTGCCCAGAGAGCCCCAGTCTTGGCCTTCAACAGACATATAGAATTCCACACAGAGAGTACAACAACTCATTCACTGGATGATAAAGATGCTGCTCTCACTTCAAAAAGCAGCCTTCCTTAGAAAAACTCACTTTTCAAGCCCAAAGATATGGGTATGTACCAGAGAAAGCTGTGTTGGCATAGCCAGTTATTCTATTTTCCCCGTATGTGTATGATTTGCTTATTAACTTTGTCATTTGTACAATGCCCTAAACTCAGAGTGCATGCACAGCATTAATACAATGTTTTATCCAATTTTGACTGAACTATTCTAAATTTTCTTGCCATTGCACATTTTGCTTAATTCAATTGGATGCATGATTTCTTCTTTAGGCCACCACAAAATGACCAAGTCCCTCTGCAATTTTAAGTAACCCTGCAAAGAAAAGAATAAAGTCTCAATTATGGAAATGTGTTATGTATAAGTTACACTGTGACTGGATGTACATCTATCTCTACCAGTTCAGTGAAGGAAGATGGGGACTCAAGATGAGTTACATTTAATTCATAATTAATTATTAATACTCAAAATAATGAACATGCACATAAATTTTGTACCATTTCCCATTCTTCCTACCCAAAACTTTTGGAATTAGCTCTAATGTAATTCTTCTGTATAAGGTGAAATGTCAGCTTTCAGATTGCAAATACAGAGATCTCCCTTCTAGGATAAAGAAATGAGACTTCATAAAAACCACATGCTATTTAATTTTTAGGTTCAGTTTTAGTTTCCAACCTTCAAGCTAATATATTTCTTTACTGTCACTTATAACTTTCTCTTGTACATTAATGTCTACCGATGGATTTAGTTGCTAAAATTTGGCTACAGCTGGAAGTTAGATATTTTTCAAGTATACCTGCTAAAATAAGATTTAGTATCTGAATTGCTGATTCAGGTGTTTTACTATTAGAAGATAATCGCTGTAAATATAATGAATTCTGCAATGCCTAAATATTTGGCAAAAACGATTTTTAAGATGATTTAGAAAAATAACAAAACAGATAATACTGACAGTCAGTCAGTTGCTGGGGAGAGGAAAGGCAAAGCAATTGCATCAAAATCAGTAGCACTGATCATGGTAGAGCTAATAGTCTAGAGGGGCAAACTGACTTTTGATTGTAGAAAAAGAAAGGAATTGTATTTGACACCTAAATATGTAGTTAACTTTAGGAAGAGGGGTTCAAGTGGATTATGAATGGTTATCAGTAATCTAAACACATTTTTTGCCTGCCTCTCAAGAATATAAGTACATGATTGATGTGATAGCAACATGTTTTGTTGCTACGAGGGTGAGAAAGCCTAGTTTTACATCTTGTCTCAACTATCTCACAGGCACGCTGACTTGATAACTCCTTGCAAAAAAGTGTTATATTTTTCTAGCCTGATTTCACCTAAGACTTTTCCTACCATTGCCTTGATGAACTTATCTTCGGCTTGGAAAGAAACAAATACAACTAGACTTTGATGGAAGTAGGGCAACTGCTCATTAGCAAAATTAGTGTTAGGTAAGTGGGATCCAATAAGTTTTTTTTGTTGTTGTTGTTTTGTTTGTTCATTTTTGTTGTTTAATTTTAGGGCCATACCCACGGCTTATGGAGTTTCCAGGCTAGGGATCAAATTGGAGTTGCAGTTGCTGGCCTATGCCATAGCCACAGCAAGCAACATCCCAGCCCCGCCTGCAACCTACACCACAGCTCACAGCAACACCAGATCCTTAACCCCCTGAGTGAGGCCAGGGCTCGAACCTGTGTCCTCATGGATACTAGTCAGACTCATTTCTGCTGAGCCACAAAGGGGACCCTGTAATTTCTTGACTTTAATATGTTAATCCTTTGTTTCCAGTCTATCACTTCTGACTTCTTCACATATACAGTTCCCCAAATATTTCTTCACATAGTGTAAGACTGATCTCTCTCCTGGTAGTAGTGATGTTAAAACTAGTTTAAGAACGGTCTTTGATGATTATTCTTTTTCTTGCCTGAGAATCTGCTTCCACTCCTAGCCTATTCAAGCACATTTATTTCTTGGCCCGTGTCTATTATGCCATTTGAAGTTAGGACTATTTGACAAGGTTTTTAAAAAAATATTATAAAATATGTATTTTAACATTATACATATTTTTTAAATAGGAGGAAACAAAACGTCAAAGTATGAGAAGCCTACAGTCCTTTTCTGTACATCCTGCTTTTCAAAAGGCAAATTTGATGAGAATCTATCTGTTGAGATCCCTCCATGGATTTCCACAGCCCACAGGACAAGCTGAAGATTTCTTACACTGGCAAACTAAGCTCTTCATTATCTGACTCCTTCTAAATTATTCTGTACAACCTCAGAATTCTAATGCAATGGTTCTCATACTTCAGCCTCTATAATACCTACTCTCATCTGAATCTCCTTTGTTTTTCTGCAAAACCCTAGGCAGCCTGCTCTGCTATTATGACTGCATAGGTCTGAAATAGGACCCCCAAATTTGCATTTTTAACATGCACTCTAGGAGATTCCAGTGCAAGCAGCTGCTAAGCTAGTCAAAGAATATTTCTCCTGGCATCTAGTCTTCACAATTGGCCCTATTTTACTACTCTGATTTCACACGTGCTATTTCCTCTATAAGGGAAGTACTATTTATCTTTTTCAAATATATTCCTAATAATCCTTCAAGACTAAGTATCAGAATTGATCAAATTTGCTTGAAGGTAGAAACAAAGAAAATGTTTCCCTGATCATACCAATCTATTCCTTTAAACTATTGTGTTTATTATTTTTTCTTTCACTTTTCAATTAAAAATCTAGATTAAAAACAAAGGAAATATTTCTTGTAAGAACATCAATTTTTTAAAAATACAAATCTTCATAAATTTACAGCTCTCTTAGGGGTCCCAAGGCTGTACCGGGAACTGTAGAGGGCAAAATGGTAGAAAAAAGTTACAGCCTTAAGGAAATCATTACTAAAGATTAAGACACAGTATCCTAGAGAATAGAATGTACTTAGTTAATGCCTATGCTTTATGTTACACATCTGTCAAGTCAGGGTTACCCGGAGAAATACACCTGATGGGAAATATATAGTCTCTCTTATGTGATTATGGGAATAAGAGAGGGAGAGCACCCCTGTAAGCACATTCAGTGGGCCCCAAAAACAAATTGATCCTAAAAAAAAGGTAAAAAGCAATTTATGGTAAGTTTACCCAGACTACATCAGGGAAATTGAAGATCTGGAGATGTCCATGATAAGGCTTGACAGAGAATGAGAAATACATGACAATCATACAAACATACTAGACCTGGCTCCATAGATGAAAAATGGAGTTTGGTAGGGGTCAGAGAAAGAAGAAAGTAGAGAGGAAAAAGAAAGAAAAAGAATGAAGTCTTCTACTTTTTTTTTTTTCTGCGCTTTTTAGGGCTGCACTTGCAGCTTATACATGGAAGTTCCCAAGCTAGAGGTCAAATCAAAGCTATAGCCACTGGCCTACACCACAGCCACGTAGGACCTGAGCCGCTTCTGTGACCTACACCACAGCTCACAGCAATGTCAGAACTTTTACCCACTGAGCAAGGCCAGGGATCGAATCTACATCCTCATGTATCCCAGTCAGGTTTGTAACCTGCCGAACTGTATTGGGAACTCCCTTCTGCTTGTTTTTTAATCAGTTTTTTTAATTTATTTATTTTATTTTTATTTTTTGCTTTTTAGGGCCTCACTGTGACATATGTAAGTTCCAGGCTAGTGTTAAATAGCTGCAGCTGCCGGCCTATACCACAGCCACAGCCACAGCCACGCAGGATCCAAACCACATCTGTGACCTATAACACAGCTCACAGCAATGCCAGATCTTAACCCACTGAGCGAGACCAGGGATGGAACCCACATCCTCATGGATCCAGCCACAAAGGGAACTTCAATAATCTTTTTTTTTTAATTTTGAGTTATATGAGCTCTTTATTTTGAATATCAAAACCATATCAGACATATAATTTGCAAATATCTTCTTCCATCTAGTAGTCTATCATTTTTTTGTTGTTGTTGATGGTTTCCATTGCAGGACAAAAGCTTTAAGTTTAATTAGGTTCCATTTGTCTATTTTTGTTTTTATTTCCCTTGCCTGAGGAGACAGATCCAATGAAAAAGTATTGCTAAGGCTTGTATCAGAGAGTGTACTGCCTACATTTTCTTCTAAGAATATGAGGGTTTCCAGTCTTAGATTTAGGTTGTGAATCCATTTTGAGAAGAAAATCTAGACATTTTTCCAAAGAAGACAAAGATGGCTAAAAGGCACATTAAAAAATGTTTAACATCAAATCCTCAGGGAAATGTCATTCAAAACCGTGATGAGATATCCCCTCACACTTGTCAGAATAGCTATTATCAAAAAGACAAGAAATAAGTATTGGCAAGGATGTGGAGAAAATGAACTCTTGTACACTGTTGGTGGGAATGTAAATTGGTTCAGCCACTCTGAAAAACGGTATGGAGTCTCCTCAAAAAGCTGAAAATAGAACTACCATATGATCCTGCAATTCTACTCCTGGATACATATCTGAAGAAAATGAAAGCACTTGTTCAAAAAGGTACATGCACCCTAATGTTTATAGAAGCATCATTTAGCATTTCCAAGATACTGAAGCACCTGAAGTGTCCATCGATACATGAATGGAGAAAAGATGTGGTATATATATTATGCACAAGCACACATACAAGGGGATATTGCTCATCCATAAAAAGGAGACTTTGCCATTTGCAACAATATGGACGGATGTGGAAGATATTCTGTTCAGTGAAATAAGTGAAAACAAATATTACTTGTCTTTCTCTGTTTCTAACTTATCTGTGGAATGTAAAAATAAAAAATACAAAAACAAACCGAACCATACACACATACTGAATGAACATAATGGAAAAAGACTCAGATACAGAGAACAAGCTAGTGATTACCAGTGAGGAGAAGGAGGGGAAGGGGCAAGATAGAAGTAAGAGATTAAGAAGTACAAACTGCTGGGAATAAAATACGATTCAAAATACAGTGTACGCTATAAGAAATAGTCAATATTTTATAATAACTTTGACTAATAGATAAATAAATTCACTATGTTGTACACTGGAAATTAACAAATCAACTATACTTCACGTTATAAAGAACTAGAAAAAGAATGAGGAGAAGTGGGAGAAAGAAGAGACAGAAGGTAGGAAAGGAGAAAGGGAAATACAGTGTGCAAATTATGGATGGAAAACAGTTTGGCAGAAAACAGCCCAAAGATAGGAAGCTCATTTAAGCCTTGGCTTAAAATTCTAGCCTAACTTGAAAAGAATGAGACAAAGACTGTTACAAAGTTAATAAATACATCAAAGATTACTTTAACAGAGGTACACAAAATCAGACCACAAAGCTCAGAAAATGTTCAAAGTTATCCCATCACAAAATACACAAGAAAAAAATTTTAGAGGTTGGAATGTCTGAAAATATTAATGTTATGGATAAAAGGCTGAGATGAACATGTATGCAGAGAAAAATGACACAGATTAAAACAATTATAAAAAGATAATAAGGGACAAAGAAAATGTGTGTATGTTTTGCAGGAAATTTCTCCTGAAATAAAGGACTTCCTGAGCACATCAAAAGAGCGTGTGATAACAATAATGATTTGTAGAGAGCAACACTGGGAAAAACACCAGGTAACTTATCAAACTTCGTGAATAAAGGACAAAATCCCCAACAGGGACCTGCTGTATTGCACGGGGAACCCTACCCAATATTCTATGATCGTCTACATGGGAAAAGAATCTAAACATGAATGTGTGTACATGCATAACTGAATCACTGTTGTACAGCAGAAGTAGTCACACCATTGTAAATCAACAAGAAAACTTTTAAAAAGGAAAAGGACAAGATTCTCTAAGTATTTAGGCAAGGGAAGTAAGTCACTAGCCAGAGAAGTCAGAGTGGCCTCAAACTTCTCTAGGATCACATTCAAAGAAGATAAAGTTGTTAGAGATACAAGTTTCTAAAAGGAGAAAAAAGCCTCACCTAAGAATATTCTACGCAATCACATTGTCTTTCAAATATAAAGACAGCATGCAGACATCTCAAACACATTAGAATGCTAGAAATATAGTACCCAGGAATTCTTCTACAAGGAAAAACAAAACAAAACAAAACAAAAAAAAAACGGAATCCAGCAAACCAGGAGATCAATAAAACATTGAAAATGCGTAATAGAAGGAGCGATGGTGAACATTAAATCTAGTAAATGTTTTCCTAAGACTGAACATCTGGGGAATTGCAGTTGCAGAACAGATGGCACATTTTATAAAGGCTAACAGTTTAAATATTATAACTAACAAACACTGGATGATGTGAGTTGGAGAAATAGGAAAAAGTGTATGAATACTGATCATCTTTCCTTCAACCTAAAACTGAAAGATGGGGTTAAAAAAAAAAATCAGATCCCAACCACTTAACATTCTTTTCATATTCATATAGAAAATATACAGGAAAGAGTTGTTTTGAAGGGAAAATCTAAGTCTCACTCATTTTTCCATTTCAAACGCTTTGTTCTCTCTGTAAAATTCAAGTGAAAAAATTTAATTTTAAGAATATTTCTATCTCTATATACCCATCTCAGCACATACCTGTTTCTATATGCATACCTAGAATAATATACCTGGAAGGATATCAAACTATTAGCAGTAGTGGGATTTTAGATAATTTGTTGCTTTATAATTTTGTGTATGGCTTGTATTTTCTTATGGTCCTATGTCATGTTGATTGTAAAAAGCACAAAGCTTTAGTGACATATGAGATCAATTTGTAGTTTAGTGGAAATATTTCTAGTTTTGTTTCTCAAGTACTATAGAAAGATTGAAAGTGATGTCATTTGTTTCAGCATGGGAAATATTTGCCCTCCTTGTAGCATCCTCATTAGAACAAATGAAGGAAAGGCCAGTGTGGAATGGTAGCAAAGGGTGTTAAAGTGAGAGCTCTGAGAAATCGTCTCCCCTTATCTAGATTGTCCAATAATAAACTACCTGGCCACTCTTCACAGTCCATTCTCACTTTAGTACCTGGAAATCGTGGCTTTGGACACAGAGCTATTTTATTTACCTATTTTTGCTTTTTAGGGCCACGCGCAGAGCATATGGAAGTTTCCAGGCTAGGGTTAAATCAGAGCTGCAGTTACTGACCTACACCATAGCTCAGGGCAGCACTGGATCCTTAACCCACTGAGTGAGGCCAGGGATCAAACCTGCATCCTCATGGATACTAGTCAGGTTCGTTTCCACTGAGCCACTACACGAACTCCCTGGACACAGAGTTGTTGATGAATAAATACCCATTGAATTGTTCTGCACAATAAATTATAAGGCTTTTACTCACAGACAGCTTACTGGGCAACACTCAACCGAAGTCAATAAACAGTAATAAAGAGCTGCACTCCGTTCTAGGTGCTGCTTTATTCCTGAAAATGTGCACATACCAAAATTGCAAATATCCAAAGAAACTGCATGATTAAAGGCAGGTAGGATGGGCTCTGTGTCATATGGAATAAAAAGCAATTTATTCCCTATCAACATTTTTTTGGCTTATTCATGATACAATTTCCAGCATTTCAAATAGTTCTGCTTTTTTCATAGTTGAGTAAGGCTGAGGCTAAAATCTACCACATTGATGCAAAACTTTCCCTTCTTTATTTCTATCATACTATCATTAATATTAACTCTTGATTTTTCCCATTTTATGCCCATTTTAATAAGACTTAGAAAGGATGCAATAAACACAAATAAAATTTAACCAACGCAGCTGAAACTAAAGTGACTCCACAGTTAGTGCCATCTTATGAGTTGATATGTTAGAACCAAGAAGAGTTCCAGTGGAGAATATGAATGTGTTAAACGTACAGATGTCAACTGCACAACAGTCAAGAACCATCTCTAATCCAAAGAGCACCAGAAGGCTTTAAACATCCTTTAAATTTGTTGAAATGGAGCCTTGGGAAATGTGATCACCAAAGGCCAAAGACTGAAAATTGTCTATGAATCATGACAGCTATGGAAAGGAGACTGTTGGTCAGAGACACAAACACAATCAACAAGCTAAAAGGTCACGAATAAAATGCTCTAAACTCAACGTGAAATGAAGAGAATGACAGGGCTTTCCCTCTGACTGAAACAGAGCAGTTTTTTCTTTCTTTTTATTGATGTACCTGCAGCTTAAGGAAGTTCCTGGTCTAGGGGGAAAACTACAGAAAACTACAACTGCAGAAAACTACAACTAACCTCTAGCTGAGCTCCCATCACAGAACAAGAAATCCTAACCACAGAAAAGCTGGTGAAGGCTGGTTCAGCTCCAAAAGTGGGACAAAGTTTGCCTTGCAGCTCATTATCATCTCATTGTTACAGTTAAGTTCTCCACCAGTTGGCATGTGATGGTTCAACCCAGTTCTGACCCAGAGGACAAAGGACCACACAGGGCAGAAAAGAGTGGCACCCCAGGTCCAGGGAGAACCTCATCTATTCCCAGAACCCCACCTATTCCCAGAAAACCGATGCACATGCCTCCCCCTCATTAACCTTGCCCTGAAAAATCTTGTCTTTAATTATTCCCCCAGTGAGAAGCTGATTTACAGACCAAGTTCCTGCTTCTGCATTCTCTGGCCATTGAATAAAGACAGTGCTCTTCCAGTCTCAGCATCAGTTTTATAATTGGCTGTGTGAATCCAAATGGAAAAATAACCTTGCAGAGGCAGGGGACTTTGGCTGCCTAGGGCCCAAGTGGGGGACCCTATGACCAATTCAATAACCACTCCCTACAACCAGCATTTCTTTTCAATATTAGGATGAACATTTTGCAGAGAAACTTTATTGCAAATGTTTCTTGCATTGTTAACAAGCTGAAGAAATTTGTCTTCTGTTTGGAACCTCACAGCTGTGGAGATCATTATGTCCTCAGAAGAGAAAGGTACGAAATAAATTTTCAGCTCATATGAAATCTTTTTATGCAAATATCTCCAGTAGTATAATGGAAGAGAAAGTGTTGGAAATATGGTAAGTACATATAGTCAATTGCCTGGAAATAATGTTTGTCAAAAACCAAGAGTGTCCTGAAAATTCTTGTTCATAGTAAGAAATATAAGGGAAATGAAGTGATATAAACACTTCATATATAAAATAGATTTCTAAAATATATAAATCTATATATAAAATAGATTTAGTAGTTATTGGACCCAGCTGGGAACTGTTTTGATATTAAGCCATTAATGTTATTGCATTTAAAGTATTTAACAAACTTATCAGTACACATTTTTTAATAGTTCAATTTCTGAATTTGACTGTGGATTTAGACTACCTGAGATTAATCTTTGGCAAATCTGTGGGAATTTTAGGCCATGGGAAAATCAGTGAAAGCTCTGTGCCTCAGTTTCCTCATTTGTAAACAGAGAGTAACAACAGTTATTCTCATATTGTGGGAAAAGTTAAATGAAGCAATTACTAAGCAGATATATGTGAAGCACAAATGCTCAATGAAGATTAGCTTTTATGAAAATTGGTTTATTATCTACTAAACAATAGGGGTCAACAGATATCTAGCAATTATGTGCTCCACGACGATCTAATTGCTTTGCATATATTAGCTGACTAAATCCTCTCATAGCCTATGGGATGGGTTCTATTATTTTCCCCACTTTACAGAAGAGCAAATTGGGACCCAGCAGTACAACGTATTGCCAAGAGCCTGTGTTCTTAACCACCCATTTTATTCTCAATTTTGGCCACACCATTAGAATCACCTAAGGAGCTTTTTTTTTCTTTTTGCCTTATCTAGGGCCGCACCCATGGCATATGGAGGTTCCCAGGCCAGGGGTCTAACAGGAGCTGTAGCTGCGGGCCTTTGCCACAGTCACAGCAACGTGGGATCTGAGCCGCGTCTGCAACCTACACCACAGCTCACGGCAACGCTGGATCCTTAACCCACTGAGCAAGGCTGGGGATCGAACCTGCAACCTCATGGTTCCTAGTCGGATTCGTTAACCACTGAGCCACGAAAGGAACTCTTCTTTTTTTTCGGTCTCACATGAGGAGCTTTTAATAGTCCTGTTTCTCAGGCTAATTGGTACCTTAACCCAATTCATTCAGAATCTCTAAAATGGGCCTCAGTCTGAAAAAATCCCTAAAACACAGCCTTAGGCTCTATAGATTTCCCTCAGTATCCCAAAGGAATTGAGTCCAGCCCTCCGCCCCATCCTCTACCTGCTGCAGATACCAAATCTGGATGCTCACGTCCTAGATATAAAATCGGAAAGTAACTGCATATAACCTATACACATCCTGTCACTTTTTTTTTAATTGCACTATAGTTGATTTATAGTTTTACAGTCATCCCTCAGTATCTGCTTGGGACTGGTTCCAAGAGATCCCCATATACTAAAATTCTCAGATGTTCAAGAAAAATTTCATTCATGGTTGGTGGAATCCCAGGATGCAAAATCCATGAAGACAGAGGGCTATTTATTGAATAAACTATGTTTAAGTGGATTTGTACAGTTCAGGCCCATGTTGTTCAAGGTCAACTGTAAGTTTCAGGTGTACAATATAATGATTTGATATTTTTATATACTACAAAACGATGATCATGCTAAGTCTAGTTACTGTTTGTCACCAAAGTTTACATTAGATCTCTATGGCTAAACTACCTAATATAATATGAAGCTATGTTAGCAGTTGTAGACATAATGTAAATTATAGCATTAAAATATCAATCTAAAGAAGGGCCATATGCTAAAAGTAGTAAAAATCTAGAAAAAGATACCTTGTCTCAATAAAATTACTAAGAAAATCTGATGAAATTTGGGGTGTGGAAAAGGTTAATTAGAACAAACTAGTTACTCAAAAACAAAATCATACTTGCAGTATTATCTTACTCAAAGATCAAACCGAAAACAAATAAATGTACATAAATAATTCTTAAGCCTAGAACATAGTCTGCCTTCAAGAGAAAATATCTTAATACGTGATCCAAAATACTGTAGGTGATTTGATAGTTTTCCAGTGATTTGCAATTCAGATTTGAACCTTTTCATAGTTTTTTTAACAAAACATTTCTCATCTAGTATATATAGCCCACTTTAATTTTGATTTTTAGAAAATGAAGATCAAAACAGCCTATAATGCAATCAGATAACAGGGAAAACAGATTTCCATTTCCCTCTACTCCTACCAAGGCGGTTAAGGTTAAAATAACTTTGACAATTTCACCCAGCCGTCTTTACCTTCCTTTATCTTCCGTGTGCTTCTACAAATACGCTAAAACATTACTGGGTATGCTGCCAGGAAAAAGAGCATTTATGTGAAAATATTAGTTTACGTGGTAAACAAAGAACCTTTTTTTATGAAATGCAGAGGTAGGGGTAAGAATATGTATTGTTTTGTAATTATTGCCAAAGCTCCTCCTAAGAGTTCAGTGCAAGGCAATAAAGAATGAATAAGCCACATTTTAAAAGGAGAAATATTATTTTCAAGTTAAAATTTGTTTCCAAATGTCTTTTCCTACTTTTTGCCTCAGACCTTCCTTAATACCCAAGAGCTCTTGTAATTAGGAGGACTCTTCATACAAACTTAAATTATAGATGCAATAATTCTGTGTTAGACCTACTTAATTTCATAAATTCTACTTGCTGAAAGCCATGGATGGTTAGAGATAGAAATGAAATAGGGTACAGCTGCAAGGGTCCATTTAGTACCATCTGGTTTTCATTCAAAATACGTTGATTATCTCATCCCTCACACCTGCTCTATTTCCTTAAACCCTCATGAATCCACCCTGAAAATTAAAGGAGAAAATCTCATTTTCTGCGATCCTTTTCTTTGTTCCTTTTTTCTTCCCTAAAGTTACCTCCTACACAGTGTTTTTGACACTACGTAACGTCTAATTTATGGAATTTTTTTTAATTAAGATCTGTTACCTGAAATACACTTTTGTAGTCATCCTAAGAGGGTACTTGCTCATAATGTAAGTTCACTGAAGGGATCAGAAGAAAAGTATTTTAGCTGAACTTCTCTTATCTGACTAAAGTAGAGAACCCTGAAAGTAACAGCTGCCATTACAGTCAACCCAACCTCCCCCCACCAACCCCCGAGTTTCCTATCTGGGAGATTGACCCTTAGCAGGAGAGGAGTAGAGTTAGCTCCATGACCTCCCCCGCCCCCACTACAGGAGAGCTCCCAGCCAGGAAGGAGACTGTTCATTGGCATCAGGATGAAAAAGCCCAACAGGACCTTCTATGCTCTCCCAATAAAACCCTAGTTACAACCATCCTCTTTGTTAAGCTGATACAGAAAACTTTATCTCTGTCTATTCTGTGATACTACTGATAACTCCCACATGGGTGTTAAGCTTTTCTCCCATTCACCTGCCTGTTGTCACCGAATTCACAGGACTCCAACCACATGACCTAAATCGGTAGAGGAAAACGTTTTCTTCCCAATATTATTATCCCACACAGATTCTTGATACCTATAGATGTTCTGGAGGAAAGAAATCTGAGACAAGTAGATCATTTTTTTTTCAAGGTTTTTCAAAACTCTATATAAGCAATGTATGAGTTTCCCCAAATACTTAAAACTTTCTGTATCTTGGGAATGTAGGCCATAGCCCAGATTATGATATTTTGATGTAGCAAATCTTAGCAGGATTTTATATTTTTCACTGCCTCACTTAACAATGAATTCCAACTGACAGTTGGTTTCAGCTGCAAATCAATTAGGTTGCAAAGAACTAGAGAAGAGATAGAAGAAGAAATTGAGTCAAACCAATTTACTTGCCTTGAGAGTGTGGAAACATGCTCCTTAAAAGTTTAGGGTTCACATATGATAGCCAGCTGATGTCATGTTTAAAACAGCCCACATTCTAGACCTGGTTAACAATCATTTAGATTGAGTTGGACAAAATGATTGTTTTTTATGGCCATACGGGCGGCATATGGAAGTTCCCGGGCCTGGGATTGAATCCAAACTGCAGGCAATGCCTGATCCTTAAATCACTTCACTGGCCAGGGATCGAGCCCACTCCACCACAGTGACCCTGAGCCACTGCAGTCAGAGTCTTAACTCACTGTGCCATAGCAGGAACTTACAGACAAAACGATTTTTAACCAATTAATATAATCAATTTGTTTCAACTAATTGTTACCAGCATTATAAAGTATATTCCAAATATTGCATCGGACATACTAATACTGGGAAAAAAAGTCATTGTTTATCTGAAAATCAAAAGAAACTGGGCATCCTGTATTTTTTCTGCCAGTTCTGTTTGTGAGTTCTCGGGAGCATTATAATGTGGAGAGAGGGCTGAAAGTTACAACGCACTAAGTGTCTACATTTGTTTATAATAACCTTTTTCTTACTGTGTTGTTCAGGTGATTCCTCTTTGGAGACAAGAGAAAATAGAGCGTGGACAAACCTTAAGCAACAGACCTTTACTAGGGCAAAAAATGTAGTTTCTGTATCTAAACCATATCATAAATCACTGCTGAATATAAATAAAGGAACTTTCAAGGACTCAAGGCATTAATTGAACAGAAGCACAGCAGAACAGTTCATGTTTCAGATATACACTGAAGTTCAGGAAGAACTGCTGTAGATAATGAAATTCTAAAGAGGGTAAATATGGGTGTACAGGGTCACTAAAAAGAACAAAGAAGGCACAAAATAAAGTAGTAAAGCCTTTCAAATATAGATATTTTTCCCTTGGCGAATTTCTACAAGCAAGAGGTAGCTCTTAATTCCTGTGAATATATCAGTTGCTCAAGTGAAAGGATTTAGTCTTTTCGAGCTGCTATAACAAAAATACCGTAGACTGGCTGCTTTAAACAACAAACAATTAGTTCTCACAGTTCTGGAGGCTGGGCAGTCCAAGATCAAGGTGACAAGGGTAGGCTTGTGATGGGATGGGATCACTCCTCCTGGTTCGAAAACTGGCTTTCTCCTTACAGCATGTGAGGTGGAAGGAGTGAAGGAGGAGAGCTGGAATCTTTTATAAGAACACTAGTTCCGCTCATGAGGGCTCCACCCTCAAGACCTAATCACTTCCTACAGGCTCCACCTGCAAACATCAATTTGGTGATTTGGTTTCCACATATGAATGATAGAGGATAAAAGCATTCAGTCTCTAGCAACATCCTTTAACCCTTCAGACTCAACAAGCCTAAGCAGGTGAATTAACTAAAGCCAGCTCATTGCCATTTATATACTACTCTGAGAGAACCTGGGATATAACCCAGCACATTTGGAAAAGGAACATCAGGCACTTTCTAATCAAATTTAAATCTTGTCTAAACAAGTAGATATGATCATTTCAGGTCCATCAGCAAAATCAGCAGCCAGAATGCCAGCTCAATCTTATTTTAAATACATACATATTGATAAAAATCTGATCTTAACTATATTTACTTGAGAAATACATCTACTGTAATATATGATGGCCATAAGAATGCCAAGGACAAGGATATATTTAATAGGGTTTGTAATCTCATCACTTTAAAATTACCTTGGGGAAAATTGCCAGTGTTCCTACCAAGGACAAGAAATATCAATATGTACAGTAGAATTGAATCATATTTTATTTAGATATATTCTTATTTACTGTTTTTAAAGTGTTAGCACGGTCTTTCCTAAGCAATTCTGACAAGTTTCTAAGTTATTTTTCATCTTGAGTCCTGCCTAGCAAAGTGATTCAGAAAAAAAAAAGTTAAGTCAATATATTCAAATAACTCTCCTATTTATCAGAAGAGGAGGAAAAATAAGGGAACTGGTTGGGTTTGTTGCAAAATGGAATTTGCTAATTGATTTCTGATGATTAATATGGCTGAACCTCTCCCCTCATTGCTGTCAATCCAGGCAAAAGGGTTTGAGTGTGATTGGATTAAAGCAATATATGCCATGGAAAGATTGTACTCCCCTGTGTTTTCTGAGACGATACAAGTGTGTAACGAAACTGTCACAAGAAGCATGCTCCTATTCCATTTCAGCAGCAAGTGACAGGCATTTATCACAGAAAATTGAACTGAGGCTCTTGCAGCAGAACCAGAGAGAAATTGGATTCAAATGATTCTTACCAAGTATGCCCAAACCCTCTGATAAAAACAAACAAATCTATTATCTCTACGGCCCCTTGTCCCTTGCAGGCAGAACCAGGCCTTTAAAGAGCAGTTCCTATCCATATGGCCTCTGATGAGGGAAGAGGCTTCTCCCCGGGGTGGAGAGCAAATGTCCATGTATCTGTACCAGTGGAGATCATTTATTTCCCTTTGCCAGTGGTTGGTTTAGAAATAAGATATGCGACACCCTTCTGAACCATGAGTGCCATTCTGCTGAGAGCCTACAGTTTACTTTTATTTTTATTTTATTACTATTATTATTTTAGGGCCGCACCTGCAGCATATGGAAGTTCCCGGGCTAGGGATCCAATCGGAGCTGCAGCTGCTGGCCTACCCCACAGCCACAGCAATGCGGCATCTGAGCCACATCTGTGAACTACACCACAGCTCATAGCAATGCTGGATCCTTAACCCACTGAGCAGGGCCAGGCAATGAACCTGCATCCTCATGGTTACTAATCGGGTTTGTTACTGCTCAGCCACAAGGGGTACTTCTCCTATGCTTTTAAATAGAGATATATAAAGACATATATAAAGATATATATTCGATTCCTATCTCTGGATGAATTTATCTAAACAAGATACTTTGAACTGCAACAAGCCTTCTTGGGCCATGACAAGCTAACCTTAGAAAACAACCCAATGTTGTAAAGTTGGTAGAGAGCAGAAATGAAAAGCACCTGCATCCCTGATCCTATAACCAAGCCTATGAATAAAATAAATCTGGAATCATTTAATTTTGTTTAAGCTAACAATCTTTTTTTTTTTTTGTCTTTTGTCTTTTCAGGGCCGCACCTGCAGCATATGGAGGTTCCCAAGCTAGGGGTCTAATCGTAGCTACTGCTGCTGGCCTACACCACAGCCCACAGCCACAGTAACGCCATATCTGAACTGCATCTGCAACCTACACCTCAGCTCATGGCAATGCTGGATCCTTAACCTTACCTACTGAGCTAGGTCAGGGACTGAACCCAAAACCTCATGGTTCCTAGTTGGATTCATTTCTGCTGCGCCACCACGGAAACTCCAACAAATCTGTTTTGAGTTTGATTTCTTTTACTTGCAGCCAACCTTTCTTAAGCAGTGAAAAACCGTCAGCCAGAGAGTCTATTATTCATGTCCCATCACTTTTAAAGGGACATAGCAGGTCTCTACACTGACGTGAAACTACTCACAAAATATGTCTATACTGAAACAAAAGGGAAGAATGTCTTACAAACTTAAGGCATTATGTGATTTCATTCAGTGCTGGAGTAGACCACTACTCTTTCTTTCCTTCTGTATTGTGCAGGCCTCTACACACTGTGCTACTTCAGTTCACATACCTATGAGATAACCAGTCAGAATTTAAAATATCGAGAGGATTTTCACCTAACACATGATCTCCGCTGAGGTTAACTGCTACTTATTAACTGGTTTCCTGTTCGTTATATATGATATTCCTTCAGATTGTCCATCATGAAGGACTCTTACGTTACAAGCAAGTTTCCATTCAAATTGGCCAGATAATTAATAAGAATATATGGGCTCACCAACCTAGGTGCTCTAATTATATCAGCTACCAGCCTGGTTTCTCTCTGATTCTCTCTTCTGCCTTCTAAGGGCATTTGCTTCTTCCTCAGGCTCTACAAACCTTTTTCTTCAACCAAACCAGTATCGACACAGCTGACCACACTCTTGCTTCATGGTAAGAAAGTGATTACAGTAAATCTCAAACTAATCCTAACCCCATGGCACCTAGGGGAAGAGAGGATGCTCCCCTTTCTCAGAAGATTCAAAGGACATCTCACAACCTGTTGGCTCTGATATGTACATAGCAATTGGTTAGGTAAAAGGAGAGAGCACATCAAAGACTACTAATTGTCCACTCCTAGAATGAAGGAAGGTAAATTCCACCTAAGCAAATAGGTTGATAAAGAAAGGGAGACATTCAAAAGGAAAACCATGGTCCTAGAGAGGAATGGATGCTGAGGAGGTAAAAAATTAAAATCCATGGAGAAATTAGCATGGATTATTTAAAGAGACCATGCATAAAAATGAATAAAATTTTATTTCAATTTACTAGTCTTAAATCTTGCTATTTTTGTTTCTAATTACTACCTAATCAATTTGTGGATAAAGGTCACAAATTTGACCTATGGGGAATGGACAAATAACTCTAGAGAAAACTCATATACTACAGTACAACTCTTGGGTTCCAGGGCTTTTATTGAGCAGGTTGATTATTTATTGCATGTTTTTATTTCTTTTCTAATATTAAATTCCATCTTCACAACCCCCACAATATCTGTCACTTGTTTTACTTTGAAAGCACCAAGAAAATAATACACGAAAGAAATTTCAGAGAAGTTTAAATGTACTTTTGTCTGTGATTAAATCTGTGCACAAACCTGCCCCACCCCATTTTTTTCTTGCTAAAATCTCTACTTGGCTAATGACTAGTTGGCAAGGGATAGAAAAGGAGAGGAAATTTTAAATAGAAATATTAGTTTTTAATGTCCACAATTTCCACATAATAAATTTTCCTCTCACATTAAATACTTGGCACAGTGTATTCAGCTATGCCCCATTTAGCGCATTATACAATTTTGAGCTAATTGTACGTTGTTTCCTGTATAAGATTAACATTGCGTTATGTCATTCATCTTATTGTAAGCTTTATGCTCTTTTGAACAACTGAGAGCATGAAACAGCATAGAAATGGAGGATATGACTCTCAGTATCATTACTATACTTTAGTAGTTTTAATGAGGTAGGGCTTAGTAATTCATAATAAAGATTATGTAATTTTCAACATTGCAGTTTTGAAAGTGGCTTAGTATCCGCTCAATTTCCCCAACATAATTTCAAGTATGTATCACACTATGAACCTCAGGTAAAAATTCTAGCTATATATACCAATATCATGAGAAAAGCACCCTCAATGCATTTATTTTATTTATTCATTTATTTTTATTAAATCAAAATAATAAATAATTTTATGGATGCACCCATGGCATATGGAAGTTCCCAGGCTAGGGACTGAATCCTAGCCTCACCTGTGACCTACACCACGGATGCAGCAATGCTGGATGCTTTAGCACACTGTGACTGGCTGGGGGTCAAACATGTACCTCCAAAGCAGCTACCTGAGCCACTGCAGTCAGTTTCTTAACCCACTGTGCCACAGCAGGACCTCCCTGATGCATTTAAAAAGAATCATTACGACTTGTCGAAATATTTTATTGGAATGGAAGTGTATTCACTAACTGATCCAATCAGACATTTATGAATGCAAGCATTCAGGCATATTCTAAGTTAGGCACTGTATATACAAAAGGTAGTAAGACACAGACCCTGTCTCTAAAAGCGACTATTTAACTTGTCCATACACTTAGTTAATTTAGTAATTTAAGGTGAGTTTCTTAACTTCTCTGTGCCTCAATTTCATCAGCTATCTAGTGCAAATGATAATAGCGCCTACCTTGTAGGACTGTTGTGACACTGAAATAAGAAAATACAGGAGTTCCCGTCGTGCCTCAGTAGTTAACGAATCCGACTAGGAACCATGAAGTTGCGGGTTCGATCCCTGGCCTTGCTCAGTGGGTTAAGGATCCGGCGTTGCCGTGAGCTGTGGTGTAGGCTGCAGATGCGGCTTGGATCCCGCGTTGCTGTGGCTGTGGCGAAGGCTGGCAGCTACAGCTCCTGTTAGACCCCTAGCCTGGGAACCTCCATATGTCGCGGGTGCAGCCCTAGATAAGGCAAAAAGACCAAAAAAAAAGGAAAGAAAATATACACAACACACTAAGAACAAATCTAGCAACCTAATATGCACTCATTAAATACTAGCTACTATTTTAACTATAATAGAAGAATGACAAAATTATTGCAAGTTTGATTAATTTATGCAATATATTCTGCATGCCATGTTCCAGTCTATGCAAGTCTCTGAGAATAGAGCAAAGAATAAGATAGAAACATTTTCTTCCCTCATAGGCATCCAATCTAATTCAGGTAAAAAAGCAATCATAGTGATATTCAAAGGAACATGTACAACATGGAAGAGACGATATAAAGTATCTAGTACATTCCACACCCACACCTTGTGCCAAAAACTTTAGAGAAATAATCTCATTTTATTATTTCATGTGGCACAGCTCAAACAGTGGCTCAACTTTACATATTACACTTTAGGAGTAAAGTCAGATCCAAATACAAATCTATTTTCTGAACTCTGCACTACGTATAACAGCCTCCTAACTCACAGAGATCAGTTAGGGTAGTTGTGGAAGTCTTCCCCGAGAAAATAAAGAGCTCTGAAAGATTACTTTGGAAAAGAAGTTTGAAGTAAATAATTTATATTATTTCCCAATGAATGTTCTGTGGAACAAAGACAATTTGCATACAATATTGATAATGTCTGTCAACACTAAGATAACTGTAGTGGTATAGTTTTATTTATCTCCTTGAATCTCATAAAATCAAAGCAATTAGGGAATCAAAACCAAAATCCCATAAAAATTATATTGAATACAAAGGGCAAAGTATCCCCATGACTCAATAATATGAAGGGGCAAAAGATACCACCGACTATAATGCCTGCATGGTATTGGCATCCATCCATGTGAGAGAAAATAGGGAAGAAACTGAGTGATGAACAAGAGAACTGGGAAATCTTAACATTATCAATAGATTCTCAACAGTGGGCCAAACTTCTGAACTAAGGAGTGGTTTTACACGCTTATGGGTGAGTGGAAGGAATCTGTGGTGAAGTCTGAGAGCTGAAGTAATCTTTATTTTTTTTCTGTCTTTTTAGGGCCGAACTAGGGGTTCCCAGGCTAGGGGTCTAATCAGAGCTGTAGCCACCGGCCTTTGACACCACCACAGCAATGCAGATCTAAGCCGCATCTGCAACGTACACCACAGCTCACAGCAACGCTGGATCCTTAACCCACTGAGCGAGGCCAGGGATCGGACCTGCAGCCTAGTCAGATTCATTAACCACTGCGCCACGACAGGAACTCCATGAAGCAATCTTATACACTCTTTAAACCAGTCTGCCGAAGCCCCCAGGACAAACAGCAACCACAGAGAAACTTTTGGAAACTGATTTAAAATTGGGAAAAACAGAGGCAATAGAAAAAGAGAACGTCCAGATAAAAAAGAGGTGAAGAAAAGAATAAGAAAATCCCTTAAGTATGAGAAGATGGTTTAAGATTTCACAAAAGAGGTATTTATAGACAGAAGTTATTTTAAAACAGCTTTTATGACCAACTTCTTTATTCTAAAAGAAACAAGATATAATATAATTATATAAAATATAACTTAAATTTTTCTTTTTTTTTCTTGCATTTTAGGGCCGCACCCACAGCATATGGAGGTTCCCAGGCTAGGGGTCGAATTGGAGCTACAGATGCTGGCCTACACCACAGCCACAGCAACGCCAGATCCAAGCCGCGTCTGAGACCTACACCACAGTTCACGGCAACGCCAGATCATTAACCCACTGAGCAAGGCCAGGGATCGAATCCACAATCTCATGGTTCCTAGTTGAATTCATTAACCACTGTGCCACTATGGGAACTCCAAAATTTTTTATAATAATTATAATTATATAAAATATAATTTATTTTTTATAATTATAATTATAAAAATATAATTTAAAAATAATCACAAATTTTTTCAGTGGAATATTATAAAAAGACATAGTGAAAGAGGAAAAGGATTAGAATAACATCTCTAAATTAAGTCATGCCAGCAAGACTAAATTGGTGAAAAATGCAACCCAATATTTCCAAATATATAGAAATATATAAACACTATACAAAATATGAAAGTATAGCATAAATGTAAATAGTAGAACTCAAAAATGGGTTTTACTGAAGTTCCCTGATGGCACAGTAGGTTAAGGATCTGGCATTTTCACTGCAGAGGCTCAGGTCGCTTGTAGGGTGCCGATTCTATCCCTAGGCCAGGAACTTGCACATACTACAGGCAAGGTCAAAAAAAAAATTTTTTTAATTAAATTAAAATTAAATGGGTTTTACTCAACCCCTGGGAGGAAACTTCCATATGCCATGACGGGCTCAGCCATAAAATTATTTTTTTAAATGTGTTTTAGAAATTAATACAAAATAGATTTTAAAAAAAAGTCTAAAACAAAAGGAACACAAAAGCAAATTAACACACACACACACACAAATTCTTCAACTGAAATAGATGTTGAAAAATTTTAAGTAAAAATTTCAAATAAAAAACATTAAATACTTTGAGGAAAAAATATAATAGGTAAAAGAGAAGGTTCAATATATGTATAATTGATGTTCCCAATGAAGAAAACTCAAGCAATGCACCAGAACTAGTATTTTCCTGAAATATATATATATTAAACTATATGTTGAAATATATTTGTATCATATTTATATTCATATATATAATTTTACTGATATAAATTTGGCTATATTTTATATGAGTAAAATATATTTTCATATTCATGAAACTACATATTTTATATACACATATTTATATATATGAAACTACTTATTGAATATAATGAATTATGGGAGTTTCACATTGCTTAAAAAGCTAAATGGACTCATTACTTCCTCTGCCTTTGAACTACGGAGCCTATAAAAATTTAGTGTCTCTGGATTATATGTTGATGAAAACCATGTAACTAATTACTGATGGTCTTTAAAGTTCTAAATTTAAAGTAAGATTAGCTTCCCATTGTGTCTGATCTGACATTAATCCCTGCAACCTCCCAATTTTGCACTTAATCTGTTCTGCACTTAATCTGTTCTGCACTTAATCCCTGCAACCTCCCAATCTTGCAACACTGGCACCAAAATACCTTAAGTCCAGAACACTCCAGCCCCTTTAAATCATTCTATGCAATGCTCCCTGGCCACCCTGAGCATTATTTCCCTCAATCTTAACTTCCCTGGAAAGTATTTCCCCCATCTACCCCACCTGGATAAAGTTTCTTTGAGCCGGTCACCCCAGCTCTTTGCCATAAGCATCCTTATTCTCTGCATCACTCCGTTTCTGGCAGCTCTGTATAACACTATTGATTGCCCCACTTCTAGAGCTCACGGGACCTTCATCATCAATAATCCTCTGAGTTGGTTCTCCCTTGAGGTGGAGAGTCTATCAGACCCAAGCTGGTCACCCAGTGGGCATAATGAATAGGATTTGGTAAATGTCCATACTGCCGCTTCTTTCCAGAAGATCTGGGAGCAGTACAATTAGAAATTTGTCCTGAAGAGTTCCCATCATGGCTCAGCAGTTAGGGAACATGACCAGCATCGATAAGGATGCAGGTTTGATCCCTGGCCTCACTCAGTGGGTTAAGGATCTGGCGTTGCCATGAGCTGTGTATTGGTTGCAGACATGGCTCGGATCCTGCATTGCTCTGGCTCTGGTGTAGGCTGGAGGCTACAGTTCTGATTGGACCCCTAGCCCAGGAACCTCCATATGCCATGGGTGCAACCCTAAAAAGCCAAAAAGACCAAAAAACTTGTCTTGAAAGTGAAATGTGTTATTTTGTGATTACTCTGACATTTGTTATAGACATTCACAATCCATTAAAAAACTACCTAATTTTTCCTTTAATTCTACTTAAGGGATAGTTTTTTAAATTTAATTTTATTGCAGTATAGTTGATTTATAATGTCTTAGTTTCAGGTGTACAGCAGTGAATCAGTCACTTTGGATATAAGTATATCCATTCTTTTTCCTTTCTTTTTCTTTTGTCTTCTTGTCTTTTTTTTTAGGGCCGCACTTGCAGCATATGCATATTCCCAGCCTAGGGGTTTAATTGGAGCTTTCGCCACAGCCACAGCAACATGAATCCGTGCCGTGTCTGTGACCTACACCACAGCTCATGGCAAAACTGGATCCTTAACCCAGTGAGTGAGGACAGGGATCGAACCCACAAACTCATGGTTCCTAGTCAGACTCATTTCTGCTGTGCCACTACAGGAACTCCTCCATTCTTTTTTCCCATCTAGGTTATTACAAACTATTGAGTAGATTTTCCTGTATTATACAGTAGGTTCTTGTTAATCGCCTATTTTATACAGTTGTGTGTATATGTTGTCTCATCCTTCCAATTTTTTCACAACAACATGGGTGGAACTAGAGATAATCTGAGTTATGTAAATCAGACAGAGAAAGATGACTATCATATGATATCACCTACATGTAGAATCTAATAAAAATCACACAAAAAATTTATTTAAAAAACAAACTCACAGATTTATAAACCAACCTTACGGTTATCATAGATGAAACTGTTTTGAGAAGGGAAGAATGAGGGATAATATTAAGCTTGAAACTGCTCATTCATCCTGAAGACCACTATCCACATAAGTAAACCATTATCCACAGTATATATTCTATTCAGCAATACTTTTTTCCTTTCATATCAAGTCTACATATCAACAAAGTCTTTATTATACAAAGGTCCTAATAGTTTTCTTTTAAGTAAAGTGATTTGCATCTTGCCACACTAAAAGTACTGTAAAAATAGTGAATTTGATCTGCTAATATGGTCGTGCAGACACTTGATGAAAAGGGCTTGGAATGGTTTTGGGAGTTATTGATAACAATTCTTCTGAAAAATAGTCACTTCCATCATTCTTTACCAAATAGCTAACAAGCTAGAGATATATTGCAGAGTGATAAAAAAAGCCCAGGATTAAGCCTTTCAATAATTACTTTCTTATTTTTAGCAGCTTCCTTAGAAATAGATGTCTGCCTAGGCATTTAATCAACTGCACAGTTTACTTGCTTTCATAAAGCTCAAATTATGAGATCAACAATTTTCAATGGTTGTTTTTGCTCTTGTTGGTCTGATTCAATTTAAGTGAGAAATACAGAGATATAATTATCTACATTATTTTCAAGGTAATTTCCAAGAGTGTTGACTTAATCATCACTGTGCCTAATTACCTTACTTTTTGATATTTTCAAGTGAGTGTAATCACATTTTTAAGAAAACAAGCCTTTTAGCCTGTTGGGAGAACTAAGTCCAAGACTGTGAGAGATGAAGCAAGGGAGAGAACAACATCAAATTATACCTAAAAACCTTCAGAGAGAGTAATTAGTAGCAAAAAATCTGCAGGATCTTTCTCTACAAGTCTGAATTATCCCTAGTCTATGAGTTCAAGGATTTTAACAATTCTAATTAAAGTTATATAGTCTGGCTCTGAACCTTCTGGGAGTCCTGTCCTATATAGAGTCTGAGACAAAACTGCTGTCTTATGTGACTGCCTAAGATACTGGCTAACACTTTATGGGTAATTTTATGAGTATTTATTATGTGTCAGGCATACTGTTAAGTAATTATTTATATGTGTATGATAGTTCGTCTATGTATCAACTTGGCCACAGTGCCCAGAATATTTGGTCAAGTATCACTCTGGATGTACCTGTAAAGTTATTTTTATGTAAGATTCAACGTTCAAATCAGTAGACTTCTCGTAAAACAGATTACCCTATGAAAGATGAGTGAGCCTCGTCTAATTAGTGGAAGAATTGAATAGAACCAAGGGTGACTCCCCCTGGGCAAGGAATTCTGCCAGCAAACTGCCTTTAGTCTCAAACTACCTACCTCTTCCCTGTGTCTCTAGCCTGTTACCTGTTAATTAATCTACCCTATAGATTTTGTTATTGCCAAGATTTCACCATCACATAAGCTAATTCCTTTAAATTAATCACTCAGTTTCCCTCTCTCTCTCTCTCTCTCTCTCTCTCTCTCTCTCTCTCTCTCTCTTTCCCTCCCCCTCTCTCTCCCATACACACATCCCATTGGTTCTGTTTCTCTGGAGAACACCAACACAGGTATTATCTTACACAGCACTCCAACGACTCTATAAGGTGAATACTATTGATATTCTGGATTTACCAAGAGACTAACCAAATCAAGGTCATACAGTTTCAATTTAAGTTTGTCTACTTCCAAAGCCTAGCTTTGGCTGCTACACAATAATGCAAATTAAGCCAGTCTATATATGAACATATGTGTACATGTGCATGCATGTTCACATGCGTTTGAGCTTGTGTGTGTGTACAAATATTGGGAAAGTGGCAACCATAGAGTAACTTAGATGAAGGCAATTTTCCTCTGCATATCTGTAGTGTAAACCCCCCATCTGAAATAAAACGGATTTTCTCTGTGGACTTTCTTACATGGTTGCCCTATTATTCTAAAGTTAATGTAAGCATATCAGAAGCTCTATCTCCTTATAAGAAATTTCTGTCTTCTTGGATCATGCTAAGGAAAAAAATATGTTTTTTAAAGGATATGCACAGGGTAACTGTCAACTTATTTTGCTTTATATCTCAAAGAATAGGACTTAATATTTAACTCCTTTACCATGCTGCTGACATGGAACTGGTCTGTTATCTACCATATTGTCTAATTATGTACTTAAAATTCTTTGTATACACATACACAAACTAATTTCGATAGATGGGTAGATTGATTAAATGATGTTTCAAGGACACAATTTGATCTTGATATCTCCCAGACTTTTGTGATAGATAGTGATTCACATACATGCATGAAAGGAGGAGCATATTTCTTTCCTGTGTCTATTTATTCCCACAAGGCAAACCTGGTCTTGGTCCAAAGGTATCAATGAGATAATATACTTCCCAAAGTACTCAACTCATGGTTAGCGCAGTCAGGTCATCAAGGTACTACTTAGCAGCTTTGGAAGAAGGCCAGACCTAATGCCAGACACTTCTTCAGATGCCCCAGAACATCTTTTTTAGGAGCTCTGGGAAGCACACTAAATCACACACATCACAATTTCTTCCAACAGCGATGCTGAATGGGTTCCATGATTGCTTCAAAGCCCTTCCAGAGACACCTCCTGTGGTAAACGAACACATTCTTGCGCTTTAACATAGAATCAAGGAAGGACAGAGCAGTAAGAATTGAGAAATTGTTAGGTCAGCACCTAATCTTACAGACAGACAGACTCAGTCTCAAATAAGGGAAGCAACTTGTTTCAAGTGCACCAAGTGGCTACTTGCATGGTCTATTTTCCTTTAATTGTTTCATTTTGTATTATTTCCTCCACTCCACACTCCTCTTAACAAGATGTACTCAACTGCAAAACTGAAAGTTTCTTCTGTTTATTCCTTTATTACTTTTTCCTGGTACTGTTTCCCCCAGATCATGGCCTTTTTTTTTTTTTTTAATTTAAGGATGCTGAAAGCACCCTTCTCCAAGTGATTCTGAGTTTATCTGTTTTATTATTAGCAGTGGAAAAAACCTTTTCCCTGACGTCAGAAGCAGAAAGGCTCTCATCCCCATAGCAAAGCCTGGAGCCTGGCACCTCCACTGGGACTGGTAGTTATTTTGCCTTTTTTATGCCCTTGCCAGAAACCCTACTGCTCATATTTTCAAAAATGGCAGGGAGTTGTGCAATGTTTCTGCCACCAACAGCAAAATCCAAAATGAGCCCGAAAAGTGAAACCCAACAGCCTGCAGCCAAGCCAGGAAGCCCAAGGGGATTCAGAGGAATCCTAGGAAGACACAATTCTTGGGGAGGTCAAAACAGATGTCTTTTCCTGGCTTTACACCTATTTTTCACTGTTTATAGGACAAGAATAGGAGCTAGAAATGAGTGGGTGCTTCCTTTCTTCTAGACATGGGTTCTTGGTGTTTTTCTTCTGTCGCATTCCCTACGGCTCTGCGAGTAGATAATACTGAAGGTTTACAGATGAAGAAACTAAGACTCAACAGCTTTGTAATAAGGAACAGAATCAAGAGGCTGACCCAGGGGACCTGTTTGACACCCCGTGCTTAAATGATGAGTGCATTTCATGGGGGTGTAAGAACGCTGACTAGAGAAAGCAATGAATTTCTAAATGGTAAATAAAATCTACCTCATTCCTTATGATGACTGCTACCTAGGCTTTTCTAATTATTAGTGATAAAATGGAAAAGCACAGATTTTTTAAATCCTAAACCAAAAACAAAGTTGTCAATCAATCCAGTCAAATAAAAAATTAATTAATTTTTTAAAAAATAAGCAAAATCTATTCACTTCATGAGAAAGGAATGGAGGTTAACCTTGAAGGATTAATCATTTCCATCAAAACAGACAAGTTGGTGGTTCAGTGTGGGTACGACTACCCTCTTAGGAAACACAGTAGAGTTATCTGATACAATCAGCATGAGTTTTCATAGCTTGCATGGCCAAAAAAAGAAAAGAGAAACAGTGAGGCCACAAGGATGCTAAAATATCATAGCAAAAATTGTTAAATCAAAAAGATAGTAAATGAACAGCTGAGGTCATGAATAAAAGCAAAAAAAAAAAAAAATTAGCAGACCCTGGTATGGACAAGAGTCTTGAGAATATTTCTCTGAACAGGTAGGAACCTTGCAGTTTGAACTTGAAGGACCTACAGATCAAATTAACAGAAGTGAAATTTGGAAGGTCACCAGTATGTAAATGAGATCTCAAGTCATAGCACAAACTGAAATGACACCAGGCAGGATTTGCCATTAGTTATGTAAATGTGGATTTCTATACTGACAGCCTGATGGATGTAGGTTCAGAAGGGTAAACAAGAAGCAATTCAAACATTGCCAGCTCAGAAACAATAGCAGGTCTCAGTCAGGTGGCAAGGAGTATGGTCCAAAGATGAATAAGTAATTGAGCTCAAGATATCCTGGTTTCGCTTGTAAGGTATCTCGCCAGGAAATTAAGTTCCAGTAAGCACTAGTCAAAAATGGTATTCTGGTGGTCACTGTGAGAGCAAGCGAATCTAATCTACACCTTCTGAGCTGGAAGAAGAAACAGCAATCTCACTGCACCAGTTCAAATGGCTCACAATCCCTAATGCAGGCGTTCTCAACTTCTCAGCAAAATAGTAGCAACAGCACTTGAAAAAATTCACCCCGCAAGACAACCAGGCATCTCAAGGAGGGAACAGAGTGAAGAAGTTTAGGTTTGGTTAGGCTCTTGAGCAGTTAGGCTATGAACAATGAGAAAGGCAATTTAAACACCCTTTTACAGTATGCCCAATAGCTTTGCCCAGACCTTCCCTAGCTTGATAATAAACACAAAGAAGTAAACAACAACCTGGAACGTGTTTCACCTTCCAGAAACAAAACATTCCCTGTGATAGAATGCAAATATATATATATATATATATATATATATATATATATATATATATATATAGCGCCACAATCCTGGACTCCTTTCTCTCTCCTGCCCTTTGCGATTTGACTTTGCGTGCTTGCCATGAAAAGGTGGAGTGTCTTTTCCCTCTTCTAGAATCTGGCTGGCCTTGCTCCTTGCTTTGATCCATAGAATGCAGCAGAAGAAATGCTGTGTTCAGTTCCAAGTCTAAGACCCATGAGTCCTAGCACACTTCTGCTTTCTCCTGGGAAATTGTTCTGCTGTTACATGAATAAACCCAAGCTAGTCTGAGGCTAATGACAAGGATGTATTGTACAACAGAGGGAATATAGCCAACATTTTATAATAACTATAAGTGGGCTATAACCCTTAAAATTGTTAATCACTCTATTGTACACCTGTAACTTATATAATATTGTCCATCAACTATACTTCAGTTTAAAAAGTTGCAGCAACATAGATGGAGATTGTCATATTAAGTGAAGAAACACATAGAAAGGCAAATATCATATGATAACACAATATGGAATCTAATAAAAAAGGATGCAAAAGAATTGACTTATAAAATAGAAGTAAGGAGTTCCCGTCATGACACAGCGGTTAACGAATCTGACTAGGAAATATGAGGTCGCAGGTTCAATCCCTGGCATCGCTCAGTGGGTTAACAATCTGGCGTTGCCATGAGCTGTGGTGTAAGTTGCAGATGCAGCTCGAATCTGGCGTTGCTGTGGCTCTGGTGTAGGCCCGCAGCAACAGCTCAGATTAGACCCCTCGCCTGGGAACATCCATATGCCGCGGGTGCGACCCTAAAAAGAAAAAAAATAAATAAAATAAAATAGAAGCAAACAAAGATTCTGAAATCAAACTTAATGCTAACAAATGGGAAACCATTGGGGGGACAGATAGATTGGGACGATGGGATTGACGCACACACTATATACAGAACAGACGACTAACAAGGTCCTACTGTACAGCACAGGGAGATCTACTCAATGTTCTGTAATAACCTTAGAGGAAAAAAGAATGGATCTATGTACATGTATAATTGATTTACTTTGTTGTAAACCTGAAGCTAATACAACATTGCAAATCAGGATTTCCCATTGTGGCTCAGCAATAACAAACATGACTAGTACCTGATGATTCGGGTTCGATACCTGGCCTTGCTCAGTGGATTAAGGATTTGGCGTTCCTGTGAGCTGCGGTGTTAAGTTGTAGACAAGTCATGGATCCTGCGTTGCTGTGTTTGTGGTATAGGCCAGCAGCTGCAGCTCAGATTTGACCCCTAGCCTGGGAACTTACATATGCCACAGGTGTGACCCTAAAAAACTAAACAAACAAATAAACATTGCAAATTAACTATACCGCAATAAAATTTAAAAGATAACTGCTAATATAAAATTTAAAAGGAAACTAAAATACCATAAAAATGAAGGTTATCCTATTACTAAAAAAATAAATAAAATAAAAAATTAAAGACAAATTTATAGCTGGTCAGCTATCAAAGCTAAAAATCCCTTAAGACAAAATCAAAGTCCCTTTCCTAGCCTGCAAGAATTAAAAGTCAACTACATGACTGTAAAAACTAATCTTTGCTGACTAACGCAATCTCCCACAAGGATGAGGTCCCCAAATAATAATGTCTAAGACCTAAATTTAGGGGACTTAGTCTCCACCAAAAGCTCTACAGTATACAGTCTTCTCCCCAATTATTGCTGAAAATGTATGGCCTAATATGCATTCTAATAATTGTAAATTAAATAATCCCTTAAAGCTGCATCTCACTTCTCTGCCACTCAACCCCACCCTTGGCATAGAGACAAGCGCTTCCTCTAAAACTAGACATGGAGCAAAACATGGGAGAACAGATAACATCCTGCAGTTGACCTGACTCCAAGCCAAGAATAGAGAGAAGGGAGCAGGGCCATACATTTCTAATTTCTCTCTCCAAACTTAAATAAATCACCCCTATACACCCCTAGAGGGATATCAGATGATGGTGGGAGGATAAAAGTGTTACATTAATGGACGTTCCTCCACCTGGAAGGAACTGTGGCCATAGGTTTGTCCCTGGTTAGGAAGGGTACTTTCAGTTCTCCTCTTAAAATTTTATGTTCTTAGATTACTAAACTGATTAGAATTCTAGTTCCACATCGTGTGGTGTTTCATGCCTTTGTGGCTTGTGCATGCTTCTTCCTCTTCCTCCCACATCTTTCTGTCCCCCCCCTCCCATCCTCCATTCAACACTCGCAGCCCTACACACTTCATCCTTCCAGGGGTAAATCCATTAATGATTCAAGGTTTCACTTACATGCCTTCTTTTCTTCTCCCTCCCTCTCTCTTTCCCTTCCTTCCTATCTTTCTTTCTCTCTCCCTTTCTTCCTTCATTCCTTTCTTCTTTCCTTCCTTCCTTCCTTTCTTCCACCTTTCCTCCCTCCCTCCCTCACTTCCTTCTCTCTCCTGCCTTCCTTCCTTCCTTCCTTCCTTTCTCTTTCTTTCTTGCTCTCGTGCTCTCTTGATTTCTATTTCTTTGTTGCTCTTGTATTCCGGTACCTGTGGTATATGGAAGTTCCTGGTCCAGGGGATTAAATCTGAGCTGCAGCTCTGACCTGTGCTTCTGTGATGATGTAAGCCACTGCAGTAGGATTCTTAACCCCCTGCACCACAGCAGGAAATCCCTACATGCCCTCTTTTCTAAGAAGCCTCAATAGTCCTCCTAATATCCTTGTACTCTCAAAGCATTCTCATTCTTTGGGCTGTTCTATTTCCAGGAAATGATCAGATGTATTCAAAGTATCTATTCGTATGTTTGTTCCTCTCTTAAAGGAGAAAGACTAATGAATGAAATAAAACAGAAGTAAAATATGAAAGTTTATCACTTTCTAGCTCACTAATCACACTCATGAAATGATTTTAAATGACACTGAAGTGCTCTTAAAGTGAAATGCAAATTAAAAAACAATAATTGTGCAGTGGACATGTACTATCTGTAATATGCTTGAGATAGAAGCCATAACATTAGTATGTGTTTTACCTCCTGACATCATCTGATTCATTAGCTCATTTGGAAAGGACAGCAACAAAGCATTATGAGAATACTTGCATGAAATAAAGTGTATACTCCCCAATACAAAGACGTTTGGGGAAAAGTGAGGAGTAAAGATTGTAATCATTCTTTAAATTAAAAAACGGGAGTTTCCATTGTGGCTCAGTGGATATGAATCTGACTAGTATCCATGAGGATGCAGGTTCCATTCCTGGCCTCAATCAGTGTATTAAGGATCTGGTGTTGCTGTGAGCTGTGGTGTAGTTTGCATATGTGGCTCGGATCCTGTGTTGCTGTTGCTGTTGCTGTGGTGTAGGCCAGTGGTTACAGCTCTAGGTTGACCCCTAGTTTCAATTCAACCTCCATATGCTGCAGGTGTGGCCCTAAAAAAAGAAGGCAAAAATAAATAAATTAGTTAATAAATTAATTAAAAAGCAACTATTCTTTTTTGTTTGTTTGTTTGTTTGTCTTTTTGCCTTATCTAGGGCCGTACCCACAGCATATGAAGCTTCCCAGGCTAGGGGGTCTAACAGGAGCTGTGGCTGCCGGCCTTCGCCACAGCCACAGCAACGCGGGATCCCAGCCATGTCTGCGACCTACACCACAGCTCACGGCAATGCCGTATCCTTAACCCACTGAGCAAAGCCAGGGATCGAACCCGCAACCTCATGGTTCCTACTCGGATTCGTTAACCACTGAGCCACGACGGGAACTCCAACTATTCTTTTTTAAACTAATTATTTTTACATTCTTAAATTAATTATTTTTACATTGCTATTTATTTTACTAACAGATTGTTTTTTTCACACAAATCATTCATACTTATTAGCTATCTATTCTTTAAGAAATAGTAAACCTTCTTTTTCAATGCACAGACTAGTTCTGTTTGTCAATTTTTAAAAAATGTATCCAGTTAGTATTCTAGAAACATTAGACTATTCATGCATAGATTGTGGCCCTCAAAATGTACTTATTTCATTTATACCATACCTTACAGTGTTTAATGATCTACACATACCTAAATATACATCATCTCTTTGAGGTGAAGTAAGAATTTTAACTAAGGGACACAACCCCCCGCCCCCGGCTGAAAAGGCAGCTGCCTGCCTTTTCAGCTTTGCTCATCACTATACCACATTTCTTGTAATTATGTAGCAAGAAATGTGTCCTATGTCCAAGCCAGCAGCCCTGCTAATGGTGTCCTTAACATTGCTTATCAGATTTGCTTTTATAACCTTGCTTGCTCAGCTTCTTAGTAAGAAACACTGCTTGGGGAAGGGGGAGGTCCAGGGATGCTTACAAGACCCTGTGTTGCATAAAAGTTGCTGAAAACAAAGACCTGGTGCTCAGACTCTGGAGGTGACTCCCCTGAGCCCACACCGGTGCTGAAAAAACCTTGCTATTCCACATCTCTGAGTGCCATTTGTCTCCTTCCGCTGCCATGGTTTCTGCAGTTTCTGCAACAGAGGCTTACAATTTTCCGTGGTATTATTATTTCCCACTTTTTTTTGGATGACTATAATAAAGCTAACAGAAGATCTGGCTTCCAACCCAAGACAGATTTTACCCTAGTTCCAATAATATTTCTATTATGATACAGCTGCACCTAGGCCAACCCTAAAAAATATATAGAACAAACTCATTTACAGCACAAATCATAATGTAAGATTTTAAGTTCATATACAAAATTCATGATTTGTCATTGTTATTCATTTATATAAAATGGTAACACATACATTTAATTAACATGTAAAAATTCACTGTAGAGAATAAAACAATGTATGTCTGGGGAAGCTTGAAAGAAATCAACAAAGACAAGAATACACAGCGTTTTAATTTCTTAACTTATTTTTAAGAAATAAGTTAATTTCTTAACTTATTTTTTACCTTCTAGCTTACCTTAATAACATGAAAACAATACTACTATGGATCTCCTTAACACATTTCGTTTTTTAAATGTACTGGTGTAATTTAGCTTGTTTGATTTGAGTCTATTTACTAATGAATTCATTTAATAGTTTAAACCATATGGAATTGCCAGCATTCAAATATTTTTGACTCATGAAAACAGTAATTTCATGTGATTCCATTTAATGTTTGCGTAAATTGGGATAGAACGGCAATATTTTCTGTCTCTGCAGTCAGCAAACAGATTACATCAAATTTGATGAGATGCCATCCAGCCTGAGACAGACTGGCAATTTCCTGAAATAGCATTTTAGTCATGAAACTCATATTTAGCATTATCTAATGTAGTTTCAAGACAAATTTCTGAGCCTTTTTGGCATGGCTTTACCTACACTTTCATCATAGGAACATGGGTCTTATGACAGAGAATCACAAGTGTGTTAAATCTGTTACAAGAGAAGTAAAATTGGGGAGCGTTTCACATTGTTTCAATGGCAGTGACTTGGTAAATCAAGTGTTTTCAACTTTTTGTGTATTTTATAATCTCTGTGGCAGGATATACAAATAAATACATAAGGAAATTTGGGTACTGTGCAATGAAAAGCAAAATTACAGGGAACTGTATCCTGTCTCTTGGTTAAGAACCTGAAGGAAAATGGAAAAAAAAATGGGTATGTATAGGTGGCTGGGTCACTTTGCTGTACAGGAGAAACCGAATGAATGTTGTAAATCAACTATATTTTAATAAAAATTTTTAAAAATGGAATCATATTTGCCAAGACAGCTCTCTACAATGGAGCTGGGAGGCCACAGGGGAAATATCACTTATGCATCTCTCAGCCTGGATGGAATCTGAACTTTTGACCACTTATTGTCCTATTCAAGATACTTACAGAACATATACCCTAAAACAACCCATCATCCGTTAAGAACAAATATTCCCTGACTTGCATCAGAGTCAATCACAGTTCTCACCAGGCAACTTTATCAACTGTGTGGCTGTGTCTTTCTAAACCCCTGATTCTTTCCCTTCTCCGAACACTTTTTCAGTTTTACCTGAATCTGTATCTCCCTAATTGCAATTTTTTTTAATCTTTTTTTTTTTTTTAGGGCTACACCTGAGGCATATGGAATTTCCCAGGCTAGAGGTCTAATCAGAGCTGCAACTGTCAGCCTACGCCACAGCCACAGCAACTCCAGATACAAGCAACATCTGCAACCTACACCACAGCTCAGGGCAATTCCAGATCCTTAACCCACTGATCGAGGCCAGGGATCGAACTCGCATCCTCATGGATACTAGTTGGGTTCCTGACTTACTGAGCTACAATGGGAACTCCCCTTAACTGCAATTCCTAAGATGCCCAATAAAGCTCTTTGCTCACCGGAGCCTCAATACTGATTACTGTTGGACAGTACATCGGGTTGAGATCAAGGCATGAAATTTTATAAACTTTTTAAATTGTTCTGATTCATGCCACAGGTTGGAAGCAACAGCAATAAACCCCAATTGAATGAGATAAATGCTGAAAGCTATTCATTCATATGAGCACCTAAGCCTGTAACTGTAACTTATGATGTAAGCTCTTTTGTCTCTCTCCTGTTTTGCTCATTTCTGTTCCCCTTAGACCTTAATTATTAAAATGAGATCACCAGGAATGTACATAACGCTTTGGTTAACCTGTTGATTCCTGTCCTGGATTAAAAGGAATAAGCATGAAGAACTAAGTCGTTAAAGAACGACTAAATCTCTACTCCCAGCATCCCCCTTAGCAAATCCACAGGTGGACCACGTGGGCAAGATAGCATCAGAGAAGTCAGCAGGTCTGCACAGAATGGAAAAATGACAAAGAATCTGACCCTTTATCTTAACGATTAACTGAGAGTATTTCCCCTTTTTCCCTTTAACAACTATCATGGCTGTGCAGACTCTTAGGAGTTGGTGTTGAGATAGGAGTTCGTCTTCTCCCTGGAAGGTCAGCTTTCTCATTAGAGCAACTTTCCTCTTGAATATTGGCTTTTGAGTAGTGAGCAGTTAAACCTCAGTTCACTAACAACTCAGAAGAGCAACCTAGGGGCATATATCAGAGTCTCAAAAGAAGAGGACAAGATTCAGATAAAAGACAAAATACTAGTTAGCTACGTGTACATATTCAGATTTAGAGTCTTCAAAATTGGAAACTGCAGCTAGGGGACAATAAAGGCATCACCATCACTCACTTCCATTCAGAATATACTATCTTACATATATCCTGGTCCGCATCCCTCCTGAGGGCAACAAGACTTTATCACCTTCTTGAATTATTTACTTATTGATGCTGCTGTAACAACCTACTGCCCAACTTAGTGGTTTAAAGCAATATAAATTTATTCTCTTATTGTTCTGCTCAGCTGTCTAAAATCAAAACATATGCAGGTTGCATAGAATCTGTTCCATTGCCTTTTTAAGTTTCTAGAGCTGCATTTCTTGTACCCCTTGATTTATGGTCCCTTCCTCCACCTTCAACATGACGCCAAATGAAAATTATCATGGAGTAATCTCACTGCAGTCATACGTAATTGAGTAGGGCAGCAATTGAGGATCTGGTCTCAGACACATCTCTGTACTACTGAGAACTTCAAACCTCTTTGAACTGTATCAGATCCAAGGACATCACCAGCCATATTCAGAACAACTCTTGCCAGCTGCAACTTTGTGGTTTCAACCATGAAACATTTTGAACCTCAACCAATCCTTACTGAACAAACACCTGTACTTCTTGCCAGCTGCAAATATAATTCTTGATAAACAACTCATGTAACTAACTGTAACCTTGCAGTTTTTTGCCTTTATAAGCTTCCCTCATTTTGTAGTCTATAGAACACAATTAAAGTGCTTCTTGAATCTGTGTCTCTCAGGAGCTACAGTCCTAACAAATCCCAGATAAACAGTTTTTTTTTTTCATTTCAGTCAGGTCTCTATTTTTAAAATTTTAGTTAACAAAAGCCAGCAGTGTAGTCCCATACCTTTCTCCTCTTCTGTAGTCAAATTGGCCTTTAATAAGAATACAACACATTTAGTGCTCACCCAGATAATTTAGAATAATTCCTCATCTGAATTGTTTGTTCTTAAGATTTTTAACTTAATAGCATATGCAAAGTCCCTTTGGTTGTATAAGATGACATTCACAATTTCTAGGGATTAGGTCATGTATAACTGATATTTATGGATCAGTAGATATCCCATATACCTATTCACTCTGTTGCACTTTTCAACACAACTTTCCAAGCAACCACTGACAAAAGAGAGAGGCCAGGCCTTGCTAAGAACCCTCATTTCCTGAGACGACGTCTGTTTGAATTCTGAGCATGCAGTTTGAGAACTCAATTCTCTCATCTGAACTCTTCATTTGATTGATTATAAAAATAAAATCTCCTACGGGGAGCTCATAAGGTGTCTTAGGTGGCAGATCTTGCCAGTGGCAAAGCCAGGACCAGAGCCCAAGCATCCTGATGGCTACACCAATGTTTATTTCATCTCCATCCAATGACATGATAACCTGATACTTGGAAGGCAGCAGTATGTGGGAAGTTGCGGTCACTGAAATAACCTTACTCTCTGCCGAGCACTGCGAGCGGGAAAGGGCTCTTGCTCCTTGCTCCGGGCCTCATTGTAAATTCTGCTGCCCTGAAATGGATAAGGGATTATATGGGCTTTTAGAAAAGCCAATCAATTTATTTGTTTCCTTGGTTGTAGAAGTAGTTATTACTTTAAATTTAGTTAAGAAATTGTCCTAAAGTCAAAACAGGTAGGTATTTACAGCTTTCTCATAAATTTACACTGAGGAGAAAGCGGGGGTGGGGGGGGTGGGGGAAATGAGAACTTCCTTAGTTGGTCGATAGGAGGCCTTTCCAGACAGCTATTCCTCTTTCTTGAAAAATATGGGGGCAGCATTTGTGATGCTGTAGGACTTACTGTGGGGAATGGTCTATAGAATGTGTCCATCAATAGGGCATGACCATGACGTGGAACACTGATGGTGAATTTGGGCCTCTTAATTATTAATGCATGCAGGTGAACATAACAGAGAATCTCCATGAAGATAATTTAACCCATAAGAACGGGACTTGCTTATTTAACAAGAAGTCTGGAGGCAGAAACCTCAGGGTTGGTTGTTCCACCTAATGAAGCCATTAAGAGCCCTAGAACTTTTCTCGCTTCCACACACCCATCCTCAGCATGCCGATTCCTGTCCTCGACCTCCTTGCCTCATGGACACCAAATCACTGCCAAGGTTCAGTCACTGACTCTTAACACAATAGTATCAAGAGTGGGGATGTTGTTGGGCAAGGAATCCAGAGGGAAAGTGACATACCTTCTTGTGCCTCCTATTTCAGGAAAGAAAAACTTTGGTAGGAGTCACCAGTAGACATCTCCTGACATCCCATTGGCCATAAGTAGGTGAAATGCTTTCTAAGGATGATTCACTGACAAAGGGGAATTAAATTGCTATGACTGACTATAGCAACATCCCAAGTAGCTAAGCGCATTGCTACACAGAGCCAAGAAGGGTTCTGTGATGAGAAAGAAATGAAGAAGTACTATGGGTCAGGCCAAAAGAAAGTGCCTACTGCTATGTCTACATATGTGCCACACAAGGTCACTTATCTGTCTCTTCTTACTCGGGGCTCCTTACATAGACAGATAGCTTTTGCTTATTGCTCCAAGTCATTTATCTGTAAACTAGCCTGTCCCTCAATTTATATGTATTTTAAAGGCTTCATACAGATATATACTAGAAGGCTAAGGCCTAGGCACGTAATCTTCAGCAGCAGTTTTGTTTACAAGCTGTTTTCTTACACATAAAGTATATATTGTAAAAATCTATGAACACAGAAGAGACTACTATGAGATTTAGAGGTTATACAAATATACAATAGGGCATAATAAAACCCTAATTATTGGTGTTAACATATGTCCTCACCGGCCTGAGAGAGTTCCAGTATGACCTATTGCTCTAGGTAAGTATGAATAATGTCCACTTTCACTTTCACAAGTGTCCTGATTCACACAATAAATTATCTGATCATTTTTTCTAGTATTTTTCCACAGCACAATGTATTTATATGTATACACTATAAACATGTAATAGAAACTCATCTCAAACTAGCTTAGAAAGCAAAGTGGAATCCATTGGCTTATGTTACCTGAAATTTCCAAAGATAACTGGCTCAGGAACTATATCACAGAGCCTTGTGTCTTTTTCCATCTCCCAAGGAATTTATCTGTAGGTAATAAGAACAATCACCTATGACAGCTCTTTCATCACACCCTGGAAAAATCCCATCTTTTTAAAGGTTCTGACAGAAGATTCCCAGGGAGGAGCCTAGCTGGACTGAATTGGCCCCATGTATCCATTTTTAAACCTACTACAAGGTTCACATGATCAACTACTTCTTATTGTTCAAGCCCGGGTTCTACATCCACCCCTATGACTCGGGCAGATTTTATGAAGTTAAAGGACTTCACTCTATTGAAACACACAGAACAGTTTCCTCAGAGGAAAATCCATTCTGTTATCAGAGAATTGGAGAAGGGAAAGCTAAACTAAACAGATGTTCACTACCCACAGGGACAATTCTCTGCCTAAATCTTTCAGAAGATGCACAAGAGGCTCTACCCTTACTATTGCAACATCTCATTTGTCTTCTAGTTTGGCAATAGGCCCTCTATTTAAAAAAAAATCACTACAGTCATAACAACAGAAAATAGAAGGGAGAAATAGGCCCTAACCTGTTTAAACAGGGTTTTATTGTAATAAAGCTTATTTTGGTTCAGTCTCCCACATGATAATTTATAATTGTAAGAAGCAAAAAAAGTACACAGAAAGGGAGACGAGCCAAAATTCAAACATAGAATCAGTGCAAATTATACTTTAAAAAGTTCTATTTCAAATGAGCTCCCTCACCCCTCATCCCCCATTTTCCACCTAAGTATTATTCATGGCATGGGAAGGGCCGTGTGGCTAAATCCTGGCCACTGCAGAGCGAAGTGTGCTCAGGGTCCCACTGCCTTTGCTTTGTGGTTGCCCTGCTGCAGAGGAAAGGATGGACCTACACATTCAAAATGGATTCAAATGCCAAGACTGATGGCATCATACATCACCAAGAGGGTATAACAAGATTTATGAGTCACATAATGGGATTTATTTTGAGTAGAGCAGGGGGGTGCCCAGACTGGTCAGGAGCAGCTTGAGAGAAGGGATAGGAAAGTGGCTTTGGTATTTATTGTGGTGGTGGGGTGAGAAAAGGTGTACCCTGCTTGTAAGCACAGGCTTGGGTGAATTTTTTTTTTTTTTTCTCTTTAGGGTCATACCTGCGGCATATGGAGGTTACCAGGCTAGGGGTCGAATTGGAGCTACAGCTGCCGTCCTATGCCACAGCCACAGCAACTTGGGATCTGAGCTGCATCTGTGGCCTTCACCACAGCTCATGGCTACGCTTGATCCTTAAGCCCACTGCATGAGATCAGGGATCGAATCTGCATCCTCATTGATTCTTGTCGAACTCAATAACTGCGGAGCGACAAAGGGAACTCCAGGGCTTGTGTGATTTGATTCCCCTTTTGTATTGACTTGCTCAGGAGGGGTCCGGGTTGAAAGGGAAAGGAGACCCTCAGAGCTGCCAGCAGTCACACATAAAATGAAGAAGGAGACCCTTTATCACGGTCTTGTGTGAGAATCCCAGCTCCACCACTTCTTAGCTGCATGTCCTTGTTAAGTGATGTCAAGCTTCTGGGTAAACTTATATTTTTAAATGAAGACTATGATAACTTACCCCACTGAATTGTTGTAGTATTTGAATTACGGAAGAGTAGAGGGCTTAAGACTGTGCCTGATTCATGATAAAAGTATAAAAAATATTATTTCCCTTTCTTCCAGTGCCCCTTTAATCTTCTTTATGCTCTAAGTGCTAGAGTCTAGGAAGTTATTATTTTTTTTGTTGTTGTTGTTCTTTTGTCATTTTAGTGCCACACCTGCAGCATGTGGAAGTTCCCAGGCTAGGGGTCTAATCGGAGCTCCCGCCACAGGAATGCGGGATCCGAGCCGCATCTGCAACCTACACCACAGCTCACAGCAACAACGGATCCTTAACCCACTGAGCGAGGCCAGGGATCGAACCCGCAACCTCATGGTTCCTAGTTGGATTCATTAACCTCTGCGCCACAACAGGAACTACTAGGAAGTTATTCTTGATCTTCTTTTGCAGAGGATATACATAAATTGATTAAGATGTAGAACATATATATATCCAGTACATAAATATACTACATATATAATCCAATGTATGTCCAATATATAAGAAGAGAACCTACCACCTCATACCAGTCAGAATGGCCATCATTAATAAGTGCACAAACAACAAATGCCGGAGGGGGTGTGGAGAAAAGGGAACCCTCCTACACTCTTGGTGGGAATGTAAGCTGGTACAACCACTATGGAAAACAGTATGGAGGTACCTTAGAAAACTATACATAGAACTACCATGTGACCCAGCAATCCCACTCTTGGGCATATACCCGGACAAAAACTTTCCTTGAAAAAGACACCTGCACATGCATGTTCATTGCAGCACTATTCACAATAGCTAAGACATGGAAACAACCCAAATGTCCATGAACAGATGATTGGATTAGGAAGATGTGGTATACATACATTATGGAATACTACTCAACCATAAAAAAGAATAAAATAATGCCATTTGCAGCAACATGGATGGAATTAGAGACCCTCATACTGAGTGAAGTAAGTCAGAAAGAGCAAGACAAATACCTTATGATATCACTTACGTCTGGAATCTAATATACTGCACAAATGAACATTTCTACAGAAAAGAAAATCACGGACTTGGAGAACAGACTTGTGGTTGCCAAGAGGGTGGGGGAGGGAGTGGGATTCTGGGGTTAATAGCTGTAGACTATTGCCTTTGGGATGGAAAAGCAAGGAGATCCTGCTGTATAGCACCAGGAACTATGTCTAATCAATTATGACAAATCTATATATGTATGTGTGACCAGGTCACCATACTGTACAGTTGAAAAATTGACAGAAAATTGTAAACCAGCTATAATGGAAAAATTAAAAAAAAAAAAGGAAGAGAACTCGTAACTAAGCAGGACCCAAGGGACCTTCCTGAGACAGATCCCTCCCCCATATCCTCTGCTATAGTGCCTCTCTGAAGTCCCTAGATAAAAGTATCTGATGCATGCTTCCTAGGCTGTTTTCCAGATGCTGAAACCACCACCAAATGGGAAAAAATAACTACTTGATGACCATGAGCATGTAGTCCCCAGACCTTCCAGTGCCTAAGAATTGGTCATGTTATCCGCCTTGTTACATCACCACACCAATCAGAGAACCATGTACAAGTTGACCACATACACTGTGATGTACCTTTCTTCACATGACCTTTAAAAATGCTTTTCTGAAAGCCTTCAAAAAAAGTTCTGGGTTTGGGGGAGCATGAGCCATCTGTACTCCTTGCTGGGCCCAGCAATGAGCCTTTCTCTGCTCCTAATGATTCAGTTTGTTTGGCCTCATTGTGCATTGGGCACACAAAATTGCATTTGGGAACAAAGCCCAAGTAAAAGTGAGGATTAACCCAAGAGAATGAATGGCTAAAAGAGGAAAGAAGGTCACAAAGGGCAAGTTGGTGGCAAGAGGGTCCCAGTCTATAAAGGCTGGTTCAATAGACACCAGCCTTTATAGACACGAGCCTATACCACACATGTCAAGTTCTCTGTACCATGTTCAGAATGATGGCAAGGCAGATACATCTCTTCCTGAGAAAAAGCTTAGAGATAGACGTAGGGGTTTCCCTCCAAGGATGTGACCACGATGGCCCTTATCTTTTCCTTAGTTTGATCAAACTTTAGGCAAGCTTCTTCCTGCCTCTAAGCCCTTGACCTCCCTTAGAATATTTTACTTTAGAAAACTTTAAATTCTTTCTCTGCTGCTTTGAAATGCATGTAAATCTTCTCCAAGCCTCTTGCCAGTTTTACAGTTCTGAAAATGCTTTCCTCAAGGATGCATCTCTTTGAAAGATAATCACCAGTGAAGATAGAACTCCTATTTCATAGTCTCCTTAGGAGGATGGGCCTCTTGTTTCCGGTTGTAAAACCACTTCCTGTCATGAAGATAAGAGAAAGTTGAGTTTTCTCATGGATAAGGCCAACTGGCCAACACAGATGCCTATGATACCCTCCCCCCTTCACCTCATCCCTTAAAAAATCTCCAGCATTTTGCTTCAGCAGAGTTGAGCTTGTATGGATTCTGGCCTCTCTCTCCTGTTGTAATAGTCTTGTATCATCTTTACCTGTTCAACGTTGACAGGATACCGATTTTTTCCCCTTATAGATCCAATCTTGCCATTGTTTTGCTATGCGGAAAATACTTTCATGCACAAGTTGGTAGGTTTTCCTTGCTCTCACTCTGGCTCTGTGTCTGGGGGCACATGTGTGTGCTTGTGCATTTACCCAGGGAAGGCGAAACCCAGCCAGGCAGTTAGTACACTCTGAATGACACTCGGAGTCTCAATCGCTCATGCTTTCCTCTGTGACTTTTGGCCTCAGGCTCTCTCAAACGCAGTAGATAATGACTTTTCCCAATTGTGGGTCTGAAGTCACAATGCTATTTTCTCCTGTGTGAAGAGAAGAGTGTTGTTTTCCAAACTGAGCTAACTCCTCTGAGAGGGCTGACGGTATCGCTTCTTAGGCTCAGGAAAGGGCCAGAACCTCCATAGTGGCTCACCGAATTTTAGTACTTTTGTTACAGCTGAAATTCCAATCAGGGATAACAGACCCTAGGAAGAAAGCAGCCCAGCCCTTGACCTGCTTCTGTCACAGCACTGGGGAGATACCAATAAGGAAGTCTAAATAAGAGGACCTGGAGCCTGAGAAATGCATAGCAGAGGGAAGGAAAAATAGAGGGAGATGAGGATGAAGATAACAGGTGTCCCTTCAAAAAGGACAGTCAAAATATCACAAAAGGCAATTGATTCCCAACCAAGTTACTTCTATTTCCACTACAGTTTTTGTATGTAATACAATACTTATGCTTCCATTCTCTGAAAATCTATGCTGCAATTCACATTTAGAGAGCATTTCCTATCTACTCATCAGCTGAATGCTAGTCTAAGAGTTTTAAAATATAGCATACCCATAGAGATAAGCATGCCCATAAGCAATATCAAAAATAGTGTGGCCATAAATTAATTACATTAGGTAATCCAGGTAACCCAAATCAAGGCAAATTCTATGCTCTTGAGTGGAGCAGAAGGAAATAATAGGACAGGAGAGAGAGGCTTATGCCTCCATGCCAAGAGCAGAGGAATAGCAGAAAGAAAAACTAAAGGAGGGTATTCGCAATTAATACCAAGGAATAGAGCTCCAGGGTAGAAGCTGCTCCAGAAAGATAAGACCAATAAGCAGAGAGAAGCCTCTCCAAAACAAGGAGGAAAACCTAAGTGAGTTCAAACATGTCTTAATAATAAAGGATAGATATATTTAAGTACTAACTTGAACATGTAAATCATCTTCACTTAAAATAACAGGGAGAATGGTGATAGAACACATTTATTTAAAATGAATTTTACCTGTAAATCTTTCTAATGTTTATCATCTTATTTATATTTTAACATATGTTAAATGTTTATTTTTATCATCTTAAATGTTTGCCACCATAAATGATTTAAAAAAATTGTTTTTGTCTTTTTAAGGCTGCATCTGTGGCATGTGGAGGTTCCCAGACTAGGGGGTTGAATCAGAGCCATAGCTGATGGACTACACCACAGCCACAGCAATGCCAGAGCTGCATAGCATCTGAGACCTACGCTGGATCCTTAGCCCACTGAGGGAGGACAGGAATTGAGCCTGCATCCGTTGGATACTAGTTGGCCTCTTAACCTGCTGAGCCACAATTGGAACTCCTTAAAATTATTTTTATGTGATTATACTAGGTCATCCTTTTTTTAGGTCAAAAAAAATAAGAATTAAAACCGTGTAGTCTCATATTCAACTTAGTGAGAGACAAACGTTTCTTGAGAGTTCTCGTGGTAGCTCAGTGGATTACGAAACATACTAGTATCCATAAGGATATGGGTTTGATCCATGGCCTTGCCCAGTGGGTTGAGGCTCTGGCATTGCCGTGAGCTGTGGTATAAGTCACAGATACGGCTTGGATCCTGCATTGCTGTGGCTGTGGCTTAGGCCAGCAGCTACAACTCCAATTCTACCCCTAGCCTGGGAACTTCCATATGCCTCAGCTGGGGCCCTAAAAAGCAAAAAAAAAAAAAAAAAAAAGGAAACAAATCCCTTGCCTAGACAAATAACTTCATTGCTTTTTACAGAGACTTCCTGAAATATCTATCATCTCTCAGTAGAGTGCATTGACAGAAAGATGGACAGTTATGCCCTAAGATTCTTCTGAACTTCTAGACTTGAAATCCTTGCCTTGAGATTTCTATCAATTCTAAATTATGACACCATGGTTCTTACCCAATTCTAATTAAGCCTCCCCATCCCCTCACTGCTGACACTAAAATATACACCTCATCTTCCAATTTTCAATGAATTCCAACACTTCTTTCTCCCCTCTGATTTACTGCCAAAACTTTGGAGGTTGAATTTTCTCTGACCATGAAAAGCAATAAACTCAGTTGTGCCTCATCAACAGGTTGTGATAACTAAGGAGATGATATTACACTCTGCCCATGCTTAAGTGATTAGATTTCTCATGTAGTTAGTGAGGACTTGAATTCAGAGCAGAGACAAATTGCAAATCAAAGGATCAGTTTCCATGTAACCACCAGATTGCCCAGTCAAAGGAGACGTTTGTAGGGTTCTGGCCAAGTTGCTGTTTTTGTCTTCCTAACATATTTTTCCCCCGTCTTCTTGTATCAAAAGCTCTTTTCTTGTGGGAAACCCATTCCACAGGGTTAAGCTGAGACTCTCCCTTCTCCCACTACTACACATAGGGCATCTGATGCCAACCTAGACCATCAGAACATTGCATCCTCAAGCAACAATGATTAGACCCAAGATGACTCAGTCAGAGGCTCTATTGTGACTCCACCTATTTTGGAAAAGGGATATTATCTTCTCTGCAATCTCAAATTATATGGACAATGATTTAAGTGAGGAGTTTACAGTAACCATCTTTGCTACCCTGTGGTGAGAACTTGTTTGAGAAGGAAACCCGCACAAAGAAGACCCGAGGGAAAAAATAGACATGATCTGATGACTTGTAAACTCCTGAATCTAGCTGTTACCGAAGCATTACCCTTGAGGGTTTTGTGACATGACATCACCATTTTAAATCCCTATTAAATGATGAATACATTTTTTTAGTTCAGCTTGGTGAGGTTGTGTTTCTGACTTTGACAGTCAAGGTTCCTCAGTGATGGAAAGGAGAATCATGCTAAAGGCCTGGTCCCACTGAGACAAAACATGTCACCCCATATCAGGGCAACTCTCACATGTTGCCCTGTGTGAGTACAAACCTGATACAGCTTGCTCTGAAAGCACACCCAAGTGTTTCTGTTCACTTTAGCCTGGCTTCAGTCACACCTTAAGCTTCTTGGAATCGGGTACCAATCAAGAGACTAATGAATGTGTTCCTGTTGTTATGAGCAGGAAAATCTTGTCAGGCATCAGACCACTGAAAACTTTACCCACAGTTTGCTGATGTGTATGCTTGGTGGTTGCCTCCTTGATGGTTTACCTGGTAAGTATTTTTTGTATTTAGGAATCTTGGTGCCTGTGCTCCTCACCTTGTCTGAGAACACTATATATGCTATGCTGAGGAAGCACGTTTTGCTTTTCTTCCCTCTACCATAGTTAAACAACTTGCTCTAGAGTAAGATGTCCACAGGCTTTGGACTAGAATACAAAGGAATAACTGGAGAACCATGAAGCAAAAGGAATCATTTAGCTTCAGGGAAAGAAGCTAATCTTTGGCAGGATTTAGAGACCTGAAAAAAGTGAAAATATTTGCTCTGTATCCCAAGTACACTTCACTCCAATTTTGATTGTGCACGGTACTTTAAGCAGCCTCCCTAAAGATAACTTATTGAATTGGCCTCTGCAAATTGCCTGGAATATAGTAGTCATTGTCACATAATAATGTGCCTATATTCTCTTCCAGTCTCCGTAAGGTACAGTGTACCAGCATAAACTAGACTATGCTATGGTAGCCCAAATCCCTAAATCTCAGTCACTTACAATCAGAAAGCATCATTCCTTGTTGAAACCTTATGACCCCCTTGGGGCCTCTTAACTCTAGGATAGAACAGCCTCTGGTTGGAACATCACTGGTTATTGTGGCAGAACTTGACAATGCACACGGTGGAGATAAAAGCCGCCACTTTTATCTTTTGTTAAACAAGCCTGACATCAGTGGAGCAGGGCAGCATAATCCTTCCTCAGGAAGAGGCAGCAAATATTTTGCAATAATAATCTGGCCTATACCATATGTCTTGCCAAATGGGAATTTGAATTTTAAAGAATCAGAGATACTGCTGGAAGTCCATGTATATATCACCTAGTCTGAAAACCATTTTAAAAAACTCAACAAAGAACATGCTCTAAGAGGGAACATAGGCAATAGAACTGCTAAAAATTCGTCAGGGATCCATGACAAGCATATCCATGTCTGTTTGAGGTGGGGAGATATTTGTCTACGACCTGGTATCAGTTGAAGAGCAGAATAGGCCGTCCCAAAATACGCCACTTTGGCATTAGGATTACTTTGAGCTGAAGGTGACTGAGAAAAAGCAAGACATGGGAAAACTCCCTGCCTTCCACTTATTTGTCTGAAAGCAGAACATAAATTGTCAAAGGCGCCCCCCTTCCATTCTCTACCAGGAAGAACAGAAGTTAATCACTGCAGAAAACTTTGGCTCCTACAGCTTGGAGAAGGCCCTCATGGATTCTGCGTAACAAATTTACTAAGCCTTTATCTACTATTAGTTTACCTTCCCATATTTGTCATCCTTACAAGCCTAAAACTGCTTTCCTCTGTGCTATCATTTCTCAACAAATGCATTGTTCCTTGTTAAAGATGCTATAAAAGACAGAGTTCTAAGCCACCGTGTTGAGTTACTCATTTTCCCCTGGATGACTCCCAAGGATTCAAGAGATGTACATGTTAATAAACTTCTGTTTGTTTTTCTCTCGTTAATCTGTCTTTTATTACAGGGTTCTCTGGCAAGAACTCAGAAGGATAGAGGAGAAATTGCTTTTCCTTACATAATCAATAGGAGGCTAGGGCAAAACTGGGTGCAATATTATGAGTTCAGTGGTCCTATTAACTAACAGGGAAGATCTGACCTGACAGGTAAGACATTTTGAAAAGTCCAGCAAGCTCCTCCTATGCCCGTCCTTACTTAGGTAAGGCACACAGCAGCAACCATTTATTGTTTAAAATGATACTATCAATAAAGTAAGCAGAAAGATGCTGAATTACAAACACCCCCACTGACAATCTAGTAAGCACTCTTTCCAGTACTTTTCTAATGCTGAGGATTGCAGATGATGGAAATATTATTGTTTTTTTCAGTGCATTATCAGTAGATGGTAGAAAATGATCATCTCATTCGTTAGTATCCTATAATCCTTTGACTATCTGAGGGAAAAGGAAAATATCTCTTCTATTTGCTAGTAAATTTTTTAAATTAATAAATATCTAATAAGAAAAAAAATAATTTTCATTTATCTAGGTTTAACATTTTTTAATGTAGTATTTATTTCGTATTTGTTAACTTTAGTGATATGAGGAGAGCTTATAACAAAACAGCTTCCCTCTGAGAGCAAATTAGTTCCATTGTGAAGAGCCATATGAATTTGATTTATAAAATTCAAAGGAGGAAAAAAAATTAGAAAAACATTTGAGCCCATGTTTCTGATACTCTTAATGGTTGGATTGATAACACTGTCAAACTAAATCCCTGGACAGAACCAGTCATTAAGTTGCCAAAAACCACTGACTCAGCAACCATGAAAAAATGACATTACTGATATTAAGTGTTATTGGGTTGTTTGGTGTATTTTGTAGCCAACCGATTCACACAGATTTCCACATAGCCTTATTCCATAAGACTCACAACAGAATTCTACTTGGCATTTAGTCTACTCCTCCTCTCAAACAGGCCAGCTTTGTCATAGGGAAATTTAAATGCAATGTTCTAGTGGGGAAAGAAAAAAAAAAACTGCAATCATATCCTAATACATTACTAGTGGAGAAGAGATGGGCCCAGGATCTCTGGGACACATTAGGGGCCATTAGTTTTACTTACTGCAGAAATATATTTCAGTTGTCCTTTTTGAAGGGACTGTAAATACAAGAATTTATTTGGAAAAGGTCAAATAAACTGGTGCTGGATAAATAAAATTGATATGGTAATTACTCTTACATGGCTCATCATGCTGACAAACATCATAAACATGTGTAGCATGATGAATTACAAGCATTCAATCATAGGAAAGCTGGCTAGATTAGTTTCATGGGCTTATTTAAATTGTGTTGCTCTAATAAAGTGGAAAGGAATAAGTGAATAAAAATTCTCCCCAGAAGCCATCATAAATAATTCATGCAAAATATTTTAAAAATTGGTACAAATTTCAATTCAAATTGGGTTCAATTTTTTTCCTACTATGCCTCTTATTTCCCAAATGAGACTGTATTTCAGGACCACTCTAGGTATCCTGAGGTCTGAAAGTCAGTAATATAGTGTTATTTGTGAAGGACACATATTTCTTTTAGTTTCAAAAATTTATCATCGGCGAGGGTAGGGATGTACTATTACATTTAGAGTGGATAAGCAAAGAGGTCCTACTGAACAGCATAGGGAACTATATCCTATCTCCTGGGATACAACATGATAGAAGATAGTGTGAGAAAAAGAATGTATATATATATATATATATATATATATATATATATATATATATATGATTGGATCACTATGCTCTACAGCAGAAATTGGCACAACAATGTTAAATCAACTGTACATTAGTAAAAAAAGAAAAAAGAAAAAAGAAAATTCTTACACAATGAAAAAAACATGAGGATGGGAAGTCTTAGTCTATGCCTTCACTGTTAAAATGGAAATAGTACTTTACTGAGGAAACCTCCTGCACACTATTGTATATGGAATGGCCAGTCAACAGGGACCTGCTGTATAGCAAGGGAACTCTACCCAATGTTCTGTGATAACCTATATGGGAAAAGGATCTGTAAGAGAATGGATGTGTGTATACATGGAATTGAATCACTTTGTTGCACAGCAGAAATTATCACAACCGTGTCAATCAGCTATACTTCAATAAAACTTTAAAAAAATAAAAAATAATGGAGTAGGTATTATCCCCAACCTACAGAAGCAGAAACTGAGGCTTATAAAGATTAAGTTAGAAAAGAGGAATTCAGTTCCTTTTTTGAGCCCCAATTATGTGCCCAAACTGCCAGTTATTTTATTTATATTAATATATATATTATATATATAAAATCATTATATTTGTGTGTACATATATATATACATACATACATACATACATATATATATATATATATATATATACACACACACACACACACACACACACACACACACATATCATTATAGGTAGAGTCAGTATTTGAAGTTAAATCCGTTTCACTGGAAATATCTTGCACTCTCACTACCCCATGTTGCCTCTGTCTATGTGGCAACCTGAGGCCCACAATAAGTCTTTAAGAGTGGCAGTGGGACAAAAGAGCATCACACCTCCAAGTTGCCTAACACGTCTCCCAGGTTTTGTTAGCATAGTCATCCTTTTTATTGCATCCTTTAAAAAAGTCTTTCTTAGTCATAAAAAGCACTTTCTAAAACTGGAGTTATAAATGGGGCCAAAAGCCAGTGCTTTGTAATTGAAATGAAATCATTAGAAGGCAATACCAAGATTCTGTCTTAGAGTCCTCCTGTGAAAGTTGGCTCTGACTCCATGGGGCACAAACTTGAGCTGAAACACACCAGAAAAAGCAACCTAATAGGGCTACACTGTAGTGTAGGGGGAAAAATCCAGAATAAAACAACACAAAACAAAATAGCATAACAAAAAACAAAACATAACGTCATCTCAGAGCTGTCTGTAGAAAACCATGATGGGTTTTAATGAAATTTAAGTTAATGGGCTACATGCTTGCAGTGACAATTTACAGACCTTTAAGCTAACAAGAAATTTATGTTAGAGAATATCTATGTCTAAAACATCCTACAAAAAGAAAAAAAACAAAAAACAAACTGGCACATCTCAATAAATACAGATCATTAGACAGGTAAATTGAGAGAGGGGCGGGGAGGGAGAGATTGAAGGGTAGAAGAATATGCTACCCCAAAATATGCCACTTTGGTGCATTGATTATTTTGAGCTGTAGGCATTTGAAAAACAGCAAATGCAGAAAGAGGCTTTCTCTGGACTTTTTATCTACCTAAAGACAGCTCCTACAAAACGCACTCAACTGTATAAATCCCCTCCCTGGGAGTTTTGTCAACCAAGGAGGATTTATTCCTATCACAGGAGACAAGATGAAAAATTGATACCACACTCAAAAACACTTTGTCACAAATTATCATACCTCCCACCAATTTGTCTAAGGGCCCACTCATCTTTTCTAAAAATCATTTAGTCTTCCCTAAAGGGTTTACATCACCCTTCTCTTTCCCTATTAAGATAGCATTTAAGCTTGAATTCTAGGCCACCCTGGGGAGTGACTCATTTTGTTAGGGAACCACTGACTGCCCACCTTGGCAAGGCAAGATTAAGAACCACTTGCATGAGTTTTCTCCCAAGGGGAGGTTCTGATAAGGAACATGGTGCTGCCAGCAAAAACTAATAGGGAGATTTTGGGCAGGGCCAAAAAGAGGGAGGAGATACCAGCTATAATGTGTCCTGCCAACCACCCAGAATCCTTTGCGCTATATTCCATTTTGGCTGAGAGATGCATGCATCACCAAGAAGAACCATGAGTCAGACCAAATATGAGCCAAACAAGAACACTGGCCAGAGACAACCCAGAAACTAACCATGTTACCTTAAGACCTGAGACTGCCAGTTCCAATCCCGTGGCAGGGCTGTTCTCTTAGGTTCATTTAACCTGCTGCTTTCCCTGGGGCAGCCCTTTCCAGTAAAGTCTTTTGCTTTGTCAGTACATGTGTCTCCTCAGACAATTTATTTCTGAGTATTAGATAAGAACCCACTCTTGGGCCCTGGAAAGTGTCTCCCTTCCTGTATTAATTGTCTCCAGGGTATCTCCTATGTTATGTGAAGTACGCATGTTAATCAACTGCTGTTGGTTTTATTTTATTAATCTTTTATTAGTGTGGTCTCAGGTGAGACCAAAGAAAAATACAAGGAAAATTACTTTTCCTTCCCTATGATATCTATATCTAAACACACACACACACACACACACACACACACACACACACACACACACAAACACACAGTCACTCACTGCTAATTCAGCTGAAAAAAATGATACCTTACATAAGAATTATTTTAAAATGCATATACTACTTCCTTTCAGCCAAGCCAAATACAACCACAGGTTAAGCAAAAGTCTACTAGAGTCTAACACATAGTAAGGTTATTTTTACTTATTTAATTGACTCTTATGGAATTATTAAAAAGAAAACCACAGGTCCAAAATGGTGTCACTCATGCAAAAGCCCAGAACATAAAACCTGGCATTTAACACTGGTCTAGCTGCAATTTCAACCTCTTCCAAAAACATAATCAGTCTGGAAATTTCTGGTCAAAACCAGTAAAGTAATCTGTTCTGTAGGCCTTCTCCAAATCTCAGAGGAAGAAAGGCAATCAGCATGATAAAGCCCTTGTTGAGTTTCCTTTTCTCACAAAAGATGATGTCCTGGCTTAAAAATAACCCTTTCTTTTCTTTTGTTAATACTTTCTTGCCCCACCCTCCTATTCCCTGTAAAGTCCTTCCCTCCAGTACCCTTGTAGTTGCTAAATGGGATGCTGCCTGATTTATGAATCTTTGGATAAAGCCAATTAGAGCTTCAAATTTATTCTGTTGAATTTATTTATTTACTTATTTTTGTCTTTTTAGGGCCACGCTCATGGCACATGGAGGTTCCCAGGCTAGGGGCTGAATCGGAGCTGTAGCCACTGGCCTATACCACAGCCACAGCAAGGCCAAATCCAAGCCCTGTCTGTGACCTACACCACAGCTCATGGCAATGCCAGATCCTTAACCACTGAACGAGGCCAGGGAACGTACCCTGTCCTCATGGATGCTAGTCAGATTCGTTTCCATTGAGCCATGTTGACAACTCCGAATTTTGTTTTTTAATAGGATGTTTGCCTTCAAAGTTCAAAATTAAGCAACTTAACGTAGTTGAGAGGGTATGGAAACTGGATTCTAAGTGAGGTTTCCAAATGTCACTTACAAATAATAGTAACTTTGGTAAATTACTTATTATCTCAACCCAAGTTGTATAATCTGCAAACTGAGATACAACTACTGGGTTGCAAGCTTTTACGAGAAATAATTAAAGTCAAGTGAAGTGACTGGTTCAGTGTCTGCCATGGAAGACATTCAGTGAACACTAGGTCCTTTGACCGTGGCTATGGTTGTCTTGCCTGGGATCCCTGAGAAGCAAACCCTGAGAAGAATATAAAGGTAAGAAGTGATCTGGGAGGTGATGCCTAAAAACATAGGGAAGGGGAGAAGAGAGGCAGGGATTGAGGCAAATAAAGAATCTATTAAACCAACAGACTTTGGGTACATGAAGTTTAATCCCATGGTGAAAATTTGGGGACAAAATAGGATTCATCTTAAACAGTTATCCAAAATGAGAAGCTGACTTACTTATCCAAGGAAGCTGACTGACTTATCCACTATTCCGTATCTGTCATGGGCTAAACTCTGCTCACTTGGGCCTTAACTGTCTGACATTTCTGGCTTGTTACTTCTGCTGGCCCAGGGTGCTCTCTTTGGCTAGGAAAAAAAAATTGTTCTGAGTCATGGGTATTCAGAGTTGAACTCCTTCAGCTTTGGTTGAGGGAGATGAGTCAAGAGGATGTGTGCAGGGCGAGAACAGCGATTGCGCAGTAGATAAATAGAACAATATTTTAAAATGCTGCCCTTTCTAAGAATTGTGATTCAGTCCTCATCCTTTCAACTGACTCCTCTAAGTTCCAATGTACAGCCAGCATAGAGGCCTTGTTTACTGATTTATCCCACGCTCCCAGGGCGTGGTAGGCTTTTACATCATTTTGTAATAAGAATAAGGCACTGTGATAAGTGATTTAGATACATTATTGATACATTATTTTATTTGATCTTTGTTATTTTCCTGTATGTCCATGGAACAGAGGCGAGAAAAGAGGCCACAGGTTAGAACACCTGCTCAGAATCACACAATAGACTGGTTGTAAAGGCCATGTGCTTGATGGCAGGAGCCTGCCTTCCTCCCAGTCCCCACACCCTTGTAGCTCTCACTCACTTTTTTTTTGTCTTTTTTTTAGGGCTGTACTCGTGGCATATGGAGGGTCCCAGGCTAGGGGTCGAATTGGAGCTGTAGCCGTTGGCCTACGCCACAGCCACAAGAGCACAGGATCTGAGCCGCATCTGTGCCCTGTACCACAGCTCATGGAAGCGCCGGATCCTTAACCCATTGAGCGAGGCCAGAGATCGAACCTGCATCCTCATCGATGCTAGTCGGGTCCGCTAACTGCTGAGCCATGATGGGAACTCCTCATTCACTTTCCTGCCTTAAGCGATCACTCTTGGTGGGTGACACCAAAATCGTCATCTCTAGTCCTCCTTCTTTGGTTATCACACCATTCTCTCAATTAAACCTAAGTAAAGCCCTTGCTTTAGTCATTTCTCCCAGTGACAAACTGTGTCAAGGGTAACAGGCTCAAATCCACTGAGCCATTCCTGAGGCTGCTCACCCTCCCTAACACAAGCGTAATAGTTTACGTGACCAGTCTTTCTTTAACTCAGTCTCTGCTCGTAACTAACAACTTAAATGACTTGGGATCTTAGGAAGAATCTTCTTATGAAGATAGGTGTAAATCCAGATGCTAATCCAGACATAAATATCTTGAAGGAGATAATAGGTAAAAACCACACATGAGTTACATGAGTAATGGTGTGTGAAAAGTGAGATGACAGGATTATAAAACTCTCTGTGGTCTTTTCTCTGACTCCTTTTCCTCTGCCTGCTAAGAGCCCCATGATTCCAGGGTAGGATTCCAATTTAAAGAGAATAATCTGTTTCATTTACATATCATGGCTATTAGTGATGCCCTGGGAATCACAGCAAGAATAAACTCTTGTGCAATGAGTAGCAATGAGTGGCTGGAAGTTGGGCTTCTTTGGTACTGCTTTAGGCATGGCTAGAACTACCCTAGTTCTCAGGAAGCTTTGAGAGAAAAATCTTTACTTTTTGCCTATCTCTTTTAAGGCTTAAATGTTGGGGGAACATAATGTTTAAAGCTCTGTGATAATTCAGTAATGATGAATTTTAGATCTAAAAAGTCCTTTCTATCATAAACGCACTGATGTCTAAAAAACAAACATTTATCTCTCCAGCAGGTACAATGTTATCAAGATGAAGGGACTGGCAATATACCAGGTTGCATTAGTTGAGTATTTCCATCCATAAACAACAACTATTTACTATCACCATGAGATGGGAACAATCTAGACAAGGTGGGTGCAGAAGTAAACAAAATAGAGGCATGTTCCTGGGAATAGACAGATAGGGGTTACAGAGTGATTTTGTGTCCTTGATGAGGTTTGAAGCTTCAGTTAAAATTGTCCAGGGCAACTGTTGTCTCTCTTATCCATTCAGAAGTCATAGAATCATGTCTCTACAAAACAAAGGAGGCCACAAATCTGCTGACTGTGATAAAAGGTTCTTTCTAAAATCTTACGCTTTTTGTTCTGAAATAATGTTTTAATAGCTGTAAATACAGCTAAGCATAGGATCCATAGAGAAAAGGATAACTATCCAGCATCCAAATCTCTCAGAGATTCCAATTGGTCTTAATTTTCCCTCAGTTTTAGGGAAAAAATGAGATGCAATAAAACCCACACATTCACTTAAATAAGACAGATGCCAGGAAAGACTTGAAGCTCTGTATTGCTTCATATAATTGCCATTCCTTCCAAGTGAAACCGTGAGGCACTCGCATCTGCAGCATACTAAGCCCTATCACAAAGCCTGTATAACCAGGGCAACTTCATTCATATTCCTCGCCTTCAAACCTATGCCACAGTTTATTCTCCTTTTCAAACAAGGGAAATGATTAACCAAATGAAAGTTACAGGACAAAAATGACTTCCACTCTTTTACTCAACAAGAAAAAGTTTAAAAGATTGACATTCTGTTAAAGCGGCTTCAGATATTTTTAGAGAGATAAAATATCAATCCAGTTGAATTGTCTCTCATAGCTCCTCCTTCCCTCCTTCCCTGTCTGAAGGCCTCACTATTTTGAAGTTCATGTCCATATTCCCTATCTTTTCGCATGTATTTTTATATCTATAAATAGTCATTTTGTCTTTTTTTAATGTCTTACTTAGAATGAGCATATGAAAATTTCACTATGTAGCTTCTTTTTCCACTTAACATTTTGAGATTTATTCACGCTGATACATTTAGATCAGGTTTTCATTTTACCTGCTATATAGTATTCCATCTTGTGGGTTTACAGAATTAAAAATATCTATTTTCACAAGAATAGTTTTCTAGTTAAGATGTTTCTCTTTTTTATTCTTATTGTTCTGAGGTGGGAATTCTGCCTTCATGTGTTGTTTAGCATAGGAAACATTATCTGGTCACAGACAGTTCCTACATAGAAACTAGAGGATGGACATTCAAGTCCTAGATCTGCCTGTAACAACTTATGTTAATGTGAATTTGTTATATCCCTCTCCGGATCACAGTTTTCTCATCTGCAGCATTAACTGAAGTGATAGAGTGTTGGAGAAGAAAACTGCAACATCTAGAATAGTTACATTTCCTTTTGTTTTCATATAGTGACCCGCTGAGTTGGTGCCTATAGGATTTTGAAACCAGTGAAGCAGAGGTGTTTGAAAATGAATAACATTTTTAGATAGAATTTATTCGCCCCATTTAGGGCTAGAAAACAAAGGCTTCCAGGGTTGCTGATATTTATACTTAGCTGTGAATATAGATACCCAGCTTTTATCACGCACAGGTGGAATGGCATGCAGTTTGGAGAAAGTAACACATCTCCAGCCCAGAAAAACACACCTCAATACTATCACCTCATTTCATCAGCTCACTGGAGAGTATCCCCCCCCCACCCAAGAATATTCAGATTAGGGAGTTCCCATTGTGGTTCAGTGGGTTATGAAGCCAACTAGCATCCATGAGGATGAGCGTTCGATTCCTTGCCTCGCTCGATGGATTAAGGATTCGGTGTTGCTGCAAACTGCAGTGTAGGTTGCAGATGCAGCTCAAATCTGCTGTGGCTGTGGTGTAGGCTGGCAACGGCAGCAGCAGCTCTGATTCAACCCTTAGCCTGGGAACTTCCATAGGAACTTTTTAGGTGTGAGCCTAAAAAGAAAAAAAAAAAGTACAGATTAGTATCGGTAGTAGTTCCCTGGTGGCTCAGCGGGTTAAGGGTTCAGCATTATCATGCTGTGGCTCTGGTTACAGCTATGGCACAGTCCAGTCCCTGACCCAGGAGTTTCTACATGCTGTGGACACGGTCAAAAAAAGTCTTGGAAAAATGGAATAATGGGACATTGATAGGGTTGTAGGCAAAACTATACCATCTAAATATTCTTCGCTCTGGTATTTCCCCTGCCCATCTGTGTGATATCTCTTCTCCTCTTCCCCCTCTTCGGGACTCTGTCCACTATCACTCATTTTCCTTCATTTAGCATTGATTGTTTTATTTTTCAATACAACAGGCTCCTTGGCTTGTGATGTTCTGTCAGACTTGAATGTTTATTCTCTCTCTGCTCTTCACTTGGCCAACTCCTACTTATCTTTCAAATTTTAACTTAAGATCCGGCGTTGCCGTGAGCTGTGGTGTAGGTCGCAGTGCGGCTCGGATCCTGCGTTGCTGTGGCTGCGGCGTAGGCCAGTGGCTACAGCTCCGATAAGACCCCTAGCCTGGGAACCTCCACATGCCGCAGGTGCGGCCCTAAAATGACAAAAGGCAAAAAAAAAAAAAAAAAAATTTTAACTTAAGAACTCAAACCAGGTCTAGAAACCCAAGTTACACCATTTCAAACCATCCTATATTCTTCACTTGGTGAAAACTTAAATACATAGTTTTAGTGGCATGGTTTGGGTTGATGCCTTTCTTGCTTAAGCGATTCTGAGCTCTGTCTGTGTCTGTCTGTCCTACTCTGCACAGCACGACGCTTGGCATGCCACCGAAATTCAATAAAGATTTGTTGAGTCAATGAAAGAAACTTCTCAAATGATGGCCCTATAGTGAGTATAATGGAAAGTTTGTATGATGTAGTGCATATAAAGAACCCAACTGAATATTTTTTGATTCTATATACTTCTGTGAAACATACTACACTGAAAATTCACTGTTCATCACCTTACCCCGTGACTCTTTGGATTTGTCATTAAGTGATATCCAAGACGCACTGCTTTTCAAGTAAAAGAAGACTTGTTATTTTTCAACACATTTTCTAAACTGAAAGGAGGGGAAAATGAACCAATGTGTCAAAGTCCATTCAGAGTGTGCTGTTCTGTGGTAGTTCTTATCTGTGGCCTTTTGTCTTTTTCTTTCTTGCTAGTAAAAAAAAACCCTCAATCCCAAGCCCTATCGAATACTACATGTTTAACTATAGCATTAGGGAAAAAAGAGTTCTCATTCTCATTAAGAGATTTAGATCTTAGGCAGCTGAGTAAGTAACTAGCTAGGTCAGTAGTTTTCATGTGTATCAAAATCCTCTGGAGGGCCCATTAAAACACACATTGCTGGGCCGCACATTCGGAGTTCTTGATTCAGCTTATCTGGTATGTGGTCTAAGAATCTGCATTTCCAGCAAGTTGTCAGGACATGGTAATGGAGGTGGTTCGTTTACATACTTTGAAGACGACCGCATTAGAGGGTTCGCGGAGAGAGATACTGTGAGAACAAATAAACTGCACAGTAAGGATTTATATTCTCAAGGGAAACGCCTTTGCAAAATGACAGGTGGACTGTTCTTGAGGAACTTCTCAGAGTGATAGACAGAATTCTGACAATGCTCTACTGAGGAGTAAGGAAAATGTATATCCTCTATGCATCCCAGGAAAGTGGCTTTTGTTTTTATTTTTAATTTTTTTTTAACAGTGCACTTGCAGCATATGGAAGTTCTCAGGCTAGGAGTCGAATCAGAGTTGCAGCTGAGGCCTAAACACCACAGCCAGGGCAACAACAGATCCAAGATGCATACGTGACCTACACCATGGCTTGTGGCAATCCTGGATCCTTAACCTACTGAAGTCAGGGGTCAAACATGCATCCTCATAGATACTAGTAGGGTTCTTAACCTACCGAGCCATAAGGGCAACTCCCCAGGGGAGTAGCTTTTAGTTATTAAACACTGGTTTGGAAAATTTTCCTGCCACTTAATAGTCCTTTGAACTAGGACAAAATTCATTTCCCACTCCGTGCCTCAGTTTTTGAGGTATAAAATGGGAAGAAAATATCCTCCATGCTGAATGATGATCAATATTCAAGAAAATAGGAGTTCCCGTCGAGGCTCAGTGGTTAATGAATCCAACTAAGAACCATGAGGTTGAGGGTTTGATCCCTGTCCTTGTTCAGTGGGTTAAGGATCCGGCGTTGCCGTGAGCTGTGGTGTAGGTTGCAGACGTGGCTCGGATCCCGCGTTGCTGTGGCTGTGGTGACGGTCGGCAGCTACAGCTCCTGTTAGACCCCTAGCCTGGGAACCTCCATATGCCGCGGGTGCGGCTCTACATAAAAAGGCAGAAAGACAAAAAAAAAATATTCAAGAAAATAATATGGTAAAGATCTTAGCATACTACATGATACACAGTAAATGAAAACAAATCTTAATTCCCTTCTCTTATGAAAGAGTCATACTTTTTAGGATATGTATTTTAGCTTTTTCTTTTGGATTCGTTTAATAGAACAATATTCCAAGAATGGCTCTCCAGACTGTTAATCTGGGCAGTCAAGGAAGGAGAGTGGCTTGAAGGCTATTCATGATTCCACTGAATCACGTCACTATGAGATGAAATTGTTTTTCAGAGGCTGATGAAGGAAGAAATGGAATTCCACAATAGGACTGAGAGGTCACCATCATCTCAAGAGAAAGGAGGGCAGTAATAGTGGCAGAAAGGTTGCCTCTGTGGCTAGTAATATAGGCAGGTTAAATATTTATGCCACTATTCCCAGCTGTAGTCTCCATTTTCTTATAGGAAATATATGTAACTTTGCCGAATTAAGAAGGTATGAAAAGAACAGTCTCTCTGCCTCTAGAAGATACACGGCCTGATGGATTCTGGCTGCCTGGCCACCTTCTCTGTAAAGAGAATTTCTCTGTTGAATGTTGGAGTCTCTTCATTAAGAATAGATCTGCCATTGAACTAAGATTTTATTTTCTGTATTCCAGAAATTTTGGTACAGGAAAGCAACTCTTGAGAAAATGTTTTTATAGTATATTGAACTTATACTAAGCCTCCAAAACAAAATCCACATGAAAATCATAAAAAAAAAAACAACCCAAGATTCATTCATTGCAAAGTTAAAATAGGGTAGGATCTAAACTGATAACATTTTGACTTTCTAAATAATTAATGTAAAATCTACATTTAAATTTCTTTGCTATGATCCTAGGTAGCCCCCCCCCCGCCCCCGCTTTCCTGGAATGTCTTAGTTATTTCTGAACTGACACGTCACATTGCAATGAAGCCAGGATCTTACATTAACTTCACAAGAAAACATACCTTTGGCTGAGAAGATAAATGCTTCAATTAAATTAGAAAAGAAATGAAGGCATTCCCATCGTGGTTCAGCGAAAAGGAATCTGACCAGCATCCATGACGCAGGTTTGATCCTGGCCCTGGACTCGCTCACTGGGTTAACTATCTGGCATTGGTGTAGGTGTGAGCTGTGGTGTAGGTCGCATGATGAGCTCAGATCTCACGTTGCTGTGGCTGTGGCGTAGGCCAGCGGCTACAGCTCTGATTCCACTCTTGGCCTGGGAACCTCCACATGCCACAAGTACAGCCCTGAAAAAAAGACAAAAAAAAAAAAGAAAGAAAGAAAAGAAAAGAAAATCTCTAAGTTGATCAAAACTAAAATCGACACTAGAAGATAACGAGAGATTCTTAATAAGGATTAAAAGCTTATGTTATGGTCAGAGGGCTGTGGTGGGAGCGAAATATCCTGTGATTCTACAGACTTGAGTTCAAACTCCAGTTCCCAGTTTATTAACTGTGAACATGAGCTTTGACTTTCTAGTCAACTCATTTCACAGAGGTTTAGAGAAAACTTAGAAAATGACTTGCATATAGTACATAACCCATCCTTTCCCCCTTTTCCTAATATTCTCAAAACTCTGGAAGGAGAATGGTAACTTGTGAAATAAAATGATGGGAAAAGGTAACCAGAAGTTTAAGCAATTGGGGACAGAAGGAAAGAAGTAAAAAACAAACAAAAAAAGGGAAAAGTCACTAATTATATAGGATAGTGATTTGAAACTTCTTTAATCCTAATGGAGAAAGTTTCAGAGTAAATGAAGTTAAAATCTCATCTCTGCATCCTCTAGAGTGCCAAGATCTTGCACATAAATTCCCAATCAATATTCAAAAGGAAATAATAAAAGTAAATTATACTTTTCTTCCATCTAGAGATTTAGACTGGTTCATTTCTGGACTTCTAATCATGCACACATGACAGGATTTTTTTTTCTTTTTGGAAGTTCAATTCATCAGCCATCCTGATGGTCTCTTTTTTTTTTCTTTTTAATATTTGATAGAGGAGATTTAGTAGAATAAGAGAAAAAAAATGAGACTGTCTTATCATTTATCACTGTCCAAATAAGTCACTTTACTTATGACCTAGATGACTTCCCCAACAATAATATCTTATAATGTAATCCTACAAGCCTATCCAATCACTTTAATGAACTTCCACAAAGTCTGAAAAATAAAATGCCCTTTATGACTAATTTAATGGTCAGAGATAAAGTTGTCTGGATTTCTCTGCTAAACGGACTGGTGTAGCAGTTACCAGCAGCTTCAACTCCTTTCATATAATGAAAAAAAAATTGAATTAAACTTGAGAGCCTTGAGCTATTATAATGGTTAAATCATATTTCTCTATTTTTTATGTCATGCATCTATATTTCTGTTATATAATAGTGGGGGAGCTCAAAAAAGGGACAGCTAATAAATGAAGGAATATTTTCAGATAATAACTACAATTCTCTTTAAAGGTCATCTATAGATGAGGAAGTATAATATTCTAATAATATTGCTTGTCATTTTATGACTGAGCATCATTTCCTTATAGAAATGTAACACCAGATGGCACTTTTTCTTTCCTACACATACAAAAAAAAAAAAAAACAGATTAATATCTGACAATGTATTAATCTTAAGAAATGCCCTGCCTAGTAATGGATTTTTAAAAAGGAAAAGAAATATTCTTAATGAGGAAAAATGTTCTCTTCCTAGTTGCCAAAATTTATCTTACTTCTTTTTCTTTGGCTTTCTCTGGTTATCCACTCTCTGAAAAATCTTTGTCATAAAACAGGGTTGAAACAATATCCTGCCCTCGCCTTTAGTATAAGTGAGAGTCAAATAGATATATTAATTTTCTCAATTTAATAACATATAAAGAATATGATTAAACATTCTATAAAATAATTTTGTTTTCTGAATATCAATATCATATTATTTATATATTATTTAATATAGCATTAATAATTCTATTTATATATTAATTAATGAAGAGTGCAATATAATTTAAATCAAAGGTGTTTTATTGTTATAAAACACTACATGATTTATTGGGAGTTACTTTATTTTATGTAATGTAACCACTAATTTTATGTATGTAAAAGATCCACGAACATTCTGGTAGATAGAATTTTATGGATATTAATAATTTATGTCTTACGATTGTACTTTGACTGTTACAGTCTGGCTCAGGGTGGATACCCAACAAATACACATCGAGTCTTACTGAGTTGCAGGAATGGTACATACCCTTGTGACAATAGTCAAAGGACTACCTATGTCATATTTGATGAAAAGACCAGAGATACCTCAACGAACCATAAATCCTTGCTGAGAATGCTTGGGCACACGACATTTCATAAGGAGTTGGTTTCCTTGATGTGCTTAATATTCTTTGTTTTGGTCACTGATTTCCTAGTATATTCAATTTACTTCTTGTATTTATCGCCAAGGCTTTCATTCACATCTGCCTTCTAAAAAACCACAGCTCACTTGAGAAGCTTCTTTTTTCTCTTTACCCATTTTAACCTTTTGAATACAATTGTCTGTTTTCATCAGAAACCAATTCTAAGTTAGTCAGTAAATATGTATTTAATTAAGATGTTACTATGTGACCGGCATTATGATGGAGACTACGGTAAAACACTAAATTGGCATAGTTCTGTGTGAGTTGAAGGTATGGTGGTCTCTATCATTAAATAACCAACTTTGTGTAAGGCACACAAGAAGAGTTTAGGTTAAGTGACAGAACAATGAAGCATAGGAGAAAGTAATTGAAAAACTTTCACTGAAGGGCTGGGACTTGACCTAAGTTCTCAATGGTAAGTGAAATTTGAAGAAAGAAAGGTAGGAACACACCTGGTCAAAGAAAAACATAAGGAAAGCCTTATAGATTTAAGGTATTCTATTAGGGAGGAGGGTAGCATATGATGAATTTTATTCCAATGACTCTGCTATGCCACAGTAGGGTTTCTTCAAAGTTTCCATTTCATGGAACACATAGAAAATGACTTTTGTACAGCACAGCAGGCAAAGATGAGGAAATAAATGACTGAAGGTGATGACCTTAAGGGTCCCACCTGCTCAGGCTCAGCCTGCCGGTACTAAGGCCAGAGAGGTGAATACTCTGAGCAAATCTGAATCCTCAGCTCATGGGAAGCCTATGGGAAAGCTCAGGATATGCTAAACAATTTAAGGTTGCTACTAACTGGAGTGTTTCTATTTTTAAGGGACAAATTTTAATAAAAGAGAATTTGGAAAAATAAAAATATAGCCTCAAGAGATGTCCTCTGAGTAGAGGAGATTGGGGGTAGGGTCAGTTTAGATTTTAGCAATATTTATTTATTTGCCCAAGGCATGCAGAAGTTCCTGGTCCAGGGTTAAAACCTGTGCCATAGCAGTGACTCAATCTGCTGCAGTGATAATGCCAGATCCTTAACCTGCTGAGCCCCAAGAAAGATCTGATTTTAGCAATATTTAAGTCAAATACTGATCTTGTTCATTTAGAAGAAAGGCCTCATTTAAGACCCATAGATTTGTCTATATAACTTGTCCTACGGTCAAATGGCTTTGTGTGTAGGTGGCCAATGATACAGGTAGGCATGGATAAATTGAGTGATTGGTTAAATTGCTCTAAAAGTTTAGAAATAAAATATGCGTTCATGTCAGGGTCATGACAGAGCCACCAAAGCTTAGTCAATAGAATAAAATCTATTCTTCCATTGTATCAAATCTAGCAAATTTTTGAGTTGTCTGTGTCAACCTCAAGGAGAGTTCCATTATAAAATTGAATGGGAATATACAGAATTTCATCCTAACCCTCTATCATTCTAAATATGTGGAAAAAGAGAACCAGTGAAGTGAGGTGATCTGTTAAAAGTGCTTAGTGAATTGAATGTCCAAGACAGGGCTGGAAACCATTTCTTTCTCCCAGTCCAAGGTTCCTGACAGGACACCATACTGACTCATCAGCAATTTTGTGTGAATATTAGAATATAATCTAGTCAGGTCCCAAGAATTTTGCCAGGTCACTACATTCCAAAGGTTCAGTTAAAGCCAGTGTCATTTCATCCCTCTATCTTTATGAGGTGCTATTAAGAATGAATATAAAATGTATATGTGTGCTATCACTGTGTAACAAAGCAACTCAACCTTAATTCCTAAAACAGCAGTTCCCTGGTGGCCTAGAAGTTAAGGATTTGGCATTGTCACTGCTGTGGATTGGGTTTGAACCCTGGCCCAGGAACTTTTGTATGCCTTGGGTGCAGCCAAAAAAAAAAAAAAAAAAAAGCTAAACAACAGCTGCTTATATTTTGCTCATAATTTTGTGAGTTAGCTGCTTGACCAAGGTACAGGTGAGTGGTTCTTCTGATCCCAGCTGCACTCATGCATCTGTGTCTGTGATCTGTTATTAGTTTAGCTGGAGGCCAGTTGGTCTAAGATGACTTCAGCTGGGATGGCTCATCTCTGTTCCACATGGTCTTCCATCCTTTACCAAGCTAGACGGGATTTGATAATATGGTGACTTGGGTAGAATTCAAATGGACCGAACAGCACTTTCAAAGACCTTTTTTAGGGAGTTCCCTTCGTGGCTCAGTGGTTAACGAATCCGACTAAGAACCATGAGGTTGCGGGTTCGATCCCTGGCCTTGCTCAATGGGCTAAGGATCCGGCGTTGCCGTGAGCTGTGGTGAAGGTCGCAGACGTGGCTCGGATCCCGCGTTGCTGTGGCTGTGGCGAAGGCCGGCAGCTACAGCTTCTCTTAGACCCCTAGCCTGGGAACCTCCATATGCCGCGGGTGCGGCTCTATGTTAAGGCAAAAAGACAAAAAAAAAAAAGACCTTTTTTGGCCTCCATACATTATTAGGATAATATCACTTCTACTACATTTTATTGACAAAAGCAAGTCATAAGCTTGGCCCATATTCAAAGGATAATAGATTCCATACCTTGACGAGAGGAGATGTAAGTCAGATATTAAGAACAAGAATGGGGCAGGGGAAATCGGGGCTTTTTTGCAAACAAACTACCACAGAGAAGGGACTTTCATCAATGTTTTTCCTGCATTTACAATTTAAGAAATGACTGTATTGGAAAGTTTAAATCACTACTTCAGTTTATATTAAGTCTTGTGACAATAGGTTAAATGTCCTTAAATGTATACTCTGGGAGGGAGGAGGAGTGGGGCTAATCATTTTTGACATAAAAAAAATTAGCAGTGTTAGTGATTGTGAATGGAAATTGAAACTAACAAATTGAGACTGTATTAATGTAAGTAAAGCTATCTGAGACATTTTCTTCCTATACTTTGTACAACCCTTTTTAGTCTTCCTCCGCTAGCCCTACAAAGAAATGTTGGACTGCCACTGGATTCTGTCCTTGGAATTTTTCTCCTTTCTCTCTATATTTTCAGACTAGATGTCCTCAGTCCTGTCATCTTAAATATCACAAATACACCGGTGGTTGTCGAATTTAATTTGCCCACCCAGAGCTTTCCTCTGAAATCAGATTTATAAATAACTGCCTACCCCATATTTCTGTTGCTAACACAAGCTTAATATGCTCTAAACTAATCTACAGAACTGATACTTTGTACATAAATAAATGATAAAATACACTTTTCCAAACTTTTTTTAATCAGTATTGATTACCCAATGCTCAGGTAAAAACGATTTCATAAATTCTTCGTTTTCTGTCCATCAAAACTTTCATTGTGTTTATTTACTTCTAAAATACACCTCAAATCTGACCAGAGTTTACTAATACACTGCTTAGTCCAACAACAATTTTCCGTTACCTCCAATAAGTCTCGTACAGTTTTCCCTGATTCTTATAGGCTACTCCCCAAGAGCAGCCAGAGTAACTTTTTTTTTTTTTTTGCTTTATAGGGCCACGCCTGTGGCATATGGAAATTCTCAGGCTAAGGGTTGAATTGGAGTTACAGCTGCCAGCCTGTGCCACAGCCACAGCAACGCTGGATCCCTGACCGGCTGCGTGAGGTCAGGGATCGACCCTGTATCCTCATGGATACTAATGGGATTTGTTTCTGTGGATCCACAATGGGAACTCCTTAGAATAACTTTTTAAGAAAGTACAGCAGATCATGTCATTGCCTTGTCTAGACCTCACCAGTAGTACTCTGTTTTATTTAGATTAATTTTTTCCTTTTTTTAGGGTCACACTTCTGGCACATGGAAGTTCCCAAGGCTAGGAGTTGAATTGGAGCTGCAGCTGGCAGCCTACACCACAGACTTAGCAACACTGGATCTGAGCGACATCTGCCATCTATACTGCAGTTTGCCGCAACACCAAATCCTTAACTCACTGAGCGAGGCCGGGATCGAAACTGCCTCCTCACAAACACTATGTCCAGCTCTTAACATACTGAGCCACAATGGGAACTCCTAGATTAAAATTTAAACTCTTTATTCATTAAAGCCTAAATGGCTCCATCTAACTTGACCCCACATACTTCCCCAACTTTGTATCTACTATCCCTTATGCTGCTGCATCCAGGCCTTTACATTGGCTGTTCCTTCCACTTAACATTCCCTCTGTTCACATTTCTGTACAATTGTCTTCTCATTGTTTTGGACCCAATTCAAATGGAACCTTAGAGGGGATAAAGGAAGAACCCGCCCACCAGCCTAGTTATTCTACCATATTACATTCTTTTATTTTCCTTGTAGTGGTGAAAATAACTAAAATCTTTACTTATTTTCTTGAATTTTATTGCCTATCTTTCTCCCCTGGAATCTAACTTCATGATGACAGAAATTCTATTTTGTTCATCACTGTTCTCATAGGAGATGATTGATACATATTCATTAACCTTCAGTATCTAGAGAACTCTACTTATTTGAATATATAGAGCAAATTCTTGAATTCCCCCCCCACAGGGGCCCAAATTGACTCAATGGGAATTTAATTATCTAAGACTAACTCTTTTTCTTTTTGTTTTGTTTTGTGAATACTTTTAGGAATGTTAGCTCTCAAAGCCCTATTTCCTTGGGCTCTGAGTAATTTAAACTTGAAGAATGTATGCCTGATCATTTATGCTCAGTGCTTAATTCAAACTATACTTATACACTCCTAATTCTTAGAAAAGACTTTCCTGAAACATCTGTTAAACTACTTTAGTCATTATCAAATTGCATAGTAAAAGAAGTAAATCTAGATGTGGAGAAAATGTTAAATTCTGAGGTAAGTGTCTTGTTAAAATTATCTACTCTGAAGTTTGTTAGTGTTGTTGTTTTCAAACCAAGGCAGAAATTAAATGGTTCACATCTCTTGGAATTACCAACCCTAACTCTCCCTCTACTCAGTCATTTTAAAATGACTAAGTGTGTTATAAAGATCTGGTTTATGAGTAAATATGCAGACATTTGGCAGAATGATTAGACAAATGCATATGTCCAACTGAATTAAATGCTCTTCTAAATTCACACTACTTTGGTATTATGAATAATTTGTTTAAAATAACATTAGTGGCAATTTTTCCAAGACTCTGGAGGCAAATGTGAATTTTTCAGGAAACCAAAGGGAACGAACAAAAGTAATTAATCCAAGGTGGGAGTTCCCGTCGTGGCACAGCGGAAACGAATCCGACTAGGAACAATGAGGTTGCGGGTTTGATCCCTGGCCTTGCTCAGTGGATTAAGGATCCAGCATTGCTATGAGCTGTGGTGTAAGCCAGTGGCTACAGCTCTTATTAAACCCCTAGACTGGGAACCTCCAGATTCTGTGGGTGCGGCCATAAAAAGGACAATAAGATAAAAAAAAATAATAATCCAAGGTGATGTCTTTTTTAAACCCAAAATTGTCAAAAACCCACACAGCAGCTTTCTTTTAGAATGAAATTTCATAGATTATAAATTTTTCAAATGGCAATTAACCTTAGCAAAATATTTCTATCTACCTAAAATGCCTTGGCCACTTGTTCCGAAGAGAAAATAAGCCAACAGGTATTAGCTAATTGTTTCCTTGTTCAGTGTGGCATAAAAAATTTAACACCGAAAATATTTTCTCCTCCATAAATTACTGAATAGAATAGTTCAGACAGTGCTGTTATTTTTGTTCATTTGAAAATTGATACTATAAAGATAGGGGCTAGGTTTTTTTTTTTTTTTCTTTAAACAGCTAAGAAAATAGTTGGTTTTTAGTTGACAGTGCCTGAATCTAAGTTTAAATACATGTTATACTTGTTAAAAATAAGAAACAGGGTGATGTTTTCTATGGCGTGATTTTTTTTTAGCCTGTGAGATTTACTGCAAAATCTCTAAAATGGCTTATATTTCCTCAAGCTTTGCTTTCATTACATATATGAAATATTTTTGCCCCCCTTTTAGATACAAAACTACACTACACCTCTCTGACACAGTGAAAACAGAAATCTAATATTATTGAATTTAACTTCTAATCCTGTCCCCAGATTAGCACATTTCAGAGAGTTAACCAAATCTACTTCGTCAATAAGATGCCAATATCCTTACCATTATGGTAAGCATATTTAAAAGGAAAATTCTGGAGAAAAGGTGATTGTAAAATTTAGCAAATGGCCATGATACCAAATCAATTCTGAAAGTGAAAACAGGAAAGAGGCAATCCCATATACATACATATGTGTATGTATATATGTTATGCATGTATGTATGTATGTATTTCTTCTATAAAAGGAAGGGAGGGAACTCTACATATGGCCATGTTACAGAAAATATATTTACCCTATATCCTTAATCAAACAGAAAACTGGACAAAATATATTCATCAACTGTTCTCAGACATTGGACAATGGGCAGAAGTGACTATGATACTTGAGAGAAGAAAAATTACATTAGTTCTACAATTATTTCAGATTACTGTATGGCCTGAAGGCAGTCTGCAGGCTTAGTGCAGGCAGCTAGAATGCCAATGAAACCCAGCAATCTCACTGTTTACAAGAGACAGATTTGAGAGTTTCTGGAAGTTGAAGGAACTAGAATTAACCAGCAGTGTAGCAGAGAAGAGAAAACTTCCCGAATAATTCTATAGACACACAGAGAGACCCCACAAATGTTTAGCTGAATACTGACACATGTGTTCATTGAGAAGAAACTAGCTGAGGCTAGCAAATGCAGAAAAGTAGTTTATTATGCTCCGTAAAGGAATAAATATGAATCAGAGCCTGAGATGATAGAGAAAATGAAATAGTTAGATAAAGACATCAAAAATGCTTTTATAAATGTGCGCCATATGTTTCAGAAGGTGGAGGAAAACATAACCATGGTGAGAGAAATAGAAAATAGTTTTAAAAGACCCACTTTCAGTATGTAGAGGTAAAAAAGATACAGTATATGAAAGGAAAAATATACTGGATAAGACTAACAACAGATTAGATACCGAAGAAGAGAAAAATCAGTATACTTGAGAACACTGCAATAGAAACTTTTTCCAAAATTAATCATGGAAAGAAAATAGACCTAAGGGAGAATATCAAGCATTCCAACATACATGCAATTGGAGTGTCAGAAAGTGCAGAGAGAGAGGAAAAAGAGGAAAGAATTTTTTCTGAAAAAATAAAAACCAAGTATCTCTAAGAACATCAATAAAATCTGAAAAGAAAACACAAAGACCATACCAAGGAAGAGCAAAATGAAATTGTTGAAAACCAATGATGAAGAGAAAAATTTTAAAGCATTTAGAAATAAAAGCCAGGGAAACTAAAACAATTTTTTTTCTAAAAAACACATATCCTGAGTATTTATCAGAAGATCTGAACAGTAATCATGTTCCTTTTGATTTCCAAACAAATAAATAAAAATTTTTGAAACAAGTGAAGGGTAGCAGATTATGCCACTCATAATATGCCACTTTAGCAAAAGGGTTATTTTGAGCTAAAGGCAATTGAGAAGAAACAGGTACAAGAAAAGCTCTCTGTCCTCCACTATTTGCATAAAAGCAGAACCAAATTTATAAGATATCCCTCCTCCCTTCTTTACCAGTAGGAACAGTGGTTAATCCTAGGAGACAACTTAAAATTTTATCAGCCTAGAGATATTACCAGAGAAATCTACATAACAAAACTTACTAACTGGTCTTATCTCTGCCTTTGGGAGCCTTAAGTTGCTTTCCTTTGTCCTGTCATTGTCAACAAATTTACTATTCTTTGTTAAAGATGCTATATAAACCAGAATTCTAAGCCATCACTTCAAGTTACTCGTTTTCCCTTGGGCATCCCCCACATGAGGTATACATATTTAATAAACTTCTATCTGTTTTTCTCATGTTAATCTCTTTCATTACAGGAATCTCAGCCAAGAACTCAAAAGGATAGAGGGAAAATTATTCTTCCTCCCTGGCATGTATTTGGCGAGGTGAACGAGATTATAGAGAAGAGAGAGAAATCATATCTGGGAGTGATGAGTGAGATTAGGAGAAGGTAAAAACTGTAGGACATAGTTTTATTTTCTAGTTCCCAACATTGTAGCATAATTATAGGATTTTTGAGCTCAAAAATTTCATAAAGGTTATCTAGTCCTATGCCCTTGATATACAGAAAGGGGATAATAGAGAAAGAAACGGGATAACAGAGAAGGCAGTAACTAAAATCCAATAGCTAGATCATGTGAACTGGAGTTAGACGCTTGCCACCTGTCTCTACATGGACTGACTCATGAGCCACTGCAGCTGCTGACCCTCAACACCACCTGAAAGGAGTGCAGGGTGGGGATCAGAAATGAGGCACTCTGTGCTCTGGAAAAACTGGCAGAACAGTTATTCAGATAGATATTTTCCAGGAGAAGATTTTGAAAGCCCAATTTTTACACCTCCTTGTATCTGGACAAGCACTAAAACCCTTCGGGGTGAAGTTTTCTCCTCATGACTAGTAGTAACCTTCAAGAGACCAGCAGAAACTTCTGTAAAATGTGTGCATGACTGCATGTACCTCCCCCTTCACCAAAATCACGTATATACAGACATTTTCCCCCTGCCTCTTTGGAGAATATTTCAGAGCTCTCTGAAATGCTGCCTCCTGGGTTATAGTCCTCATTTTGTTCCAAATAAAACTTAACTCTCAACTTTAAAGTTGTGCATGTTTTTAGGAGTTCTAGTCGGGGTTCAGTGGAACCGAACCTGACTAATATCCATGAGGATGCAGTTTCAATCACTGGTCTCCCTCAGTGAGTTAAGGATCTGGTGTTGCCATGAGCTGTGGTGTAGGTCACAGACATGGCTTGGATCCTGTGTTACTGTGGCTGTGGTGTAGGCCAGCAGCTACAGCTCTGATTTGACCCTTAGCCTGGGAACATCCATATGCCACAGGTGTGGCCCTGAAAAGAAAAAAAAAAAAATGAAATAGAATAATAAAGTTTTGCATATTTTTTAACTCAACATTAATGACAGAGATAAAGTTGAGAGCTCAGTTGCTTCTGAAAACAGTCTTTCTTTTCATGGTTTTCTACTTTACAAGAATCATCTGAATGTTGTCAATGAAATATTTGTACAAACAAATAAAAAATCTTGATCTCACCTCATACACATGCAAACATTAGTTAAGACAAATCAGACGGTTGCAGGACCTAGCGGTGAGGCCAGGTAAGAATCATGAGACTGCAGATACATATATATGAAATGTAGTCAGTATTCAATTCATGAATCACTCCGTTTATTGTACACAATTTGCACACAACACAGGTAAGTCAAAGTAGTGAAAACAGAAAAAGGAATAATGAAATCCCTAAGGAGGTGGAGGGAGGCACTATACAGCCATCTCTGGTCCAGCAATATGTCTCACAACAAGCATGAGTGGGAAGTTAGTTGCCCTCTGCTCCAGCAGACCCTCAGTGTCCTTCTGAAACAGCTCTCAGTGTCTGGGATGCTCCAGCGAAGAGCCCTCAAGTCCCTGGGCCCAACTGTCTCATTTTAAGGAGTCTGCCGGTAGGGTATAGGATTATGTCCAGAGGATCTTGTCTCTATCAGATGCTCCTTCTGTTCCAGTGAAACCTTTCTGTGCACGTTGTCAAACAAATGCCTTATCTAAAGTAATACTTATTTTATCACCCTAAAACACTTGGATTCCTGTACCTGATGTTTGAAAACACCTAGAATGGAAGTTCACATTGGCTACTGTGACTCCATCTTGAAGTACAGACCCAGCTTAAGTCCTTTGAGTTTCACACCAGGTGAGTAGAAACTATGACCCAAAAGAAATCGTAACACAAATACCTAAGTATGAAAAGTAATACAGTAACACTTCTAGGAAAAAAAAATAGGAAAATATCATTGTGGCCTTGGATAGGCAAGGATTTCTTGAACAAAACTGAAAAGGCACTAACTACTAAGAACCAGGCGATAGATCAACTGGCTTTATTGAAAATAATCCCTATCAAAAGACACTATTAACATCATGAAAAATGCAAGCCACATACTTAAAGACTATGCTTGGAAAACGTATTTCTGATAAAGGACCTGTATTCAGAAAATATACCAAATCCTACAAATTAATTAAGAAAAAAACTGTGAAGGAGACCAGAAAAGGCACTTCACAAAAAGAGGGTGTCCTTGTGATTAATAAGTACTCATAGTTATTAACCACATAGATAATGAAAAGGTGCTTAGCATCATTACTCATCAAGGAAGACAAATTAAAGCAGTGATGAGAAACATCTACAAAACTATCAGAATGTCTAAAATTGAAAGAATTCACAAAGATCTGAAACAACTCAAGCTCTCCAATCTTTCTTATGTGAGTATAAATTGGTACAAAATTTCAGGAAACCATTTGCAGTATCCATTAAAGCCAACTGTATATTTACCTTAGGACTTAGCTATTTTACTTCTGCTTATATAATCAAAAGAAATTTATAGATATTTTTAAAATATTTATAGCAGTTTTAATCATAATTGCCCAGTCCCGCAACAACCCAAATGTTGTCAACCCTAGGATAGATAAATGAAGTGTGGTATTTTTCAAACATTAGAATATTATACATCAATTCAAAGGAACTCATTCCGGCTACCCATCACAATGAATAAATCTCATAGGCATAATTTGGAACTGCAAAAGTCCAGAGTGCATGCTCTTGTACAGCCATAGTGAAGAATCATTCAGTGACTTAGGAAAATTTAGTCTCCATAGATCATAGGGCCCAGCAACTCTGCCCCTGATGATCTGTCCCACTAACATTCCTACAAGTACATAAGGGAGCAAGTATGAAGATATTTATTGCAACCTCACACGTGGTAGCAAGGAGGAAGAGGCAGCCTGTGTTTCCTCAAGAAAGGTGGTAGGTCAGATATGATGGATGGCTATGCAATCACAAAAAGTATAATAGATCACAGCACAAACAGCAAAATGAACAAATATTAAAAATGTAATACTGAATTTAAAAAACAAGAAACAAAATGAGGTCAATAACACAATTCCTTTTCCATAAGTTTTTTGCAATAAAACAACTATGCATTTTTGTTAGGATTCAAACAAATAACTAGTAAACATATAAAAATGTTTGAGGGAAGGAAAAAGGGACTGATAGAAGGTGTTTATTTTGAATAATTGGGAAAAGAAGAGACAGGCTTTGTACAGACAAACGATCATGTTGTGCCTTGAGATGAGGAGTGTGATTAATTCAATGCTCTCCACCTGATGTTCACACAAGAAAGAGAGGAAAAGGTGGGGGAAACACAAAAACTCCTAATGTAGAGTAAGATCACAGAGGTGAAAAGTGTAACAGCCTTCTGAGCATCAAATGCACAAGGCAGTGTGTTTTGTTTCATTTTTTAACATCCCTTTGCAAATAGGCTCCGAGATCCAGCAGTGAAAAATGAATGAGGAACTGGGAATAAAAGGCAGTGTTATAAAAATAAAGCTGTTTTACTTCTCCTTTGTTCTCTGGGGTAGAGTCACAATGTGAAGAGAAACATGATTCTGTCACTTGTTCAGAGCACGCCTATATAAAAAAATCCCTTCCTTTAGAATTGGAAAGGAACTCAGGGGTCATGTAACCCAATCATCTTAATTTAAAGCCTGGAAATCGCGGGCCACAGCTCTTAAAAGACTTGTCTAAGACAGATGGCAGATGAGTAGAGTAAGGGCGAGTAGAACCCCATTTTTGGGCCCCTGGTCCAGGAGCCTCTTTTATATTTTCCCCACTGAGATCACTGCCCACTTGAATGTATCAGACTCTTAAGACTGAGAACCATGGTGACAAAAGAGAGAGAGCCACATAAAATTACATTGCAGCTAACGTGGAGACTTTTAGTATGAGTTCTTCCAGGTGACTGACACTGGGCTTGCTTCTATTAAAAACACACATTCAGTTTTAACTGACCAAAGAGAAAGTTTCTTTAAAAGATGACAGTGGAGTTTCCATAGTGGCTTAGTGGCAACAAACCTGACTGGTATCCACGAGGATGCAGGTTTGATCCCTGGCCTTGCTCAGTCGGTTAAGGATCAGGTATTGCTGTGAGCTGTGGTGTAGTTTGTAGATGTGGCTATGATCTGGCATTGTGGCTGTGGCATAAGCTGGAGCTGCAGCTCCCATTGATTGGAGCCCTAGCCTGGGAAATTCCATATGCCATGGATGAGGCCCTAAAAAAGACCAAAAAAAAGAAAAAAAAAGATAAAAAAGATGAATGCCCCTTTTTGGCCTGGGTAAAGAATTCGATGAAAAAATATGCAGTTGTACTCACTGGAATGAAACGATCACATCTGGAACCCCAAGTTATTATTTGTGACCAGAGATGTAAAAGGTACAGAAGATTATGCATGATCAGTTCTTACCCCAGAGATACAACCTGAAAATTGTGCTTTTGAGTGGTTTTATTATTACTTGTTACTTTCTCCTAAAATTTAAATATTAATAATAATATTGACTAACTCAGTCACAAAGAGTTCTGTTAATTTAAATCCATACAATGAAAATTTCATAGTTACCACTTATTTTTTTATTTTTTGTTTGTTTATTTATTTATTTATTAATTTATGCCTTTTCTAAGGCCACACTCACAGCATATGGAGGTTCTCAGGCTAGGGATCTAATCAGAGCTGTAGCGCTGGCCTACACCACAGCCACAGCAACATAGGTTCCGAGCCGCGTCTGCAAACTATACCGCAGCTCATGGCAATGCTGGATCCTCAACCCACTGAGCGAGGCCAGGGATCGAACCCGCAACCTCATGGTTTCTAGTCGGATTCGTTAACCACTGAGACACGACGGGAACTCCTGGATACTAAATTTTAATATACATATATGTATACACATATACAAATTTTATATATAATTTGTTAAATCTAAGAAAATGCATATGCACTTTTTTTTTTTTAGATTCCACAAATAAAATCACACAGTAATTGTCTTTCACTGTCTGACTTATTTCACGTAGCATAATGCTTTCAAGTTCCATCCATGTGGTCACAAATGGTAGGATTTTTTTGTTTATTAGGTTAAAAAATATCCCATTG
>PVHT021183666.1:12806052-12907326 GCA_004024745.2 Catagonus wagneri
TGGTTAACGAATCCGACTAGGAACCATGAGGTTGCGGGTTCGGTCCCTGGCCTTGCTCAGTGGGTTAACGATCCGGCGTTGCCGTGAGCTGTGGTGTAGGTCGCAGACGCGGCTCGGATCCTGCGTTGCTGTGGCTGTGGCGTAGGCCAGTGGCTACAGCTCCGATAAGACCCCTAGCCTGGGAACCTCCACATGCCGCGGGTGCGGCCATAAAAATGACAAAAGGCAAAAAAAAAAAAAAAAAAAAATATCCCATTGTATATATAGACCTCAACTTCTTTATCCACTCATCCACTGATAGACACGGTTTGTTTTCATGTCTTGGCTACTGTAAATAATGCTGCTATGAACTTGAAGATGCAGAAATCTTTTTGAGTTAGTGTTTGTTAACTTTCAGACTTATGATTTTCAGAGGTGGGGGTTGGAGGGAGAGGGGATTGGATAAAGGTGGTCAAAGGTATGAACTTCCAGTCATAAGATAAATGAGCACTAGGAATGTAATGTACAACATGGTGACTCTAGCCAACACTGCAGTAAGAGACTCAACAACATAGTTAAGACAGAAAATCATGAGTTCTCACAATAAGAACATTTTTTCTTTTATCTTTTTCTTCTTTTTTAAAAATTACATCTATATGGAAAGATGGATGCTAGCTAAAGCTACTGTGACAATCACTTCATCATATGTGTAAATCAAACCACCATGTCGTATGCCTTATGCCTTATACAGTGAGACATGTCAATGATTTCTCAATAAAAACTGGGAAAAAATGAGTGATATGCAACATTATCATATAATCAGATGCAACATATAATTTTATTTTAGAATTCACTCTATTTTCAGAAGCCTCCTCATTTGGAGAATAAGTTATTTGACCACTCTAATAGAAAGAGACTATTTCCAATAATTATTCAAAATGAAGCAGTCTGCTTTCACTGCAGGTCCATAAAGTAGTTGTAATTCTCACGAGGTGGTAAGCCTTGGGAATCAGGTCCATTCTTGAGTTGGTAAACACAGTTGAGAAAATAAGGGGCTCTATGGCAGTTCCCCAGCCCTACGGATGGTAGGTCTGATCAGAAAGCTGACAGAGGAACTTGCTTTTTAAGGACAGCCCTACCCAGGGTAGGGATCATGTTCAAGTGCTCAGTGGCAGACGCCGGCTCTAGTCAAGTTGGTAGGTGGTGATACTCTTTCCTCACTTTCCTGCTCGTACCCTAACGACTCCCCCATCTGCTTCTTACCCATGGGCTTCCAAACAGCACTGCAAGTGTTCTAGAAACTCAGTTATGCTGGTGGAAGCAAATGATAAGAACTGGGTATTCTTTGAAGGAGGCCAAATGTTTTCAGCTGTGGTCAGTCCAAAAAAATTTAGAAAGGACTTTCATTTTTCTTCTACATACTGTCCCAAATTAGAGGCCCTGTAATTTAAATTACACTCCTCATAAACTTCCTCATTTAAAACTTCACAAAGTCAGATGGCCTGTGGAGCAGAGAGACGGTAATGAGCTGGAGTCTGCCAACGTTAGGGCAATAATGATTTCAAGGTCATGGACTGGCAGAAAGCTGAAGGAGGGAAGACTGGCAAATATCAAAGGTACAGAAGAACTAAGTGTATTCCAAGGATTTGTTGAAATTTTGCCACTGCTAGAAGTTGCTTAAGTAGGTTTGAGAGAGTAAAATTCGCTCGGTGATGATTAAATGCTGCTTTGTGAATGAATATTTGTCTTTGTTACTTCCTTAGAGTCACTGAAGAAATAGCCACAGCTCACTGGGTATAGATACTGATACAGCCCTCTTATTTTTAATCCAGAAAACAGTAATAATATATAACCATTTTTATGTTCTCATGTATTTCTGAGTGCTTAGTGATGAGCCAAATGCTATTGGGGGTGCTGGGGATTCAGTAGAGAACGAAGCAAACAAAACTCTACTCTCATGGGTCCAGATGACCACTGATACTAGGTAGATACCTGAAACGGGGGACATCCATTTTGAAGGGATTATCAAGAAAGATGTTTGAGCAAAAGAAGTGTAGTAGCTTTTGCAAAATCCTGTAAGCTACACACCAAGGAACAAGAGAGATGGAAAGGAGTGCAATTTGCCCTGCAGTGGATTGAAGGGAAACAAGAGAGGTGGGAAACAAGAGAGGCAGGGACTTACCAGGTACCAGACAATCATGAAACACAGAAATCCAGTATCTGTTGGGCTAATGTGTTAAAATATGAAAGTTAATAAAGAAAAGCTTTGCTAAATCCCTCTCTGCAAGGGTGAAATCAGTATTTTAGATGCTCCACACATTTTCAATACACTCAAATGGCACCTGTGCCTTTCTTGACTGTCAACTCTCCATGGCACTTAAACAGAGCTGCCTTCCCAGCATCTGCAGAAGTTGGCCAGGACATTTCATCACCTATTCATTCAGCTCCCATTCTCCTAGCTCATTGCAGGCCACCACCTATCTCTCTTTGAAGAACCCCTTTGGACCTCAAATTTCAGCTTCACAAACACAACTCTATGACTTTATTTGGTTTCAGCCTGCCACTCTCCCCTCATCTCAGTCCTAAAAATGTCCCCACCTGCTCTTGCCTGTCTCCACTATCTCCCCTAAAATGTGTACACATGCCAACATACATCAGTTTGCTCCAATAAAATGATGCCTTCAACTTGTTACTGAAAGAGTCAAATAATTAATCTTGATGGCAACATTGCAATCATGTTGCAATGAACCCTAGCAACATAAGTTCTTAACTTATCCTTCCTGACGACCTATAGCAGTACTTGAAAAACTCAGTGAAGTCAAATATCACCTGGACAAGGTTATTGTGTGTGCATTTTCATTTGAAAATAATTGAAAGATATTCTATGATACTCTTATTTCTGTTTTAGTTATAGCAACCAATTCCCATGACAACAAAAGCATAGTAAAGAATTGTGTGTGCGTGTGTCAGATTAATGAAAAAGAATTCATCCCTGCCCACTTTTTCCTTCCTCAAAATATGTTCTGTTTAACAGAGCTCTTGCAAAAACCCTATCATAGAATAGTGGACACTCAAAAGTTCTGCATCGGATAACAAGTATAATATTTTCATATGATATTTAAGTCCCCTCTGTATGAAAAAGAAGGGGATAGTAGTCTTGCAGAAGCAATAATGATGCAGCAATTAAAGTCAAGACAACCAGATATGACTAAGGAAGCTTTCTCTTCATGAAGAGCAAAATGTGGATGAGCTGGCAAATTCATACAGAAAATAACAGACTGAATTTCCAAAGTCCCGGGTCTCATTCTTTGCAGACGCTATTAGAGTCCAGCATCTTCTTCTTTAAAGTTATTAATAAATACATCAAGCAGTACTGCTCCTATCTCAACCCGAGCATCTGCTCATTAATCTTCCTCCTTTCATACATGGCACGTTCCTTTCTGGGAGCTGAATGGGTTTTAGTCTTTGACAAGATGTTGACTTTTCACTCTCTGTTATTTATTTCCACAGTAATTCATTCATGGCAGACCTAATCAAGAGCCGAACAAAACTAATAAGAGAGGAAAAAATTTATGATAAAAATTATCACCCACAATTTTATTTATCTCTTCTTTCCTAAAAATTCCCATAGGTTAGAAACATTGTAAAGTTCAGGAACTACCATATGGTTTAACTTGATCAGTTCACTTACTCTGAGGATTACAGTGCTGGGTTTTTACATGATCGTGCTAATGTTTCTTCATTAAATCTCATCATTTTTAAAAGGCTTAAATGAAGAGCCTTGGTCTATCATTGCCTGAAATCTCTTTTAAAAAGACGGATTTTTATGGATAAGGCAGTAAATAAATAAGTGAATAACTCTCAAGCATTTGGACATCAACATAATTTCTACACTGGATCTGTAGTTCTACCGTCCAGAAAAAAATGCCATTGAGTTACATTGAGTTGATATGACTATCTTAAGTTTTTCTTAGGCTTCTTTTTGTAAACTGTATTTCTTATGAAGTATCACCTGACTCATTTCCATTCACACTTCCTCTGTTAAAATAAATGTCCCTAAATGGAAAGTACTTAGATTACCAATTTCTGCTAAAAACAAACAAACCTACTGCTATTGGCTATCCAGTCATCCACTCATCCATCTCTTTCAAACAATATTCCTTTTAAAAAAATAACTCACTACTCTGTCTTCTACTGTTTTCCTTCCTTGCTTTATTTTTAAGTAACTTTCTTCAAGTTCTGCAATTACTTTTGATTTGTTTCTGATGGTGAGTACAGACTTATTACTTTGAGGTGCTGCGTTAGTGAAGAAAACATTAGTAATAAAATCAACTGAATTCATTCAATAGACTTCAATCCCAGGCTAAGATATAAGGTAATTTACTTATCCTTTGGAATGTGAATTTTAAAAACTGGTTGTGTTGTAAAACCTCGATATAAAAAAATCTATGATCTTCTCTAAGTGCTTAATCATTCTCAAGTAACTTCTGAGCCCATGGTCACCCAAAAGATCAGATTAAAATAGCATCAAATAAGTATCCACTAAAACTCAAGAAATGTTTCTCAATGTAAGAGGTCAGCTGGCAGTGTTGCTCCTTTATACATACCAACCAACAGAAACTAAACCGATAATGCATCTGCCAGATTTTCCCAAGAGAAGGTATTTCATCTAGATTGATATAATCTCTGAAGCAAGACAGTTATTCTTAGGCCCAGCTTTGGACAGAATGACTATTTTTGGGATGTCATATGCACTTGGCTGCCCCCAAATTCACAGTGTATATGGGAAATGGAAACATATAAAAGTTAAAAACAAAAAACAACAAAAACAAAAAAACACGATAAAATTGCAGATATGACTATTTAGCTTTCTGCGAAGGAAAAAATACAGATATTAGCAATATAGTAGAAGTCAGACAATCTAAAACACAAGTAGAACTCTCAATTCACTAGTATTTTTTCAGAAGTTAATTCTTCAGAAGAACCAGCTAAAACATTTGAAGAGTCTGCATTAGAAATTTGGGTGGCTGCAGAGCTTTTAATTTAGAATTGAGAAGAATGCATGTTAAGTCACCTATACCATATTTATCTATGAGACTGGACAACCAAATTAAATGGCCTTAATTTTAAATCTCATCATCCCTCCTCTTTCTCTCTTTTTTACATTAGAACTTGAAAATCTCTCCTCCGTAAAACATCATTTCGTGTTTCTAGTTCTCATCTGTCACTTTGATCACTTTTCCTCTATGTACAAATGACTACAGGACATCTTGATTTGTATGTTTCAATATACAAATCTTAAAACTCAGTATTTCTCACCGAACCCCTCAGTATTTCTCACACTGAACCCCTCTTTTCCCCATAGCCTGCTTTTTCTTCTATGTTCCCCACTTCTACTGTGGAAGTGCCAAAAAAATCTTTTTATTTATTTTATTTTATTTTTCTTTTTTTAGGGCTGCACCTGTGGCATATGGACATTCCCAGGCAAGGCACTGAATCAGAGCTGCAGATGAGGGCTACATCACAGCCATAGCAACGTCGAATCCACGCCTATTCTGTGACCTGTGCCGCAGCTTGGGGCACAGCTGGATGCTTAACCCACTGAGCGAGGCCAGGGGTTGTACCCATATTCTCACCAACACTGTGTCGATTTCTTAACCTGCTGAGCCACAATGGGGACTCCCCAAATTATTTTCAATGCTGTCTCTATAGCATCCTATGCTGTCTCTATAGTATCTTATGCTGTCCCTATAGTATTTTATGGATTCTTTTATTTTTCTATTTCATTCTGACACCTATCATTGCTTATATTTATTCAGCATTCCCAAAATATTAGAACTGACTTCTGCTGAGCAGGTTCCTGTCTTTCATTTTTGGGGTCCATTTATACCCTAAAGCATTGTTAATTATGCCAGATCTTTTATGAACTCCTTGTTTTCTTAAGGACAGTGTCCTAGCTTTGTCCAATGTCTCCCTGACTCTATAAAACAGGATGATGGAGGCTTCATCATTGCAAGCACTGCAGGAACACGTGAGGGGAAAGAAAACAAGACTAGACGACCTGTGAGCTGGATAAGGGCACAGCTCCTAACCGTGCCTGTGTTCAAGGGGGTGAGGAGGCACAGCTGAGCCAGTGCCCGAGAGGAGCAGGAGTATGGACCACTGGATGAACAGTACTAAAGATACACAGAGGTGCTGCTCACACACTCTGACTCCCAGAATTGCTCTTGAGCGCCACTACAGGATACCTACAGTTTAACTTGGTGTAGCTCTTTATCGCTATGGATGAAGATTTTGCTCTTCCTGCAAAGGGAACCATCTTTTGCTATTCTGCTGACATGACTTTATTTTCACAAATGGGGAGAGGCCTTAATAAACAAGGGAACTTCTAATGGATTTGTGACCTGAAAAAAATGTAGCATCAATGAGCAAAGTATTTCATGGTTCAAAATTCCTGAATGCTTAATTTATCCAAGATACAAGACTTGGCATGTATTAACTTATTCAACTTCCCCAGTAGAACAAGTATTATTATTAACATTTTACACAGAAGAAAATAAAGGCACAGATAAGTAACTCACCCAAGCTTACAAACAGTAAGTGTGTGACAGAGTAGGAATCGAAACCAGGAAGTCTGATTCAAAAGCCAGCCATTTTAACCATGACCACGCACTTCTTCAATGGAAATGAAGCAAGTATTTTAATGAGCTATTAAGTTAATTATATGATCTGCTTCCAAGAAAGAAAATAGAATGTATATGTAAAAATTAAAAGTTAAAATAAGGGTTTCATTAGTCTTCTTTAAATGCAGAAATATTGAGTTCTAAATAACCTTTATCTAAGAAATCTAATTATTAATGTCTTTGAGGCTAGGATTTGCAGTTAATTCATCCTGGCATGGGAACGAGGCTGAAGTCCTCATCAAAAGCAAATATCATGTACGGTATAACTGAAGACTTTTAGAGTCTTGGGGACCGGTTGGTTCCTGACTACCCTTAATATTTTATTCAGGTGAAAACTTTTTCCTCTAAGCAAATGACACAGATAGCTAGGATCTCACAGTCCGTAGCCAAATGCCTAAGTAAATTCAAAATTATTTTTTGGAAAAAAAAAATCTGCCCACTGACACCTTGGCAGTCCTTCCTCTAAATAGGAGTTGAATGGTCCCCTGTCAAGATCCGAGCATGAGCCAGGTTTCTGAATTTTCCGAAGAGAATGCCAGGCTTGCTGCCTGCATGCCACACATATAAAGCATATGGATGGCCCCTTAATTGACAACACAGATTATCTGCACTGCAGCACTCCTGAGAGGATCTAGCCAAGAATTTACAACATCCCAGCATTTGCAAAGAGCTCATTTGACATATTCTAAAGGACATACCAGCTGCTTACTCATCCGAGTTCTTCATGTCTCATCCCTATGTTAAGCTGGCTCAGGACATAATAACTTTTATTCCTTTTACTATCTTGAATTTTTACCTCAAAGCATTTTTAAAGATCTTGTGGAGTTACAGTCTAGATTTATGAACTTAGTCTTTATAGAAAGTTCACAGAAAATATTCACTAATTTACATTTCTCTAGCTCCTATTAATTTGATGGCAAAGACTTCATGTTGTGCAGGGGTACTTGGTTATTGACTATAGGCACTGTTACTTTCAGAAAAAAAATTTAATTTGTCTATTCATTATGTTGTGCTATATAACAAATTATCATAAATTTATCAAATTAGAATAACATACACTTGCTATCTCTCAGGGTCTATTTCATGAATTTGGCTCATTTAGTGGGGTCCTCCTGCCGCATGGTCTCTTATGAAGTGCTGTCAGGGCTAAGTTCTCATCTGAAGGCTCAACTGGGGAAGAGTTGCAAACTGCTTATGTGGTTGTTCGGTGTGGTGTGGCTTCTAAGAATGACTGAACTCCGCTCCTTGCTGAATACCAGCTGGAAGTTGCCTTAAGTTTCTTGTGATATGAATCTCTCCAGCATGCCAGCTCACTTCATTGAAAACAGCAGGAGAGACAGTGTGCCAGCCAGTAAGACATTAGTCACAATTTTATGCAGCCTAATTATGAAAGTGACATCTCATCACCTTTGCTGTAGTCTCCCAGTTAGATGCAAGCTACCAGCCCTGGCCACACTCAAGAAGACGCAGTCTCAGAGTCTTCCTGCTACACCTTGTGAGGTGAATTTTGCTACATCTTTTCATTGCACTTTCCTCTGAGTTTTGATAAATGAAATTTGGTGGCTGTTATAATAATTAATTCATCTAAGTATTCTAATTTATTTTTGACTTACCACTGAATAGTCTCTATATTCCTTTAAACTTTCAGTTGCTTTACCTGTTTGTAATACTTCACTATTGCTAGGAAACAAGCTGAAGCAAGCTATGGTATATACTGATAAATTAATAATAGACAGTTACCAGGTGTCTTAGTCTGTTTGAGCAGCTATAACAAAATATCACAGACAGGTAGTGTGTACGCAACAGAGGTTTATTTCTCACAGGTCTGGAGGCTGGATATCTGAGTTGAAGGTGCCAGCACGATAGGGTGAGGGCCTTCTCCCAGGTTGCAGACTTCTCATCGTATCCTCACCTGGTGGAAGCAGCTAGGGAGCTCCACAGCATCTCTTTGACAAGACCATTAATCCCAGTCAGGAGGGCTCCAACCCTTATGACCTAATCACCTGCCAAAGGCCTCACCTTCCAATAGCATCACATTGGGCATTAAGTTTTGAGTGTGAATTTTGGGAGGACACAAACATCTAGACCACAGCACCTATTGCTTAGATCAAGGTGCTAATACACTAAAAGCACCAATATAATTCAGCAAATCATTCAAGAAAATATAAACAAGCAAGACTTTTGAAGAATGTATCCTCTTTTACCCCCTCTAATCAGTCAGAAATGATCAAATATTCTCACAAGGCTGGATTTGAAAAAAAACAAAAAACAAAATAAAACAAATGGTGTAGTCTGAGTGCTGAATATCATGTTAAAGAAAATTACGGTAATGACATTTAGGAGATGAGAATAACCTATTCAATAACATGTAATCATGACTACAGTACAAATCTTTCCCTAATGTTATAACACAGGTTTTGAAATCACATATGAATTTAACTTAACGTTTTGTCATTTCCCTGTGCCTTATTTACCTTTTAACTGTAGTTGTAAAATAATTCAGCACTTACATCTTTATGCCTTGTAGTCTATGTTGAATTTTATGCATTACTGAAAGAACTCCATTTACTAATCAAGACATCCAGTTTAAAGCTGGCCTTACTTCCAATGATGGGTAACAATCATAAATAATGATAACATCAGGAATGTTTAAAATATTTGAAGGGTCATTTGTCTTGCCTGAACAATATGCAGAATTAGAAAAAAGAAGTAATTTACATTTTAGTAACTAGGCTTTTCTCATTTCTTTCCTTCTTTAGTCCAGCTATAACCTGGTGAATTGAAAAAAAAAACAAGATGTCAGTGTCTTTCGATACAACAAATATTTTCTGGCACTTCTCTGACTTGATTAACATTTTGGTTTCTATGGATGGCAGTTACACAGCTTATAGTTGTTCAGCATTACAGTAACAAGAAAAAGGGAAAAAATCCATTTTTTAAGCCACTGGCCTTTTAATATAAAAAGTAAAGGGGAACCAATGAATGCAGCTTTAGTATATGACTGCTTTCCCCAGGAGCCTGATAGAGCCTAACTGCTCTGGCACTCAGGGACATCCTTTCAAGACAACACTACTGACAGGTTCATGCAGGAAGGACAAAGAGGTTCTAATGGAACTAATGCTCTCACACCTTTTATTTAAATGGCTACAGCTTCATCTGGGAGTGGCTGGGCTCTGAGCCCATCTTCTGGTTCATTCTTGGATATCTCTGTAAAATACTCAATAGGTTCACTGATGGTCACTTCAATAGAAATACAAAGACTTCCTGGGCTGGCCTGGAATGAGTCATAACCTCAGGAAAAAATAATTAAGTTGATTTAGCAGATCCCAAAAAATAGATTGATCCTGCTGGAACAACACAGTATGTACAGAATTAATGAGTTCTAAGAGGGCAGAAGCCAAGAGTCTTTCTTTCATCTTTGGATCTCTAGTAGTCAGCATAATGTGGAGCCTATCATCAGTGATTTTTAGAAAAGGTTTTAGAAGTCAATTAAATTTGTTTGTATCTATAAGCTATGTAATGAATTCCATTTATTGTCATAAGGATATTGTTTCTGATATTTATGGGATTGGTAATTATCTACAAAGTGGCTAGAAGAAATTAATGAAAGCAAAGGTAAACTGCAAAATGTAGGGTGCTTCAGAGAATGAGCAGAAGCCAGTTAACACCTTGCACGAGCCTACCGTATGCTGGAAATACACTGCAGAATTCCATACAGAAAGAATTTTGCTAACTCAACCATTGAAGTTTATAATCACATCATATTAACTTTATACTTAGTGGATAAAATCTCTTTTCAGAGATACATCATAATACATTTTATTAATTTGAATGTATCTATACATATGCCCATCTATTGTATATCTATGTCTGAGAGAGAGAGAGACAGACAGGCAGACATCTTAAGGTAAGTTTTAAACCAGGACAGTAGCTAATTCTTTGGGAAAATCCACAGATCAGATCTATCTCTTTTCATCAAAAGTGACTTCACTTTTAAATCTAAAGAGTAGTGCTAAGGAAACATCTCTGTGCATCTTATACTCTGCTTAGGACTTAGGAATGTAGGAAGCTTGGATTTCCAAATGATTGAGTTATGCTGGGGTTTCATGAATTTCATTACCATCATGACAGACAATAATAAGCATCTCGGCATCTCAGCCTGGGCTTCAGCAAGTAAAAAATGGCTAGCTAATTAGTTTTAAAAATGGAATAACTATGTAGCGAACTGAATAAACATTATCAGAGAACTGCTATGGATGCATAAAACCAAACTTTGAAAAGTCAGAAAACAGATAAGGACTCGATATAATCTACAACTAGAAATATTGTAAAAATGCCTGTTTCTCAATTTCTGAACCAGTAGGATTTAGTTAATCAGCATTCCAATTTAATTTTTCATTGAACATATTGGCCTTTCCCCCCTAGAGACACAAAATATTTCATAAATAGCTAAGTGAGAATAAAGTTGCTGAGTTCAACTTCCCTTTTCCAGAGCTCTTTAAAGCTAACTAACCATTGCAGAAACCTAAGTTTACTCTGATATGACCCCCAATAGCTCTTCTAAGACATTAAATATTCCATTCCATTCACTTTAATTCAAGTGTTACTGAGTGCTACGTCTGTCTAAAGTGCTGTTCTGAGCATTAAAAGAACATCAATTATCACTGAGCTTAAAATCAAGGGAAGAAATACAGATAAAGTAAAAACTGTAATAAAGGAACCAAGACAGTACCTTAGGAGTTCAGAGAAAAAGAGAATAAGTTCAATATAGTGAAAACTCAGGAAGTTTCATAGATAAGTTAATAATTGACATGGACCTTGAAGAAGTATAGGCTATATTCTGACTGTAAGCAGACCTAGTAAATGATTGACATAAGCATTATTTTCACGGATACTGTTATCATGGGAGATCATATGCAAGCATCCTGGTAGCTATTGGTATTCCTTCAGATGAGCTTCAAATACTTCCCATAAACCCATTGTTGACTATAAGATTGTTGTCTTACTGACAACTCTTTGTTGACTGATGATGGGGATCCAAAACCCACTTCATCTTGCTACAAATAGCACCACAAAATTTATTTTAATTGGCTCCTTGGAAGAAGTTTCCAGCCATGGAATCTTCTCAATACCTTACCAGTTGTGCTTTCTCCATTCTCCCTAAGTACTCTCTCTCACCATCGTCTATGTCCTCCAATAAGCACACATGACACAGCCCCCCCATAGTGTCCCAAGGGCCAAGAACTCTTCCTTGGAAGGGGCATCCCAATGTATTAGAGAAGGTAACTTGAGAAGGGAGGTCTAGGCTCTAATTTTCAGTCAGCCATTAACCAGTTAACTGTCCAACTCAAAGATCTGCAACAATTAGAAAATGTAAGTTCAAAAAGAAATGCATTATATATAGCACAGGGAACTATATTCAATATCCTGTAATAAACCACAACGGAAAAGAATATAAAAATAATACGTACATACAAGCGTAACTAAATCACCTTGCTGTACACCAAAAACTAATACAACATTGTAAATCAACTACACTTCAATAAAAATAAATAAATAAATAAGAAGAAATGCAGGACTTAACATCATGGGGCTCAGTGGAAATGAATCTAACTGGCATCCATGAAGATGCAGGTTTGATCCCTGGCCTTGCTCAGTGGGTTAATGATCAGGTGTTGCAGTGAACTGTGGTGTAAATCGCAGATGTGGCTTGGATCCCACATTGCTGTGGCATAGGCCAGCAGTTTCAGCTTCGATTTAACCCCTAGCCTGGGAACCTCCATACACCAGGCCCTAAAAAGCCAAAAGAAAAGAAAAGGAAAGAAAGAGAGAAAGAAAGGCATTGCAGCATCAAAAAGTATATAAAGTACCTAAGAATAAATCTTATAAATGTGTAATACCTTTATGGAGAAAAAAATGTAAAAAATTGCTATTTTGTCTCAGAAAAGATTGTCTAAGTATATGGAGAGCTATATTATATTCAGGAATGAATGCTAATTCTCTTAAAATTATCATTCTTGCAACCCAATTTTAATAAAAATCGTAATAAAAATTTTCATGGGATTCTTGCTGTAGCTTAGTGGTAACCAGCCTGACTAGTATCCACAAGGATGCGGTTTCGATCCCTGACTCTGCTCAGTGGGTTAAGGATCCAGCATTGCTGAGCTGCAGTGTAGGTCGCAGGCATGGCTCAGATCCTGCATTGCTGTGACTGTGGTGTAGGCTGGCAGCTGTAGCTCCTATTCTACCCTAGCCTGGGAACTTCCATATGCTGTAGGTGTGGCCCTGAAAAGACCAAAAAAAAATTTTTTTCCAATAACATTGTGTGACATAGCATAGCATAAAGGTAATTCATATGGAAGAAGAGTGAAAATTAACCAAGGCAATTTTTACCAAAACAACAATAATAACAAATAGGACAATAGATTGACAATAAGTATTTGGTGATACAAATAGAATTGTATCAACACAGGGAAAGACCATCTCATCAATGGAATAAAATAGAGGTCCACCTATGTGGGGACTTGGTTAATGGGATGGCACTACAAGAAAACTAGTAAAGAAGAACAGACCATATAGTAAATGAAGCTGCAACAAATAGCTATCCATATGTTTAAAAAAATAGACATTGCATACAAAAATAAATGGAAAGATTAAAAACCTAAACATAAGAGAGAAACTATAAAACTTTTAGAATAAAGGAGGAAATGCAAACCAATGAATAAAATGGGTTCTGATGACATTAAAATTTAAAACCTCTGTATAGCAAAAGATCCCACTGAAAAATAAAAAGACAAGCCACAGATTTTGAGAAGATATCTAAAGTGTATACAGTAGATACATTTTAGATATAAAAATACAGAAAATACTTCCACAAAACAGTAAGGTGAAGACAAAGGCACAATAGAAAAATTCAGAGACATACAAAGAAACACAAATAACTAATGCACTCAACAATATGTTTAAATGTATTATTGATTCAGGAAATGGAAATTAAAAATGAAACATCTTTCGTAACTATCAAATTGACCAAAATGACTGATCAATTGGTATGAAGATTCTAAAAACTGATAAAGATATATATATAGCTGTACAAATTGGTACTACTCCAAAGAAAGCAATTTGGTAATACCCAGTAAAAATGAAGATGTATATGCTACAGATCAATGGTTCGTCTAGATTTCTGTCCTAGAGAAACTGCTGCCCACATACACAAAGTGCCATGTCCTTAGATGTTACTGCACCAATGGTTAGCAATAAGAAAAATACTGAAAACAACTTATCTCTCAGAGCAGTAGAAAAACCTTGAGTGTCTATGTATGTATATGTGTTTGTCTTATTATGGTTAGAAACAGTGCTCTTGATCTACATGTTAGAACCTAGAAACTTAAAAGAACAGTGCAGAGTGTGTAAGGCAAGTTGCAAATGGACATATTCAAGAATCACTAAATACCTGCTATGTTCCAACAGTTCTCTATGACCTATACTATAGGATTGAATAAGCCACTAGTGAATCTTATATTTTTTAACAGAATGGTAAGAATTTTTAACTCTCTGAATATTGACGTACAATAATATTCAAAGTGTACCTTCTTTTAAAGCAATCACATGTGGATTTTAGCTTTAATTCATTTTGTATTCTGTAAAGCCCTACCCAATCCCTGGTCCTAAGAGAGAAGTGCAAGTATCATTTCTTGAGTATGCAGTTGACAGAATGCTCCTGCCGTGGCAGAACTTACTGGCTGGATTAACAGAGATGAATATCAACATTTGCAATTCTAGATTTTCACTTTAGATGCTTCAGGTATTTCTCCTTCGTAATGAAGTCCTGCTTGAAAGTTAAAGAGTCCTGTGCCATTATGTCATTTTTAGAAGTACCAGGATAATGACTATTTCACCCAAATTCAGCCATGTAGCTTTCTTTCAATGCCAGTATTTAATCAATGGGTATTTCTAACATTCTTTAGCTCAAAAGAAGCTTTATTTAGCTTTCTATCATTTTTAATCAAATTATTACTCTATTACTTTCCTGTGGTATACAATGTGATATCATTATTGTAAAATTTTGACATGAAAGATATATATTAATTATGAATATCTACATATGTTTTGAGTTCAAATATATACTTGGAAATATACACAGCAAATTCTGGAAAGGTTTCCTCTGGACAGGTGGGAAAAAGATAAGGTAGGTAGTAGGACTTTAACAGTATCCCAAATAGTTTACTTATTTATAAAATAAGAAATATCTGAAGCAAATATAGTAAAATGTTAACATTTTTAAAAACCTGGGAGGGTGGGAATAACATATACACACTACTATATAAAATAGATGATTAAAGAAAATATATTACAAAAGCAATATATTTATTCCTTATAGCACAGGAAAATCTACTCAATAGTTTGTAATAACCTATATGGGAAAAAAAGAATGGATATATTTATATGTTTGATGGATTCAGTTTGCTGTACACTTGAAACTAATACAGCATTGTAAATCAACTATACTCCAATTAACTTAAGTTTAAAAATAAAAAATCTGGATGCTGGATGCATGGGTATCTGTTATGGTGTTTTCTGAATTTTTCTGTGTATTTAAAATATATAATTCAAAATCAAAACAAATATGTTTTATTTTAAAATGTTTAACTTGAGAGGTAAATTATTATCATTATATCTAAATTTTCACACCACAAAACATGCATCTGGAATGTTTGTAAACAGACTGGTATGGTGACACCAAACACATATTCTTTCTAAAAAATAATTATATTTACCATACTAAGGAAGGATTAACATTTCTAAGGATTTGACTGCATATAAAAGTCACTTGGTAACAACTGCTTAAGATCCTTGTCTTTCTCTCTTGATTCAGATGGTCTGATGTGATCGAGCAGGGCCTCCTGTTAACAGTTGTATTAATCATTATTGCACTGGCGGCTCCGCTCATGATAATAATCCCAGCTTTATAATTGATTTAATTTCTCAACGTCCATACTTTCATCCAATGATACTTCTTTATCTGGGTAAAGAGATCATGACACTTGTATCATGGATGATTAATAGACAGGCACAAAGTTAAACAAAAATGTAGGGACATGGCCATCACCAGAGGTTCCATCCCTCACTAGCCATATCTCTGCCTAGGAATTTAGTATTTTCTGAGTGTGCTCAGAGTCCAAAAGCTAAGCTGATGGGGAAGACTGCAGGGTTTGCAGTGATTGAGGGTAAGTAATGTTTTACTAGAAAGTGACCCATCCCTACCAACATATTTCTATTTGCCTGAAGAGGTGAGTCAATGGATATTTTTGCATTTGGTTTCCATATTCATATTACTGCTTTTGAAATTTATCTATGTTTTAGCGGGTATAAGTTCTTCAGTCTTTTTTAGTGCTGAGTAGCATCCCATTGTATAGATATATACCATGTTTCATTTATACATTCGGCACTTAATGGACATTTGGATTAGTTCCCCTTTTGGCTATGATGAATGCTGCTGCTGTGAGCATATGAATGCTCCAAGTCTTCTTGGAGGACGTGTGCTTTCATGTCCTCCAGGTAGAAACCTAGGATTGGAACTGTTTCATTATGTGACAATTTGTTTAACTTTTAAAGATATGTCTAAACTGTTTTCCAAGGTGACCACATCATTTTACATTCCCACTAGTGACACACGAGTATTTAATTTTCTCTATAGCTAGATCGTCACTTATCATTTTGAATGCTGCTTCTTTTAAGCCACAACATTATTTTGGGGTAGTTACATGGCAATATATTACAAAAGCAACTTTATTATTTATTACCTCCTCATTACTAGAATATAAGTTTCATGAAAGCATGGAGCTTCATCTGCATTGTCCAGTAACCTAATACCTAGAAATTGGCACAATAAATATGCCACTAATATCTAAGAATTTAAAACCTCAAAACACCATGTTAAATAGGCACAACTGCCCAAGAGTACTAAGTAGTTTCTAAGTTGACTGATTCCCCCCCCTCAAAATTCAAAGTAGTAAAAAAGAATTTGGAGGTTGTATTGTACTCAACTCATCATCATGCAAATGCTAAATATTTTATAACAAATTTAGATACATTTAGAATGACAGAACAGGAAAGAACCGTAAGTACACATGTGTGTATTGTATATACACATAAAATTTCTAGACAATCAACTGCCTCTGAAGATCCACAACATAAGGCAAGCATAATTCACAGGAAAGGAAGACCTACTGAAATGTCAAGTGCCAAAAGAAATTCACAGTAGCTAACGACTGTCTGCCACTGATCCGTTTGTTTGTGCCCCGTGGAGAAACATGTAAGGAAAAAATGCTCTAGAAAAGTCTCAAGAAATCTGAGCCAATCAGGTCCTTGCTGATAGCTCAATGGGTGTACTCAACCAAAGGTCCAGGGGGACAATGTGTATTCAAAAGCATTCTAACCTCTGCATCTGTGGTACCTAGGAGTCTAGCCCAAGGAGCACTTCCCCTCATAGCAGAGGGGAAAAGAGAAAAGGCTGGATGCCCAGAGGCAGACAGAAATCATTTACGTAAGAGAGTTTCCCAAGGAAATGTGTAAGCTGAATTATAAGGTTACATTTTTGCTTGAATTACAGCTCATATTTTTAGAAAAATGGCAGCTATTCCATCTTTATTATTTTTTAATTGTTCTGCTTTAAATTGAGAGTCAGAGAGAAGTAATTAGAAGCAATATTAAAATAATCAAAATATAAAGAAAAAACTGAATGTCTTTACTTAGAGTTTACTGAAAAGGTCACTACAATAAATTTAGAGTAACAGAACAAGAAGAGGTCATAAAAGTTATTTTAGGTAAAACTCCTGCCATTTAGGAGGACTTAATCTAGACTCTTCTGTAAAGAAAATTATCTGTCACGGTCTTAACATTTTCCAGAGAATATTTTCAATATTCATTGGCAATATAACCTATAACTGTACAATTTTCTGCAAAATATCAAGTGAGGAAAACAGCTCAGATAATTTTTTCTTTTTTTTTTATTAGTGAAGTTATCTATAGCATTCTGCAGAATTTTAGTTTAACATCATTACTGTAGTAATGCATTTGTCAGTACAAGCTGAACTTTTTTCTTGATGTGTCCCTTAAAACTGAAGCATAGCAGAATATGTCACCCCCAAATTTTTCAATTTGGGAGAGGATTATTTTGAGCTGACGGCAATTAAGAAGAATTAGATACAAGAAAAGCTCCACTTCCCCTATTTGCCTAAAAGCAGAATGTAAATTAACAAAGGTATTCTTCCTCCCCTCTTTCAGGAAAAATTATAAGTTAAGCAATGGAGACAACTTTAGATCTATCAGCCTAGAGATGCCACTAGAGGAATCTAAGTAACAAACCTTACTAACTTGATTTGATCTCCACCCTTGGAAGCCTAAAACTGCTTTCCTTTGTCCTGCCATTTTCCCACAGATTTATTGTTCTTTGCTAAAGATGCTGTATAAACTGGACTTCTAAGTTACCATTTTGAGTTACTCACTTTAACCTGAATATCCCCCATGTGTACCTGAGCTATTCATGTTAATAAATTTCTGTCTTTCTCTTGCCAATCAGTCTTTTATTTCAAGGTTCTCAGACAAGAACTCCAAAACGCAGAGGGAAAATTATTTTTCCTCTCCTGCAATACGATAAATAAACAAGAGCTGAGAGACTCAAAAATGTATCTATTAGCAAAACAAAAACAAAAACAAAAAAACTTTCCTTTGCTAGAAGACCACTAAACACATTGGACAAATAATTAATTTCCTAATGGAATAGCAGCCTATCCGTAAGAATCTCATCAAAATGTGAATGCAATAAGCTATTGCGATATTAGAATGGAACTAAAATACAGTAGTAGTAACAAAGGAGAAAAAAAAATGACAAAACTGTTCAGCATTTACCGCATATCAAGCATTTCCCTGAGTTCTCATTTGATTAAAAATATGACAACTATGAGAGAGATGTCACATTTTAAGGGACTCAGAAATACAAATTCAGATCCAGCTCCCCATCTGACTTGAAAACCTGTATTCTTAACCACTGGCCAACACAGAACATAGCCACTCATAGCTATAGACTCAATTGCATGCTGATCAGCAAGTGGACTCAAACTACCAGAGATTTATCAGCATAGGAACATATATGATCACTCATAGGGTTTGCTATGGAAATCACTTTTCTAGCCTAAAAAGTATATACAGCTGAGGATTTTAGAACTTGAATTTCTAAAAGGTGACTACTCATAGAGATAGGCAGAATGAAAACATAAGGAATGAAAAGAAATCAATGACTGAATGAGAGTAATAATTAGTATTTATGTTTCTCTTTACATTCTGGCAGAAAACTTAAACTTGTTATCTCTGATCCACATTAGAAACTTCCAAAGTAGGTATCTGCTTGGGTTGGGTTACCAGAAGCAGCCATTGAGGTGAAGATTCACATGCAAATGATGTATTAAGGAATTGCTCTCAGAAACCAGGAAAGAAGGAGAAAAAGCAAGACATCAATAGGAAAGAAACCAACCACAGGCATGATTTCAGGCCAAGTCCCTCAGAAGGCTGCTTTAGCTTGGCCCACAGGAGAACTCAAGGAATAAGTTTAGGTATGTGCCCCCCAGGAACAAGGAAACCATCCTGCACCCGTCAGTCACATGTACAGGGACTCAGGAGATGCAGGTGAAGCTCTGAAAGTGTCTATTTTGGCATCTTACCCTTATTTTAGAAAGGAAAGAGGAAACGGAAAGTCATTTTGCTTAGTATCTTTGACCACGGTCTGGAGCCTGTCCCGGGGCTATTTGATTCCAAAGCCCAAGCTTTTTCCAACACTACAGTTGAATTCAATTGTCCCTCGCCCTGAGCTGACATTCCTACTTCCTGTTACTCAGGCATTCTCTGCCACCCTCTGCAAACGGTACCCAAGGGTAGCAAATACCATACTGATGGACTCCACAAAACCCTCCCGCTGATTTTCTAGCTTGGCCTGTGCCAACCTTTGCTGACACCAGCAGTTTCTGTCAGCCAGTGCTTCAGGAAAACAGTGTCAGATTAACCAGAAATGTCTGGAGACTCTAGTAGGCTCCACAGAGTGTTGTACCATAGAATATTCCATTATCAACAGATTACATGGAAAAAAGTGTCATGGAGAGAAGAGTGCAGTCTTCGAAGTGGGGTGCATAAAACTGCAGAGCTAAATTTTGGAAAATGCCATACATTTGAGAGAATCATGGCAAAATACCCAGAAAAACAGATTTTTTTTTTCTGCTTACATTTTGGTTCCATTACAGACCAATCCAAAACCTGAGACTTGATCAAAGCTGATTTTGTTCTTTTGCCACTAGTGCTCACTGGGGTTGGACAGGTTTCTTTGTTCCTATATTTCCCATGGTTATGTCTCCATTTACAGCCTTTTTCTCCAGGCACTTTGAACATATCTCTGCTCATTTATTAATATCTTCATAAATGTAAAACCTAGGGCCCTATTTTTCTAGTCATTGAAGGTCTATAAAACAGTAATGTGGAGTGTAAAATATTCAGTGATTCCAAAGGGAAGAAAATTCTATATTTGACCTCATTTCCATTTGTCCATTCATCAATGACTCAAACATACGATCAGTTTGATCATCGTACATAAATAAGGACTGAATCTCAAATGAGGGATTAAACTAAAATTACTTTAAAAGCAAGCATATCCGAGTCAATGTTTTATAAGACCTTGACTTGGATCATAATTTTGCTTGTCATTTTTTTTCATAAAAGGAGATTTACACATCCTATGATAGCACTAACCTTTTCAAAAAATGGCAAGTACACTTCATAGATTTAAGTAATTATGAATTATGACCCTTAAATTATGATACCTAAAAAAACAGAGAAAATGTAGGGAAATAGACCTCAAATGATAGTAGAAAGTGACTTTATCCTATTTTCAAGCTTTTTGTATTTAAGTCAGTAATATTACTACATAGTTCTGGCCAAGTGATTCTAATTTCCTTCTACTTTATTTTTTATTTTTTTTAATTAATAAATTTTATTACAATTATAGTTGTACAAAAATAATCACAATAATTTCCTTCTACTTTATAGATCATAAGTAGCTATACAGAAATTAGTTAATTCGAACTTGCCCCAGTTGCCTAATGGATAAGGCATTGGCCTCCTAAAAATTAGTTAATTCATATTTATCTACTGAGTATCTACTGTCTGCTAAATGTGAAGTGCTTTGGGTGCATTAATGTTGTTTTGGAGATTAGAAGGGAAAGAACACAGTGTTCCTTAATAACTCTCATTCATTCAGTCATTCAACAAACATCTACCAACTATCATCTCTGATACTAGGACAGAGAGGAGAATTATAATCACTGCTTTTCCTCCAAGAGCACAGGAGAGAGGGAGGCAGATGAACCCATATAACTAATTCAGTGCAGGAGGTGCTGTGATGGAAAGAGGTAAAATCATGGCACAGAGGGAGAATGAATGCTACTCAGTGATCCAATAGCTGGGTTTCCAAAGACAGAATGTGGCAATGTGAAGGGAAGACGTAGAGCACAGTTACTTACACATTCAAGACAGAGGGAAAAGCATGTGCAAAATTATGGAAGAATTTTAAAGTGGACCTGCAAGTGGATTAGATGGAGCTTGGTGTCGGACAAGGAGTCCAAGAAGACATAGCCTGTCATGCTATAGGATTTGGACTCCATCCTACAAGGAACTGGGAACCATTGCAGTGTTAGGGAAGTGGACTTCTTAGGCAACTTGATCTGCAATTTTAAAAGATCATTCTGGAAGTTTAATGGAAGACGTGACTGGAAAGTTGAAGAAGAGATTGTGAGCCAGAGATATGAGTTAAGAAACAAAATATGGAGTTCCCTGCTGGCCTAGCAATTAAAAATTCAGCACTGTCACTGCTGTGACTCAGGTTCGATCCCTGGCCCAGGAACATCTACATGCCATGGGTGTGGCCAAAAACAACAAAAAAGAGCCAAAATACAGTGAAAATCTAAACTAGCGATAAAAATAATAAAGCTGACCAGTATCTCCTGAATATTCTTTATATGCCAAACTCTACACTAAGCATTCCAATGAATGATCTCACTGAATTCTTCTCATCCACCACACTGCTCTCCCCGAAAGTCTACATCTTCAACATGAGAAATTTGTAGATGAGGAAATACAATGGAGGAAGTTAAGAACACTGGCCAAAGTCACACAGCTTATAACTGGTAGAGCCAAGAGTCAAGCCCAAGGAAACAATTGAAAGATGGCTACGAGGCATACTAGGAGGAGATGAATAACCGTTAGATGAAGGAGATGAGAATGAGGAGCCACAGAGAGCGGTCCCCAACTGTTCACTCCCCTCTTCCCTATTATGTCAAGACTACTGGGGGCTGTGGGGAAGGGTAGCCGTTATTATGCACAGCAAGGCATCCTACAGCCTGACAGTAGCTACGACTTCCCTCAGATGCCCTGTATGATCAGGAGGAAATAACTGCAAACCCAGGCTCTGAATTCCAAGAGCCACTGAATCTGTGGGAAACCTGTACTGTCTTGGCAGTGATAATTCCTATATTCCTCCCAAAAGTATCCTCATTCTGGAAGAAGCCGTGAGAGACCACATAAAAATTTCTTCCACAAATGCACTGAATCTGTAGGCTCAGTGAGAGATCCCCGCCATTATTTGAAAAACTGACAGATGAAAATTATTCTAGCAAATTGAAGATGCCACACACCCATGATTGGAATGGTTTATATTTCACATCCTCTGTGTAATTCATACCCTTACACTCTTTACAGAATTAAAAGCTAAATAAAGGAGGAACATGTGGTATAAATTAGGAAAACTCAACAGTGCCATTGCAATGAATAAATTTAAACCCTCTAGCAGTAGCACATACATATGCTTTATGTCCATATAGACTAAATTGCTGTGGGGGATTTTATTTCTACACATTTTTAATAAATACTTTCCGTAGGAGTAGAGACTGTGCAATCAATTGGCAAATGCTATTGAGGTCAATGTAACTCACAGACTGAAGGAAAATTAAAACACGAATAGATGGTTCCTCTTCTCTGTTAACCCATGCCATCTACGAAAAACTTAAAATTGCATTCATAAACCTAGCCTTAATTTACGAACATTTTCCCCTATTGGTCTAATAATAAATTATTTTTCAATATAAAATGTTTATTTTTTCTTTTTTATGGCCACACCTGCAGCATATGGAAGTTTCCAGGCTAGGAGCAGAATTGGAGCTATGGTTGAGGTTTATGCCCCAGCCACGGCAACACTGGACCCAAGCTGCACCTGTGACCTAGGCTGCAGCTTGTGGCAATGCTGGATCCTTAACCCACAGAGCAAGGCCAGGGATTGAAACTGAGTCTTCTTGGAGACTATGTCGGGTTCTTACCCTGCTGAGCCACAGTGGGAACACCTAAAATGAATTTTTAAAAGTCATACTCTTTCTAAACCATTACCAATATGTCTCTTCAGGGAAATTACTCAGCTACAGAGTCACAAAATATTAGAATTATAAGCAACCATAGAAAACGTCCTGCATACACCTACCAAATCAATATATGAAAAGGCTCTATAAGATTTTTTTTCCATGAATAAGGGATACTCTTGTCAACTGTGGGAAATTGAGTTATACCAAGATCAATACATTTCTTTATCAAAACCATATTTATTACACTAGTTTTAATATGCTAATGAGCAAGGTAAATTTCCAAGAGGATTCTAATATATCCAAGATTATTTTCTAAATTTATTTTAACATGGCACTTTGAGGAATAATTTTCAGTATCAGTGTTTTCAGAGCACAGTACTGATAACTGATCTAATTCTTTTTCCTCACTTTACACGTTACACTGAGGTACAGAAAGGATAAGTGAGACTTCTCAGGGTAATAATATTCAATAGTGATAAAGCCAGGTCAAGAAACCTGTTTTCTAAGTAGTACTTCATCCAACGCTGATATTTTTTTGCTCTGATTTCACCTTTCATACGTTTAACATTTGCACTTTTTTCCCTTGAGCACATTATACAGGTATTTAAATGACGAGGGTTGAGTTAGCCATCACTACAATGAGAAAACACCAATGATGGCTACTACTATTGAGTGCCCACCACATGCCACATAAAATCCAAGGACTCTAGCTTCCTGGCTTTCTTCCTCACAATAAAACTGCACACTATCAATGTACATAGGGTGCATAGTATTCTCTCCCCTTTATAGCTAAGGAAAGTGCTTCAGAGACATTCGTAACTGGTCACATGGCTAAAAGTTCTGGCCACCTCAAATCCCCAGCTTTTTGCATCTAACCACTCCACCTATCGTGTCAGAAAAAGTGATGTTCTCTAAAGCACTCATCATGCAGCTACTTTCCAGACTAAATTCTGCAGAAGTGAAAAGTGAATGTGCTTTCTGAAACAGCCCTTCTCTCTTTCACTGCAGATACTTCGAATTCATCAAATATTAACATTTCCACAATATGAAAAACCGTTTACATCAGACCACTTTTGCCCTCTACTAGAGTTTTGGTTTTGAAACCTAATGGCCCAAGATATTTTTCAATTGAAAATGTTAAAAATGATCACTGAAGCATATTCTAATCATTATATTCTATAAAAAGTAGCCAAGATATTTTAGGTAAAATTTCAGCAGATGCTACTCAAAGTGACTTTAGCTAAAATACCTAATGTAACTGAAATATAGTCTAATCAATACAGAAATAGTACATTAGAGTTTTAACAGAGAGACAATTTGATTTAGTTCTACCTTAGACGAAGAATCCACTTATCCAAGATTTCCTAATAGAGTCAAATTAATTCACCACGGTTCCTCCAAATAGCATTTATATACCTATAAGAACCACAGCATTAGAATCAAATACATTATAGTCCAGGTCAAAATCAAACTCCCACTTATCTAACTACATATAAGAGTGTAACAGATTTAGATCACGCATTACAACCAACAACATAATATTAGTAACGATGACTTTCAAAAATTAGGTAATTAAGGCAACAAAACATATTAAATATTTTTCCATCAGTCTGCTCTGAAATCAGATAAAAATAAAGAAATGATCTCTTACTCTCTTCATTGATGAACATTAAAGAGAGGAATGCTAAGGTCCTGAAACACCCATTAGGTATTAAATAGAAATAATTTGCTGACTCTTGCTATTTTGTTTCCAAGTTGTAGCCTTATTAAAAATAAGCCTGATCCTAGCAGCAAGGGCAGGGATATGACTGACACCAATAGTAATAAAAATATTACCCACTGAAGGTTGTCAACTATTCTTGCTTATGGCAACTTGAGGAGATCCCCTGACAGTGATTCATGGCTTGAAACTCAGAACCATCTGCTCTCTTGGAGAGTTCCTCAGCCAAGGTGAAGAGGGGAGTTCTTGCAGCTGTATTCTGTTTCCTTCTAAAGTCTATGGAAAAGCACCCAGCAAACCACAAAAATCTGGCACCAATCTGAATATGGCAGACATTATCCTCCATATGTTCTTGTTTCAATGGACTCTTTTAACAGTAACTATCTCATTTGATACCATCCCTTGCCTCTCTTCACATCATGAAAGTGTCAATTTTTCTCACTCTGTAAATTTCCTAATATCCTTTGCATTCTGGGCCGTTCAGTTATTGGTTTATACCTATTTTAATGAAAAGTACTTCTATTGATAAAATTTCAGGGTTTAATTGAGTCGAGTTAAATTACTTATTTTATATATAAGGAAGCCAAGACAAGGTGTTTAGTTGATCATCCTAACATCACATTTATCAATGAAATTGATAAATTATCAATGAAAGAATTAGGACTTGACCATTTGTCACCCCAAACCCTGTCCAGATTTACTATCTTATTCAAGAAAAACTTCAGTGTCTCTGATATTCTCACTTAGACTGCTCAGTGAGGAATAGTCTTTGGTTAATTTATTTCCTAACAAATCACAGAAAAAATGTCAGACAAAGCAAATAATCTGAATTTTTATCAAACCAGCATGAAAAGAAATATATATAATAAAAAAATCATATTTCTTATATGAAAAAAGAAACTTTAGAGTTCTCCCTGTGGCTCAGTGGTTAACGAACCTGACTAGTATCCATGAGGATGTGGGTTTGATCCCTAGCCTTTCTCAGTGGGTTAAGGATCCAGTGTTGCCGTGAGCTGTGGTGTAGGTCATAGATGCAGCTCAGATCCCATGTTGCTGAGGCTGTAGTGTAGGCCAGCAGCTCTAGCTCTGATTGGATCCCTAGCCTGGGAACCTCCATATGCCATGGGTGCAGCCCTAAAAATACAAAAGACAGGAAAAAAAAAAAAGGAGGCTATAGCTACTGAGGGTATGCCTTCCTCATGGTGTGGATAAGAAATTCAGAAGGTCCGGTGGAAATTTGCCATTATTGAAAACTGATACACTTCTTCTTCCACATCCTCTGACCCAGCTAAGTCCCCTAGCACAGACCAATATCAGTTAGGTGAATTAAACCATGAAAATGGACAAGAAAGAAAAAAGAATCATGAGCAAGTAATTCATCTCATCACTTGTTCAGGGATAGCAACTGTTCAAGCAGAACGGTGAAAGCAAAAGTCACATATGAATGTGTTTCAGAAAGAATGGGAGGGGAAGAAGCCAGAAATTTTTTCAAGGAGTTTGTCCTAAAAGACAGCAAAGAATGAGGGTAGCAGGAAAAGTTAATAGTTTTGTTTGGAGGAGTATCTTATTGTTTTATACAATGGAAAAAAAAAAGATTAGCTGCTTCTGTACTCTTAGAAATTATCCTAAAGAATCTGAAAACTATTTAGGAGATGATGCAGGAATTTCTCACGTGATGTTCCTGATTAAGCAAGAAAGGAAAAGGACTGGCAGTAAAGAGATAGGTTCGTCATAGAAGAAAGGATGGAAATTTTATCTATGTCAGGAAGAACAAAATATGTTCCAGTATAGGCAATTGGTTCAAAGGAGTGATGAAAACTTATGGGAGTTCTCTTCCAATTGCTTCAGTTTTCTCAGTGAAATAGAACCAGAGGTCATTAGCTGAGAGTAATGGAAATAAAACCAGAGGTCATTAACCAGGAATAATGATGAGATACAAAATGTTGAAGCTTTGAGAAAGCAAGAAAGGATACGAAATTTTCATCAGAAAGAACTGGCAAGTGAAGGGATAGAAAAATATAATAGGATTGTCAACGTCTTTTGATAGTAAAGAATTATAAATAACCTAAATATACATCTAGAAGTGATTGTTGGAAGAAAAACTATAAATGGTTTTCGCTCTAGCATGTAAAGAACTTGAAACTTGTCACTCCCAGCCTTGAGACAAGAAATAATTGAACAAATCAAAATTCAACAACTGTTCTTGGACTCTTCAGAGAATTGAGGCCGTAGGGAAAACTGAAAGCTCAATGTCTGGAGAGACAGTCAAATACAAAGAATCGCAGTATTCTATAAACATTAAGTGTCCATAAACTTTAAACTAGATCTATCCGCTGACAGAAACACTTAAATGATAGTTCTGACAAACTGCTGGAAATCAAATGTAGACTACTTTGAGAATGAGAACCTTTAGGGGCTAATATTACAGATTCCCACACATTCAGAATTCTACCTCCAGGGACCCCACAGTTTCTCACAGTAAAATTTGAAGAAAAATTCTCTTCTGTTTATGGCACAAGAAAAAGTAACCACTTTGACATATGCCCAGAGCATTCACTATAATAAAGGCCTACTCTTCAAGGTAAGAACAAAATCTTACTCTTACTCTTCAAGGTAAGTTACAAAATCTTCCTGTAATCTGGGGAGAAGGCAATTATTCAACTCAGTTTCCTCTAGCCTTCCTGACTCACTTAATTGGGGGGAAAAAGTTAAGAAACGCTTGTGAAGGTCATAGCCCAGGGACAAAAGCCCATTAAAAGACAGATTTAATCACGTTTTTACATAATTTTTCTTCTGTGCACTTTACCAAACATAGAAACAGATCTTCAGTATAATAATAGAATACAGCTGAATGAGCTACAATACAGACTGTGTTCTTAGACAAACCCAAAGACAACAAGTAAAAGAAAAGAATGACACCAGAGGAAACAGAAGTGTTTGGCACTTACAGTAGCAAACATTAAACACAGCCCAACTCCCAGCCAGGTTAATATAAAACTTCACACTAAGGGCCTATTTACCAGAGATCCTATTACTCAATACATCATGCCCAGCTTTCAATAAAAATTACAAGTCATAGTAAAAGACAAGGAAAAACATAATTGGAGTAAGCAAAGAATGCATCAGAAATAGTCTCACATATGATTCAGATTTTAGAATCATCGACTAGGGAGTTTTAAACCATAATGATTAAGGTGGTAATAGCTCTCATGGAAAAAGTAGACAACATGCAAGGTAGATGGGTAATATATGGAAAAAATATAGAAACCTCAAGAAAGACTCTAAAGAAATGTTCAAAATCAAACAAACTGCAACATAGATGAAGAATATCCTTAATGGGCTTCATTGGTAGATTGTATATGGTCAAAGAAAGAATCAGTGAGCTTGAAGATAAAGCAACAGATGTTCCTGAAACTGAAATGCAAAGAGAAAAAAGAATGAAAAAGCATGTCAAAGAGACATGAAAAAATTAAGATGGATAACATATACCAATTGGAATACCAGAAGGTAAAGAATTGATCTAATAGAAAGTTGTTTTATCAAATAAATAATAATAATTGGGTGATTATACAATATGGGTAAGTTAAAAATGACATGTATCTGTACTTCATTTCTTTTGATGTCTGAATAATATTCTATTGTATAATATCCTATACTACAATTTGTTTATCTGTTCACTTATTGTTAAACATTTGAGTCGTTCCCATCTTTTGGCTATTGTCTGACTAACACTGCTATGAACACACATGTACATGTATTTGTTTGGACATATGTTTTCAAATCTTCAGGATATATACCTAAGTCATGAGAAAAAAAGTGTAAATAATCTGTTACAAAGTACTTGCTCTACATTTGAAGCAGTGTAGTGTTATTTGAAAGTGAACTTAGGTTAACTGTGAACGTATGCTGCAAACTCTACTGCAATGATTAAAACAATTTTTAAAGGAAAAATATAATTGATATAGTAAGAGAGGAGAGAAAATGGAATCCTATAAAATGCTTAGTCAAAACTAGATATGGCAGAAAAAAAAAGCAAACCAGAAGATTATAAAAACAAAAAGAAGAGAATTCTTGCTGTGGCACATGGGTTAAGGATCCAGCATTGCCACAGCTGTGGCATAGGTCACAGCTGCTGCTTGGATTCAACCCCTGGCCCAGGAAATTCCATATGCTGTAGGAAGAGCCAAAAAAAAAAAAAGCCAAGAGGAAAAAAGAAGCAAAAAACAAGGGCAAAACAGAAAACAATCACAAATGCAGTACATATTGATCCAACTATATTAATCATAACTTTAAATGTAAAATATCTAAATAAAACACAATCCCTTAAAAGACAGGGATTATCAGAATAGGTCAAAAAATTAAGACTTAACTATACATTGTCTTTATTCAGTCATAAATAGGTTAAAAGCAAAGGGAAGGATTAACTAATTCCTCAAAAATTAAACATAGAATCACAATGTGACTCAGCAATTTCACTTTGCCTTGGTCCTTAGGCTGGCATTCAGTATTATACCAGAGACTATGTGGCTTATAAATATTTCATACAGTTCTGGAACCTGGGAAGTTCAGTCTGGTGCCTGGGGAAATCAAGAGGTTAGCAGATTCAGTGTCTGGTGAGGACCTACTTCCTAGTTGATAGATGGTTGTCTTTTTGCTGTGTCGTCAAATGGTTGAAGGAACAAGGTTGCTCTCTGGGGCCTCTTTTCTAAGGGCACTAATCCCTTTCATGAGGGCTCTGCACTCATGATCTAATCACTTCTCAAAGGCCCCACCTCCAAATATCACACTGGAGATTGGACCTCAATATGAATTTGGGGAGGTCACAAACAAAATACTCCTAAGTATACACTCCAAAGAGTTGAAAACATGTCCTTAAAGGAATGTATGTACATGCATGTTTACAGCAGCACTGTTCACAATAGTGAAAAGGTAGAAACAACCCAAATGAATTGATGAATGAATTGTGATATATACATATAGTAGAACATCATTCAGCCATAGAAAGGAATGAAGAACTGATAAGTGCTACATTGTGAGAGAATCTTAAAAACATACAGTGTGAAAGAATCTGAAGACAAAATGTCTTCTGTAATTCCATTTATCCAAAATAGGTAAATCTATAAATATGGAAAACAGACTGATTGTTGCCAGGGGATAGGAAAATTGGAATAATAATGGCGTAACTGCTTAACAGATGGGGTTTCCTTTGTGGTGATGAAAACATCTTGGAATTAAATGGTGGTGGTTGCACAATATTGTGGATGTACTGAATGCCACTGAATTGTTCACATTAAAATGGCTAAGTATGTGAATTTCACCTCATTAAAAAAAAAGACATGTTTGTACAAAAGAAATAAAGGCATGGAGAAAGGTACACCTTGCTAAAACTAGTCAAAAGAAAGTTTGAGCAGCTACGTTAATTTCCAAGTGGACTTCAGACAAGGGAAGTATTCATGTTTAAAGAGGGGTATTATGTAACAATAAAGCTGTCAATTTTCCCAGAAGACTTAAAGATCTTTAAATGTGTATGCAGCTAACCAAAGAGTGTCAAAGTACATGAGGCAAAAACTGATAGAACTTCAAGGAGAAATAGATAAATCCACTATTAGAGTTAGAGACTTCAACACCACTTTTTAAAAAGTAATTAATAAATGCAGCAAGCAGAAAATCAGTAAGGCTATAGCTGAATGAACAGCACCATCAATCAATTTGATCTAATTGACATTTAAAATAATAATTCATATTTTATAAAATGAACAATTTTATAATTGAATACAACAGCAGAAGGAGGGAAGGGTGGGATGAAGGAACAATGAAATCATTTCAAGGCTCAGGATACCATTTCTGGCATTTTTGAATTAATATTTAAAGTGTTAAATATTCCAGAGTTATCCCAAAGCTCCATAATGTGGAACAGATATAATAATATCTATTAGAGAGAACTAATTTTTCCAGTCTTCCTGTTTCCAGGGTAAGCTTATACTTCCATAAGGAAGCTATTAATATAACACTGCCAGATTTCCTCTCCGTTCCATACCCTCCTCATCAAGGGGGAGTGACTCACTGATTCCTAAGCTTATCCTTGGATACAAGGTTATTAAGCCTAGTGTGGTAAATCTAATTATTTAATAAAAGAAGAAACTCATTTGACCACAGATCAAATGTCATGAGGCCTGATTCAGCTCTATGGACAATTTTTTTTTCTTAATGAATTTTATTACTTTTATAAGTTTACAGCAATCATCACAACCAAATTTTATAGCTTTTCCATCCCAAACCCTCAGTGCATCCCCCAAACTGTCTCATTTGGAAACCATAAGTTTTTCAAAGTCTGTGAGTCAGTAACTGTTCTGCAAGGAAGTTCATTGTGTCCATTCTTTAGATTCCACATGTAAGTGATAGCATTTGATATTGGTGTCCTATGGACAAAATTTATATTTCAAGGTCCTTCAATCTGATAACTGTGCAGGTGTCAATAGGCTCAGAACACTTGGGGAAGAATGGTGTGATTTACTGGCCCCTCAAATCTTCAACAGCTACCCAACTAGGTTGTAAGGAAAGTGAGGTTAGATGGGATTTATGAAACACCAGGCACATATTTGAATTGCAAATTAAGAGAATGGTGTGTTGAAGGGAATTCTGTTAAGCAATAAGTGATGACAGCTTAACTGCTAGTATTTTTTTAGCTATGTAGAGTCAACTATTCAGAATGCTGAGGATGTACTCTATTAACAAACTTTAAGTCACAGAGACTACTTTACCTGAAGTAAATTTAAAAAACAAAAACATGTTTTGTTTTGTTTCACTTACCGGTTTAAGGGAAGAATTAAAAAAAAAATTAGAAAATCAACTTCATTTATTGCCCCTGCCACCTTGTAAACCAAGCAATGGCCTCTCTCAGTCATAACTTTTTTGATGAACTATCTTTGTATAAAAGGAAATATCTTATAGAAATAACCCCTATTGTGTTTATAACCTTCAGTGTGAAAGGTAAACTTGAGTATTAAGGTAATACCTGAGTATTGTCCACAGCAGTAAATGAAAAATCTTCATGAAGTTTCAAGAGTTGTGTTGGTAGGACTCTTCAAAAGATGACCAGAAAAACTTATTCATGGAGCAAAGTTGTAAAAGAAAAACACTGGACAGAATCTTCTTGTAAAAGAAAAACACTGGACAGAACCTTCTTGTAAAAGAAAAATACTGGGCAGAATCTTAGAAGTTTCTCAAAAGGAAAGAATTAGTGAGTGGTGTTTATATAGTTTCAGGTCATGGGCCAAAGGATCTTAGGTGGGAAGTTAAAAGGAGGAAAATGTTAGGCTTGGGTAGAACTGATAATAATAGCATTGGACTGATGAGCATATCCAGGTGAGATTGCTGAGTTTTGTTAAATCTATTCACTTCATTCAAGACATCATCTTCCAAAAGCAAGTAATTTCTGCAGGAAGCAACTAAGATTTTTTTCCCTTCCTGGTCCCAATATTGGTTTCACATGGGGAAGGAAAGTGTGACTGTCACACTATTATTTAACACATGGCTTAATATAGGAAATGTTGGTATCTCCTGTAATCTGCAGATAGGATGGGTAGGCAGATAAGGTGGAGAGAAACCAAATATAAAATTTTAAGACATGCTGGACTTACAAAATCGGGCAGCTTCATGGGCAATTCCTAGTCACCCCAAATTTCCCCAAGGGGCATCAGGCATTCCATTATCCTCTGAAAGGCCGGCAGTAGGCTGAATATTGATTTCCAAAAATATTTAGGCCTTAATCCCCGGAACTTGCAAATGTTATCTTATATGTGGAAAGAGACTTTGCAGATGTGATTAAGCTGAGAATCTTGAGAATCTGAGAATTTTCCCGGATTACCTGATGGTTTCGATATGTAATCAGTGGGTCCTTTTAAAAGCAAGGCAGAGGGAGATGGACTAGAAAGGCAGAGACATGTGATAACTGAAGCAAGATGTTATGTCGATGGCTTTGAAGATAGAGAAAAAGACCTTGATTCCACATGCAGCTCCAGAAGCTAGCGAAGGTAAGGAGACTTATTCTCCCCTAGAGCCTCAGGGGAAACATTGATTGTGGCCAAATGAAACTGACCTTGAACCTTTCTGACCTCCAGATTAAGAGAATAAGTGTTCGTTATTTGATGCTACCATGCTACCCAAGTTTGTGGTCATTTCTTAGAGCAGCAGTAAAAAATAAATACAGAGCCCACTGCTGATAATAAGTGAACAGCAAATAAATAGGAAAGACTCCACTCATCAAGCTGTCACGTGGCTGGCTTTTTCTCTACCAGTTCACCTCACCTCCTACCTCTTTCTTACCTCTTTCTATTCTTTTGGCTCAAAATGAGGACTTGAAAGGAAAAATGTAAAGAGTAAATAACTAAATAAAAATAAAGCCTCAGTGTTTGTTAAATCAAATAGTTTGTTAATACAAAAGAACTTGGTTAATTGATTGGCTTCCTGAAACATAGGACACTAACTTTTATCAACAGCAGTAGGCAACAGAGCCAACACCAGAGAATCCCTGGCTGTTTATCTCCAGGAAGGCAGGATGCAAGCTAGTCCTAAAAGACTCATTCTCTGGGGCAACTTCAGTGCCTGAATAGGACATCTGCTTATATAATAGACATCACGCAGGAATTCATTTTTAGGGACAAATAAAATAGAGAATGTTTTTCAAAATGTGTGCCCTATGATGCCCTACTCTTGCTCCTTTTTCATTGTTTTTAGAGGTAACCCCTTTATTCTCAGAGACTCATTTCAAAAAGACGTGAAAAAATTTAAAATAAACATCTTTTTCTTACATTCCTTACCTTAAAAAGTTCAGGCTTTCCTCTGACAATCACCTACTCTTGAAAATCTATCCAGTTAAAAATGTAATGAAGTAAATTTTATGGCAATTTATGATGCCAACAACCATACTTGGTGATGTGTTAGTAGGCCAGCTCTCTGGAAAAAAGGGGGAGGAGGAGGAAGATGACCTCTGATTTATAGCAAATTTCAATTTGCTGATGTAAATACTCCTCCCATGGCCAATTTCAAGTTATTAATAGGTTTAGCACCCAGTCATGAAATTCCTGAATATTTATCAGCCAACCCTTGCAGGCTAGTCAGTTCTTGTACACTACGGCAAAATGTTAAACCATATGTTATTGATAGTACTAAGACTGATCTGTCTCAGTTGCTTTTGGGATATCAGAAGATAAAGCATAAAAATGAGAAAAAATATTAGTGAGCTATAAAATGCATCTTTATTTTTGGTTTAGTGTTTTCCCAAACAAATAGAAAAGGAGAGAGCAGAGATAAGCCCCTGAAAAAAAGAAAGAACAACTTTAATTACACTAATTAGACTAACATCTGTCTATGATCCAAGAAACTAAGGCATCACCTATCCTAACAAGAAATTAAAGAACTGGAAGAGAGAATGAAATATAAATAATTGAGAGGAATTGATGAAGCTGAGTCCTAATTTATAACAGAGTGAAAAAGAGTCCTGTTAGGGTGTACTGAGAAGGAACTCGGGTGGTGCAAACTGCTGTTTCATCTATTTCACTTTTAGTGCTAAGAGACAATTCTCCTTGGAAAAAATCTATAGCTCCCCTGGACAGAATCAAATCCCTATCCTTCAAGGATGGCAAGGGGTATCTAAATCTCATAGTCCCTTCTTTCATCTAGAGACAAGACTGTCATCTCTGGGGTTCACCTTCCCATGCATGAACTGACCCTTTCCCTAAATCTCAGTGTCATAGTTGGCTGAGCTTTTTCATCTAAACCAGACTTTACTAATGATCTAGGCTAACAGGAACAATTCCAGAAAAGCAAATATATCTAACTGATCTGACATTAGGATGATTCTTCTCCCAGGAACCCAGTTAGCCCAGACCACCCTCATGAAGTCCAACTCTATTTTGGCAGCGACCATCTTTCTCCGACCACAGAGCTCATTCTTGAACATATCACACATCCTTAGAATCCAAATCCAAGGAAGGACTGCTCTCGAAGTAGTCTTTCTCTCTCCTGTTTGAGACCTTCCTTCCAGGTCTCTATCTTCTGTCTTAGGATCTGCCTCTTCCTAAGACAAGTGACATCAGAAACAGCTCCTTCTCTCTGGCAAGACTTCCCTGTACCCACAGGGCTAGTGGTTCAGACCTGGTTTCTACCAAAGCAACCACATCAGAAAGCTGTTAGATGCCATCTTACTGTGCATCTCAAGGAGTCTATCAATGATTTCGATATCCTGTTTGTTCTTTGCAGCTATTTCCTTTTGGAGATTCTTGCTCTACTTTTGGATGGTCTCCAAATACTTTAAAATACACTTGTTTAATGTGTTCTCTATGAAAACTCTCTCACCCAGCCAATTATTTGGGAACATCAGGATAAAACCTTGGTCATGTTACTGTGGGAGTAGGAATATTGGCAGTTGCCCTTTATCTTTGGTTTAATTCAGAATTTTGAAGTTTTAATAGTAGTATTGAAAGCCACAGACAGTGATGGGGTAGGTGGCAGGATCCTACAGAGATTCAGAGAAAGCTTTCCATTCTCAATTTATATTTCAAAGAAAAAATGGGAATGGGTTTAGGGTAGGGTTAGAGGATTATAGATTCAGTTTTTTAAAAATTACGTAAGTTCTTTGGGGATGCTCTTCTGGAGTAATATTAAGTGAATTTGATCCTATTTTTTTCTGATTCATTAAAAAAGTAAAATATCAATTCTGACTTCAACTACAGGAACAAAATTAGAGTCATCCCAAGAAGGAATTTATAGAATGATGGAAGAAGCATAAGAACCATAAGAAAAAAAAATAATATCTTTTCAAAGTCAAGGGGGAAAAGCAGTGCCAGGGCCCAGGAAGATAAGTAATATATATAAACTTGGGAACTCAAATGGTAAATTAAGGGATAAAACATGACTATTCCAATACAGGCATCATTTCTTTCTTTTTTTTACATTTTATTTTCTTGCCTTTTTATTTTTTAAATCTTACTGTATTTTTATTAGAGTATAGTTGATTAACAGTGTTGTGTCAGTTTCTGCTATACAGCACAGTGACCCAGTCATTAGTATATATACATTCTTTTTCTCATACTGTTTTCCATCATGTTCTTTTCCAAGAGATTGGATATAGTTCCCTGCATTTTATAGTAGGACCTCATTGCTTATCCATTCTAAACGTAATAGTGTGCATCTTCTTATATTTGCATTGTAGGACAGAGTGGAGAAATACCCCACCTCATCAATGTGAAACTGCTCAGAATTTCAAGAACCACAGCCAAAAGTAATATTTTTATGGAATGTAAAAGCCCTCACTGCCCACACTATCAAGGCTACAACTGCACTTGGCATCACCACCTGCCAACTTGCATGGAAATCTACTCCTCTGCTGTTGCAAAAGAAGTTCTGTTTATTTTCCATCTGTCTCTAGGTTATCTCCTTGAAATTGACCAAATTAAAATAAGGATACTGGCCACAATTCAAAACAGAACACACAAATTTTACATTTTGCAATATGATAACATGTAATACTTGGTAAGGTCTTTAGGAGAGCATTCCCAGGGAAACTTTGTTAGAAGATCTGGATAGTCTCGATATGACTTAAAACTAATATCCACCTTTAATGCAGATACCCCAAAGCTGTCTTTTTGTCATTAAAACCTCCTTTAGACATGAAATACATTGATTCATGTAATGCATCTAGTATTGTCTTGACCCCACAGTAAGTGTTGACTAAAGGTCAGCACCTCTTAGGTGAACTTTGAGAACAGAGGCTGGGATATCTGGGGACAAATGATGTGCCGAGGAAGGAATTCTAAACTTTTCAAATAAAGTTCATTTTACTCTAAGTTTCTTACAAGAGAAGTTACAAGGGAAGCTATCTTGGCAGAACTGAGCAGTGATATACTTGCGTTTCCTAATGGCAGTTCTAGAACATTAGGTACAGTACGTAGCCTCATCCTCGTTATGAGCATAACCTCCTATAATCTTTCATCTGCCTAAAAAACCCACATTAGTGTGATGGCTAAATAATGTAATACTAAATCCTTTTGGCCAGTGGAACTCATTCTCACAGCTCTTAAATATTCGTTTCACACTCTATAGTTAAAAGTCAAAGTTAAATTTTGATTTGAATACTAATGGAAAGCTCTGTGAGTATATGTGCATGTGTTTTAGATGGATCTGCAGAGACAGTTAGATATATGTTAGACAGACAGATGGACAATTATTTATCAGGGCAACCTTTCCAGGGTATCTGGCCTGGCACTCTGCCTTTGAACTGGTTAGGGATTTTTATCACTTGTTCTCATAGTTGAGACAACTAAAATTTATTGTATTTTAACAGCTTTCCCAGGATAATAATGCTACTAGAAAGCTGTAGAAGAGCAGTACAAACCCAGATCTGCTTTTTGACACAATTTGTTTTCATTATTAACAAATTTTATTTTCTGTATTTTAAACATGTTTATTTTAAAATGGTATAAGTGCAGAAAAGTTGCAAAAATAGTATAGAGAATTCCCATATACCCTTCACCCAGCTTTCCCAAATATTAACATCTTGCATAACCATCACACAATTATTAAAACAAAGAAATTAGCATTGGAACAATTCTATGAAATAAACTATAGATTCAATCAAATTTTCACTGATGTCCTTTTCTGCTCTAGGATCCAGATCCAATTAGATTCCACATTGCATTTGTTTTTCACTTCTCCTAAGTCGTTTATTTTATATTTGATTGATTTTTAATATATACATACATTTAGTATAGGTGTTTTTTATTGATTTATATAGCTGACTTAACAATATAAGTTTAAAGTGTACAGTATAATGATTCAATATTTTTATAGGTTATACTCTATTTTAAGTTATTATGAATATTGGCTATATTCCCTCTCCTGGGTCTTTTCAATCTGAGCAATGCCAAAACTACTTAGTAAGAGAAATTTAATATCTTGAAGGGAATGATTATCAAATATAGTGCCACAAAATGAGCTAATATCAATTAGCAATAATATCTTGGAATCTTCATATTCATTCTCATTTTATACTTCATAATGGCCATTACATTATGTCTTTTTTTTTCTTTCTATACTCTAAACTGGAACTCTCTAAAATTTGTGTCCCTTTTCCTTCTGTAACTTGCCCATTTTTACAACTGAGAATATAAGATTTGGAAGCTCTATTTCTACGTCAAAAGAAGGATCAGAATGGACAACATAGTAAAGAAGATCATCTACTATCTATGTAACCACAAGGAAATCAGTTAAGCTTTCTGAAAATAAAAGCAGTAACTCCTACTTCTCAGGGTTATTGTAAGGACTGAATGTAAAGCTCCAAGCCCAGTGTTTGAAATATGATTATCTACCCCCTCCTGCTCAGCGGACATCTGACAGGGTCTGGAAACATTTGTGGCTTTCATCAATGTGAGCAGATGTTACTGGCATTTGGGTGAACAGAGACCAGGGATAATGTTAAGCATCCTACAACGCACAGGTCAGTTTCCCAGGTCAAGTGATTATCTGGCCCCAAATCTCAATAGTGCCAAGATTGAGAAGCTGTGTTCTAAACAGCGAGATCCATTTTCCTGCATCCCACTTTGGGACACAGGTAAACTGAAGTTCGTAGAGGAGCAAAACAGATTTCATGAAGTCCAGTGCACTCAAATATCAACAAACCAAAGTTTTATCTTTACACTTGAAAAGTGAAGTAAAGAATGGAATCCCAACGCTAAAAACACTGTCCTCGGAAACCAAGGTCTTAACAGTTAACATTGTTCTGCCATATATGTCTCTCCTCCCAGCTTTACCTGATCTCACATCACAACCCAAAGAGGAAATGTATGCAAACCATGCATGTTAACCTTTCCTTAAATTAAGGGCAGGAAATGTGAAATGTTGCTTTCAGTCTCACTTAACTGCATCAGAGAGTGGAGGGTAGAGGTTGGCCAATATGATACTTCCATCATACTTTTCATTTAAGAAATTCTCAAGACTGTGATTACCTTTTCCAGCTACCTTTCTTCAGGAATATCTGTTTGAAGCCCAATTCAGTTTCCTCCTTGTTAAAAAGCTGCATCCTTTCCACTCTCTGGAAAAGAAAAAACAAATAGGAGATTTGGTAATCAGAATAGAAAAGGTAGTTTCCACAGATTTAACAAAAGTGAAAGATGAAATATTTTCTCTGATTATTTTTGAATATAAAAGAACATCATGGGAATGGGATGATAAAGAAGGCTATTTACCTTATTTTCACTGCAGAATCATGTGGCAGCCCACACAGTGCAGTGAACATTAAACCTGACAAATTGGGTTGTAACTAGGATGCTGGGTATCTTCAAATAAGTTAAATAGGTAAGGATATTTATAGTCCCTGTGTGGCAAAGAGAAGAGTGTGACATAGACTCCGAAAACATATAATCTTGCTTCTTCATAGGAGGTTGCATGAGAAGGGCTTGAATATAAGTCAAAACCTCTGACAGTAATGCTAATAATGATAATAATAGCAATTTATACAAATAATAACAGGACTAAGGAGTTTTGAGAATTCAATGTGCACCAAGCATTAGGCTCAGGCTGTAAACACCTTACCTCACTTCATTCGAATAGTAAGGGACATAGTTACTTATAAATGATTACGACCTATAGTTTTAACAACAGGGAAACTGAGGCACAATGTCACAGAGATGATAACTGGTGTATTTGGGACTGGAAACAACAGCTATTAGTATACATACTGTATAATTATGATGAAAACCTGTGTGCAATCAAACCACATTTATCTTTACTTCATCAATTTGAACAGAGCAAGAAAAAGTTTGGGGCTAAGATTATATATGCTTAGCAAACTACTTCCTCATAAGGAGTACAGGTAATTTATTTTTTCTTTCAACAAACATTTTCAAGTGCTTAGTATGTGCAAGTCACTGTCATGGAAATAGAGATACAGGATAAATAACATTATGGTCTCAAAAAATTTACAGTGTGGTATGAGTTTTTTTGAAAAATTTTAAGTATATTTGCTTTATAATGTCTGTCAATTTCTGCCATATGGCAAAATGATGCAGTTATATACATAAGTTATATATATATGTATATATGTATAAACATATACATACACATATATATATGTTGTATATATAATTTATATATATACATATGTAAAAGCATTCAGACCAAAATAACAAAGGGAATTAACAGTATAAACAGCACTAAGTTTATTAACTAATTGTGTATAAATGAGAGATGACAATTTTCCTTCATAAAAAATAGAGCTCTTTTGCAGAAAATTCAAACAATACAGTAAGACATGAATAAACTGAAAAAGCCACAGAGGACCACCTATAAGTAAAAAGTGTACCAGTAAGTCTGAGTTAATCAATTTTCCTTATCCAATGTCCATTTGTTAAAAATTAGGCACAGTTTCATTGCTTTGTTGTCACGATGCTTTTTTTTTCAGGGAGACACTCATGTTTATTATATAGCTAAAAACAAAGATATTTGTTGGATCTCAGACCATACAATAAATACTAGAATAAACCAAAAAAAAAAAAAAGAGTCAATGTTTAGAAGAATGTTACATAGGGACTTGGATGAAAACAGATTAATTTTAATTTTTTTGTCATTTGCTTAGAAATAAAGACATGGCCACAAAAAATAGATCTCTGGCTGTGACTGGCTGGCATGCTACCATTTCCATTTCAAACAAATGCTTATCAGAAAAATATTTATGTCTCCTTCATATAGAAACAGGAATGCTGAAAAAAAAAGTCATGGCTTAAACTCTTAGTTTATTACCTGTTTCAAAAAATATGGATCTATTTTCATCCTGCTCATCCATGCTCAACCTCAACTTTAACAATCCTTGGTAGAGACATAAGGCTCTAGCACTTAAATAAATTATGCTTTGTTAGGCACTCTTACCCTTAAAATTAAACTCTCAAATTTAAGTTTTTAAGTTAACTTAAAACTTATGGCATAAAATACTTTCAAACAGAACTGAAAGGGCAAGGATACAGGCAGAGTTTATAGTTATGGCTGTCCATAACACCAGCTGGTTGACCCATTTGCTAGTGGAAATTTTAACATTTTGACCACAACTGTCAAATTGGTTTGAGGGACTCTTTCCAAGATAAACATCCACTGTGCATCCAGTAGGGTCTGTTTAGTGCTGTGAGTTTTGAGTGTATGAAAAGCAGTATCTCCCTTGTCCTTCTGGGGGTGTTCAAAAGGATTGACCATACCTTTTAGTGTTTATAACATCACCACAGTCAAAAAATCGTGTGACACATGAAACTTAAATCAGTGCGATTCCATCAAACCCACACTGCCCACAACTGTCACATTCTACTTGGTGAAACCCACTGCCAATGAGATGAACAGCAGAGTGGTATGTGTACCTTTACAGCTGATGCTTCTAAACCCAGATCCAATACAGAACATCCATCTGTAACATTACTTAAGCTCCACATCCTCTCACTGCCCTTATTTTTCTGAAGCCCCGAAGGCCTAGGAACAGATGCTTAAGTTATATATGTCAATTGGTAGCTATACTATAAATTGCATTAAAATAACTAGAATTCATGGCCAAAATTAAACAGCCTACGGCAAGGCTCTTGTGTAAATAAAACCATCGTTCCTCTGTATATTAAAATTGTATTTATCAAACACGCAAAAAAAGAATGAACACAAATTGCATAAAAAAGGCAACTCATTTAGGACAAAATGATGGTGTGTAATAAAAAGATTTACTGTGTGACTAAAATGAAAATTAAATTTCTGTTAAAATATTTATGTAGATGTGGCTGAAACATTCTGCTGAGAGAGAAATCAGATCGGCCTTTGGCATTTCACAGACATAACTCCTCTATTCTTCTGCTGCACATTTAGAGCTTACAAGATGCTAATGGCCCCGTGGTTTCCAGGACAGTCTCTGCAGACTACTTCTGCTCAGCAGGTGGTAAGAATTTGCATCCATATTTCAAATATACTTCTATCTCATTGCTGGCTTCTTATTTCTTTGTGATTTATCTCTCTATAAAATCCCAGCTACTGCAATGGGAATGAGATTTCAAAAAGGCAAATGCTGCATAATATGGACATTGATCACTTTCTTCCGTCTTTATTTTTTTTCCTCCATCTCCAGAGAGAAGGCGAGAATGACATGGCGCACTTAAAGTAGGGGGTGTACTTTGCTTAAAATAATGCCATTTGAAAGCTTTCAAAATTAGGAATATTGCTCCAAATGACACTTTCTATGAAGGGGCCATATTATTTGTATTGTTGCCTACATTTAACTGAACTGTGATCTTTCCATAATACACGTACCTTCAGAAAGGCAACGCACTCTGTAGCTATTAATTTGTAAGAGTCTTAATCATTTAAAATTCAGAAAGTGCTTTTTGTAATAAGTCTGAACATAATGAATCTATTTGGTATTCATGCAGGTGTCACAAGCAATTTCAGAGTGTTACACTATAATCCTGTGCTACTTAATAGATATTAGGGGGGTAGCAGTTGTGTCACTGTAGATAAGACTCTTTTAGTGTTCCCACGTCAAATTCACTGCTTACTGGTGTTTAGAATTTAGCTAAAGTAAAATTACATGCTTGTGAAAACTGACAGCTTCAGGGATTTTAGAGGCATTTTCCGGTGGCAAGAAAGAGCGAGTAGTAGTGAAATAAAAGGCAGCAGAGAGGTATGTATGCAAGGGAGTCAAATATTATGAAGATGAAACTTAGATATGTAAATTTTTAATTTGTATGGTAAATTAAAGAATGTAAATCCATGTATTTCCTTCTAAACCTTCTCTTTTTAGTATTCCATGCCAGAAGAAAAATTAAAACAGTTTAGTAAAATTTTATAGACCATATGCCGTCATATTTAAAAAGTTCATTGATATTTTAAATAATTTTCTCAGTGACATTCAAAACATTTTGCCATATGACTAAAAATATCATTGTTACACTTAATGAACCGTTATTATGTATTGAGAGATTCAGAATTTTTTAATTGGATATAATGAAAAACTGAAATTAAGGACAGCTACACACTATGGGGCAAGGTCACATTGGCAGAAGTGATAAATACATTTAGAAAACATTTAGTTAAAAGCCAGTCAGGGAGTTACCGTTGTGGCTCAGCGGTAACAAACCTGACTAGTATCCATGAAGATGTGGGTTTGATCCCTGACCTCAGTCAGTGGGTTGAGGATCCAGCATTGCCAGTGACCTGTGGTGCAGGTCACTGAGGCGGCTCAGATCTGGCATTGCTGCGGCTGTGGTGTCGGCCGGCAGCTACAGCACCAATTCAGCCCCTAGCCTGGGAACCTCCATGTACTGTGGGTGTACCCCTAGGGAGCAGAAAAAAAAAAAAAAAAGCCCATCAGAAGCCAGTGTTTTGAACAGAACATTTCCACTTAAATTTGATTGCATGAAAAATTAAACTAATGTGTTAGTCCACATAATTAACATATTCAGAGAAGACATTTGGTCCCATAATTCAAAAACATCTCCAGAGACTGAACTGTATTCTTGTCCTCTGTTTCTCAGGACATTGGCTTCCTTGCACAATGGCTGCCAGCAACAACTGCTTCCTCATTCACATTCACATCTAGTGGAGGCAGAATGTATCTCTTTGGAGAGTCCATGCACTAGAGTAAGAAACCATTCTTGAAGCCCACAGAAAATGTCCCCGGAGTCTCATCGTCCAAAACAGACTTAAGTGCCATCTTTAAGTCAGTATCTTAACCTAGAAAAAGGGGATGCTCTGAATAGCTTAAACTAACCAGGGCCAAATTGAACCCTGGAAATGGAAGTCAAGTCTCTCAAAACAGAGTGGTTGGGAAATCTATGGGGCCTTGTCAGGAGTGGAAATATAGGAAAAGGATGCTGGTGAGGCTATGAGCAAGTGTGCTCTGGGTATCAAGCATTTTAAATCCACAATTTCTTTTATTCACCATAGAAATCCTATGCACTGGACATTGAAAACTCCAAATATCTAAAGCATAAAAAAGCTGAAAAACATTTCAAAACTCACTCTGATATTAACACTAGAAGAAGGCTCAAAACAGGTTATTTAATAGCCAGATATTATGATTTCACCATCTTGTTAGTTGTGAGCTTTCATGACCTGATCATGTTCCTTACTGCCATAAACGTTATTATTGAAATTAGAAATAACATAGAAAGGAAAGGAAGCATTTATTTATCCATTTGGAAACCAATTATCTAGTTTTAGGTGTGGAACCAGAAATAGTTTTTTTTTTCAGTTTTTATTTTTCCCCTTTGTTTTTATAAAAAAATACTTTTACATAGACACAGAAGATCATCTTCAGTGCTGCCTTCTGTCTCTCAGGTGGTGGGGGGTGGATAAGGTGAAAAGCCCCTGTTTACAGATAAGCTCCATCAAGGCAGGAATTTTTTTGTCTGTATTTTTGCTCTCATCTACAAATACCTAGTTCTAAGACAATGTCTGAGACAAAGTAGGCACTTGACAAATATATGCTAAAGAATAAATAAGAAATGAATTAGTGAAAAGTTCTCATACTAAGTGAAGTCAGAAAGAGAAGGACAAATATCATAGATTATCACTCATATCTGGAATCTAATATGCGGCACAAATGAACCTTTCCACAGAAAAGAAGCTGCTGGACTTGGGGAACAGACTTGTGGTTGCCAAGGTGGAGGGGAAGGCAGTGGGATGGACTGGGAGTCTGGGGTTAATAGATGCAAACTATTGCATTTGGAGTGGGTAAGCAATGAGATCCTGCTGCATAGCACAGGGAACTATATCCAGTCACCTGTGATGGAACAAAATGGAGGATAATGTGAGAAAAAGAATATATATATATATATATATATATATATATATATATATATATATATATATGACTGGGTCACTTTGCTGTACAGTAGAAATTGACAGAACACTGTAAATCAACTACAATGGAAAAAATAAAAAAATTAAAGTAAAAAAATTGAAATAGTTTTTTAAAAAAAGCCAATTGGAAACCAATATTTTGAATAAAACATTTCCACTTAAATTTGACTGAATGATCCATCTTCATTATTTTGGCCCAAAGCTTTATTTCTTTGAGAGATAATCTATGACTAATGAAAAGTTAATTTCAGGGTGGTTTATGCTTGGGGAGGTCTCAGGACCCACTGATTTTCCTAGTGATATACATACCGAAATAGATGGGTTCTAGAAGATCTCTTAAGGTCGTGCAACCAATTAAACTCTGAGTCCACAGTCCTTCTTTAAGCAGAGCCACATTTTAAAAGTACAGTCCAACAGTCAAAGATAGTCAAAAGCAAATATCTCAACATAGTAATAGAAATATTCACTCTCCAGAAGCCTCCTGTGTGTTCTAAATTGATTATAAATCCTCTCCTCTAAAAATAATCACTATCCTGAAATTTATGCTAATAAGTTACTTTTCACTATAAACACTGATACATACATCTTTAAAACAGCAGTTTAATTTTTGCCCATGGTGACTTGCAACACACATATCTATATATTCATATAAACTCACATATACATAGATATCTATCTACCATACTGTATATATTCTTCAGTGTTTTGCTTCTTTCCTTCAGATATAGATATAAATGTATAGATACACAGATTTATGTATTATTCATCCATGGTATGCTATGCAAATCTAGTGTTCAATCATTTTCATTTTTATTATATGTATTTGACTGTCTGATTTTACCATTATTTATTCACATATTCTCCTACCGATGGATATTTAGACTTATTTAGCTTTTTCCAGTAGGGAACTCTTACAAATTACACTGCTATGAACATTCTCAAACATGATCCAGATGCAAGTATATACAAGTTTCTCTAAGGAATATAATTAGAATTGCTGGAACACAATATACTTCGCTCCAACTTTAGTAGGTGTTGCACGTTAGTTTCTCCATAAAACAGATTCTACAACAGAAATTTACATGCAAGAAGTTGACTAGGGATGGCTTGCAAACTTGAAACCCATGGAAGACAAGGAAAGAAAGGAAGATTGAGCAAAATAAGGCTGAAGTCGACTCTACAGAGATCCCTGAAGCCATATGGCAATGCTTCAGGGTTATTGTAACTTGAGAGATGGGGCTCTGCCATTGTACACCACCTCAGTTCAACCACTAGATTCATGCTTCCCGCAGCAAGGAGGAGTGACCTTGTGTGAATAGGCTCTTTAGCTGATGGCAACTCCTGGTAACCTGGAAACAACTGAGGGCTGAGGGCTTACCCAACACCACCCCTTCCAGTTGCCAGACAGTCCCCTGTCCAGGCTGGGGATCTGGGCTAGGAGCAGAGAATCCACTACAGTAGAGAATACCAACCAGCTTTCCAAGGTGGCCATGGAGTCAAATCTTACGACATCTCCTGAAGAATATCTAAGTGAGGGGAAGAGCTTCTTAAGCCAAACATCTTAAATCTCCTCTTTGCCTTCCACTATCACCAGCCATATATAGAGTGGAGGTACTTCCCCCAGACTCTTTCTCTGCCACTTGTCGAAACAAAAGAGATCTTTTATAAACAAACAAGAGGGGCCCAGAGTTTAAAAAGAGTGACAAAGCACTTCTGATGCATGGAGAGATGTGGAGTGGCTTTCTCCACTAACAGAGAGGTCCAGTGAGTTTGTAAGGGTGTTTGACAAGACACAAACCCAAGAGGTAGAAGACCCACTGACAAAGACCTAGTGAGAGATCACTGGGAGCAACGCTATTTTAGTACCCGTTATCTCTCTGTGCTCAGTCATCACCTACCAAGCCCCTCCCTCCACCTTGACTCAAGGGCAAGCTTCCAACCACGTGAGTCTAGAGCCCTGTTACAGATACCTCCTTATCAGCTTTTAGCACCTCACTTGTTGATAACCCAACCAGAGTGAGGTATGTCGGGACCAGATCTTGTTCTGATTTCCTCTTCACACCTGTCATTCCAAGAAAATGATTTGGCACCCATACACCCTATAGAGTAATAGCAGGAAAGCCCTGGTATTTGGGAAGAGGAAACTGATCTTAAGCTAAAAAAAAAAATCTTTTAACTGTGAAAATAATGAACGACACTTTACATCATTATTTTATATTTTAGTGCCTTTGAAATTTTGGTTTCATGCCCCAACATAAGCATTACTTTGATGCCAAAGTAAGCCTCAGATGCCCCTTGCAAGGGCAAAGAGAATTATGCAATTGCATTGTTGCTGTCATGCTGTAGAAGCAGAGAGCTCTGATTTTCAAGTTTGATATTTTTAGGTTTTTGTATCAAAGTGCGTCTTTCCAAGTAATATGCTAATTAAGAGATTACTGTACCTCTGACACTGCCATAAGTTATCCATGAGGCATGCAGGAACTGATATTCATTTCCTGATTTTCTTTCCTAATTAAGAAAGAGCAAGTGAATTCAGATGACTTGTCTAGGGTCACAGAGCAAGTCAGCGGTGAGAACCTGAGTCTATTAATTCCAGTCAAGCAGGATGCATTGAGCATTGCTAGGAACCTCGACTCACTCCGTGACCACAGAGAAGACAGACGTCAGATATTTGCTACTGAAATGTTCTCACGGCAAGACCCACTGACCTGCAGAGAACTGATTGAGACTTCAACGTTGCCAAGCCCAGTGACGGTAGCTCCCTAGTAATATTAAACCTTGGCTTATGGTTTGTCCTTTAGTTCTCAGTAACATCTTGGGATAAATCTGAAAGAATGTTTGCAAATACAGTAAATGACTGGAACAAATACATTATAAGTCCACATTTTGCCCTATTTCTATAACCAAGAAGTGGGCTGAAATTTATGTCCCTAATGTATCTTATAAATCACAGAACTGTCTGCAATCTACATTCACAAAGATCTGAAGGCTTTGCAGATCCTGTTGGAAATTGATTCATCGAAAAAGTAAGTAGGATATTCCAGAAATGAAAGGCGTGTTCTTTTATCGATTGCAAATAAAGGTATAAAAGCAGGTATGCTGTAAATAATTACATCAAAATGGCAGGGGACGTAATAAAAGAATAAACAACCCCATATTCACATCTCCATAATTAAAACCTCTAGAGTTAACTATTTCAATAAATGTTCCATATATTATTTTGCTATGAATTTTCATGACACATGTGTGTACATATATGTACATAATTTAAAAATAAGACTATACTATATTTACTTCTTAGCAACTTCTTCCTCCAGGAATCCTTTTTTTGTGCAGTGGAACTGTATCTTTCCTGTGCTCAGATCAAAAAATTTTAAGTCATCCTTAACTCTTCTCACACTCACTGGACTATCATCAGATCATATTGATTCTACTTTGGTAGAAACCCTCCTACACTCTTGATGAGAACGGAAATTGGTGCAGCCACTGTGAAAAACAATATGGAGGTTTTTCAAAAGACTAAAAATAGAATATCATATGACTCAGCAATTCCATTCCTAGGTATATACCCCCAATAAACAAAAGCACTAATTTGAAAAGATACATGCACCCCAATATTCATAGCAGCATTACTTACAATTGCCAAGATATGGAAGCAACCTAAGTGTCCATCAACAGATGAATGACTAAAGAAGATATGATATGTATATACAATGGAATACTACTCAGTCATAACAAAGAATAAAATTTTGCCATTTGTAGCAACATGGCTGGACCTGGAGAGCCGTATGCTAAGTTAAATAAGTAAAAGATAAATACTGTATGATATTACTTATATGTGGAATCTAAAAAATATAACAAATTAGTGAATATAACAAAAAAGAAGCATACTCATGACATAGAGAACAAACTAGTGGTTACTGGTAAGGAGAGGGAAGTGGAGGAGGAGCAAGATATGAATAGGAGAGTAAGAGATACGAACTAGTGGGTGTAAAGTAATCTACAACACGGATATTTTATAATAACTATAAAGGGAATATGACCTTAAAAATTATGAATCCCTCTATTGTACACCTAAAACATATATTTATAGCAATTACACTTCAATTAAAAAAAATATATTATATATATAATTATATACATTATATATATATCTTCCCAGAAATCATCCCCATGCCACCACCCTAGTGTAAACCTCCATTGGATCATATCTAAATTATTGCAGTAGCCTCTCAAATGCTGTTCCGCTATCTCCATACTTTCTCTAGTCAGTTTTCAGTGCAGCAATACAAGAGATTCTAGCACAACACAAAAGCAGAGCCTGCCAATCTTTTGGCTCAAAATTCCCATGTGGCTTCATATTTTATTCAAAGTCAAAGCCAAAGAGTCCTAAAGAGGAGCTACAAGACCCTAAATGACATGGTGCCCTCTCTGCTGCTCTTTTGACTTCATTTCCTGCTCTTTCCTCTCTCAACCCTTGTCTCAAAGCCTTCTTTACATCCCACAAACATAGGAGGCACAATCCCACGTGAGACTCCACCCTGCTCCCTCCCCGCTAGAATGCTCAGCGCCTTCCTCCCAAAAATCTCTGCTCCCTCCTCCCAGAATACCTCTGTATTCATAAGTCACTGTCACAAGGGAGCAACTCTGGCTACCATATCCAAAATTCCAATGTCTGCTATGTATCACAGACCATTTCACACTTTATTTTATCCCTCCTTAGCACACTTCACTAATATATTATAGTTTTGTTTTAACTTAGTTTGTTTCTTATATTTCCTTCAGGAGGGTGTAAGCTACCAGAACCAGAACTATTTGTTTCACTACTGTAGCTTTAGTGCCTTGCAGTTACATTCAACATTTGAATGAATGAACAATGGAATATATAACTAAGCTAGATTTTTTTCACTTAATTACTTTATGTCTGTCTTTCCATGACATTCTTATGGCTACATTATGTGGACATATAATTTTTATTTAACCATTTACCTACTTATAAATTTTTACTTCCAATTTTTATAACAGGAAAAATAATAAGCATCTTTACATATATCCCTCTTCCATGCACAATTGCATGCCTTTTATCCATGCTTTACAGCGAAAGAACTGAAAGCCAAAGATGCCTTGAGTTTTGCTTACCACTACAATGTAAAAAAGTGGCAGTTTCTACTCTGTTTTCAGACCCTGACCTCACACTTATTGTCTGGTTTATTCTGAGCTGCATTTCACCATCTGTGCTTCTAATGATGGTTTCTAATTCCACGTTCTTACAAACTTTATTTAAAAAATAAATCATTGTAGCCTTTAGCAATGGCTAGTGGTGAAGAATATTACAAGACTGGCTAGAAGCAATGAGAAAAGAGAAGTTCAACAATGAAGCCAATAATGACAAGCAAGAAGAAACAGGGGAGACTGATAAGAAATAGGTTTCATTAACTTAGGAAGGAATGAGAAGTGGTAGGTAATTCTCATGCTTGTGTAAGTACAATGGATGTGTAAGGGACACATAGAGCACAACTGGCTATAAAAAAATGTAAGTAAGCACATGAGGAAATAACTGTTATTCTGAAAGGGGGGAAGTAGTTGAACATTATGATATGTTGAATTACGAGGCTTTGCGAGCTTAATAAGAATATCTTTGTGAAAGTGTGAGCATCTGTAGCTAATTAGGTGTTGGTTAGAAAGCCTGATATTATGCTATGTTTATGTCTAAAAAGATACACTGTGGTTAACAGAGTAGCATAGAATTTGAATGTTCTGAATTTTCACTCTCATTTACCCCTACATATGGAAGAAGTAATGAACAGAGCTCAGCCTCCGTTAAAAAAAGTTAGAACTAATGAATGCATATAGTAAAATTGCAGGGTACAAAATCGATATACAAATATCAAGCTGTGTTTTTATACACTAATAACAAAGTACCAGGAAGATAAATTAAGAAAACAATCCAGTGTACAATAGTATCAAAACAAAATACTTAGGAATAAATTTACAATGGAAGTGAAAGATCTGTATGCTGAAAAAATATAAGACACTGATAAAAGAAATTGAAGACACAAATAAATGTAAAGATATTCCATGCTCATGGATTGGAAAAATTAAGTCTGTCCATACTACTCATAAAAATCTATAGACTCAATGAAATCCCTATCAAAATTCCAATGGTATTTTTCATAGAAAGAGTACAAACAATCCTAAACTTGATATATAACCACAAAAGATCTCAAATAGTTAAAGAATTCTTGAGAAAAAAGAATCCAGCTGGAGGCATTATACTTCCTCATTTTAAACTATGTTATAAATCTATAGTGATCAAATAGTATTGTATTGGAATAAAACAGACAGATCAATGGAAAAGAAATAAACCAATTAATTTATATCACAGTAGCTGAGAATATACAATGGCGTTGGGAAACCTAGGCAGGCACATGCAAAAGAATTGAACTGGGCCATATCTTATACCAAACACAAAAATCAGCTAAAAATGGATTTGATTTTAAAACCCCATGCCATAAAAATCCTATGAGAAAATATGAGTCAAGGTCCTGATGTTGGAGTTAATGATTTTTTTGGGTATGACACCAAAGGCAAAAGTAATAAAAGCAAAAATAAACAAGTGCGACTACCTCAAACTAAAAATTTCTACATAGGAAAGAGAACCATCAACACAGTGAAATGCTGGAGTTCCCATTGTGGCTCAGTGGGTTAGGGACACAGTGTTATTTCTGTGAGGATGCAGGTTCAGTCCTTGCTTGCTCTGTAGGTTATGGATATGACACTGCTTCAAGTTGCAGTGTAGGTCACAAATGCAGCTCAGATCAGGTGTTGCTGTGGCCATGCCATAGGCTGCAGCTCCAATTCAACCCTTGACCTGGGAACTTCCATATGCCGTAGTTATAGCCATACAAAGAAAAAAAATGAAAAGGCAACCTATGGAACTGAAAATATTTGCAAATCATATATCTGATAAGGAGTTAAAATCCAAAATATATAAAGAACTCATAGAACTCAATAGAAAAAAAAAAAACAGACAATTAAATTAAAAATAGACTGATGACCTGAATAGACGTTTTTCCAAAGACATGAAAATAGTCAGGAGATAAAATGAAAAGGTATTCAACATCACAAATCATCAGGGACATGAAAATCAAAACCACAAACACAAATCATCCCACACCTGTTAGAAAGATTATTATCAAACAGACAAGAAAGAAGTGTTAGTGAGGGTGTGGAGACAAGGGAACACTTGTATAGAATTACTGGGTATGTAAACAGGTACAGGAATTATGAAAAACAGAAATAAGCTCCTCAAAAACACTGAAAATAGAGCTACCATATGATCCAACAATCCCACTTCTGGGTATACAAACAAAGGAAATGAAATCGGTATCTTAAAGAGATATCTGAACTCCCACATTCATTGCAGCATTATTTACAATAGCCAAGCTATGGAAATAACATAAGTGTCAGTCTACAGATGAATGGATAAAGAAAATGTGATTGAGATATAGATATATACAAAGGAATATTATTCAGTCTTCAAGTAGTAAATACTTTCATCTATAAATTTGTAACAACATGTATGAATACAGAGGATAATGCCCTTAAATGAAATAAAATGGTCACAGAAAAAGTGAAAGCATGACTTTACTTACATGCAAAATATAAAACAGGAGACTTTATAGAAGCCAAGAATATAATGGGTGCCTTGAGGTGCAGAAGGAGAATGGAGAGATATTGGTCAAAGCCTGTGAAGTTTCAGTTATGCTGGATGATTAAGTTCTTGAGATACAACCGTCAGTGCCGTGTCTATACCAAGTAATACTGTACTGTAAATTGAAATTTGCTAAGAGAATATATCTTAAGTATCCACCCACACACAGAGACACAAACACACACAAATGGTAGCTATGTGAAGTGACAGATATGTTAATTAGCTTGTTTGTTGTAATCATTTCACCATGTATATGCGTATCAAAACAACATGTTGTACTCTTTAAAACATACACAATGTTTCGATTCAATAAAGCTAAGGAAAACTTAAATTGAACTCAATTAAAATGAAATAAAAACATTTCAGCCCCTCACCTGCCCTGATACATTATAAGTGCCATATGCAATTGGTGGCTAACATACAGGAAAGCGTAGACATACAACACCTCCATCATCATAAAAAGTTAAATTGGCTAGTGCCATTCTAAAATGCTTATAATTGTGGCTCAGCAGAAATGAATCTGACTAGTATCCATAAGAACGTAAGTTCAACCCCTGGCCTTACTTAGTGGGTTAAGAGTCAGGCATTGCCGTGAGCTGTGGTGTAGGTCACAGAGGCAGCGTGGATCTCACGTTGCTGTGGCGTAGGGCGACGACTACAGCTCGGGTTTGACTCCTAGCCTGGGAACCTCCATATGCCTTGGGAGCGGCCCTAAGAAGACAAATAAATAAATAAAATAAAATGCTCATGATCCATGATGGAAAATGAGAAACAGTATCAAGATATCCTCTGAGAAAAATAAAATTTGGCTTGTGAGAATAGGATCTATCATTTCCAAGATTTACCAACTATGATGAAATCTCTGGTATAAATGATACGCGTCCAGCACAGCACCTGGTACATGGAAATGCTCAATCAATACACATTGAATTAATTACCAGCTGTTGTGTCAAGACTTCCTGAGTTATGTTGGTTAAAAACCTTCAGTCTTTTCTACTTCTGACCCCTTTGTTATTTACATTCCTCAGGTCACTTGGAAGAAATTAAGGAAACAGCTAACACCTCTTAGGTTTCTGTCAGAGGGGAAAAAAAAACAAAAACAAAAACAAAAACTGAAAGGCGATTATAAACATGAGTGCATTGAGAAGCATGACGCTCTAAAGTAGCACAGCTTATAATGTGTTCCACAAATCCTGGAGAGTGTTCATTTATTTTTAATAGGTTAAGGAGACTGGTAATAAGTTAGGGAAACAAAGTCAATGTTAAACAAACATAAGAGGATGACATTTTGGGGATTTGAACCAACATCCATTTCTCCAGACAGCTGGCTTTCTTTTCCCCACTTCCACACCACTCCAATTAAAACCGCTGATCTTTGCTGTGTGCAGTGTCTTAGGGAGGTATGAGGAAAGCAGAGAAAATAGCTGCCATCCTACAGATGGTTTCCAAAAGTCTGGGTCCTTAGGGGAAAGTCAGGACTGGAGGCAGAGACAAATGATTTGGGAGAAATAATAACAGCAAAAGCAGTGCCTACTAGCTTCCCTCCACCTACTCAAAAAAAGATGATTCTGTGGACTGGGGGGAGGGGAGGGGAAACTGGCCAGAGTATAGTCATTGGTGGTTTCTGGAAAGAGGGACTCACCTGGGGAGGAGCAAACCCCATAGACAAAATACATAGTTTGCATATTAAGCCTGTGTCTTCAGGGAAGTGCTTAGGCAGCCTAAGAGAGTGCTCTGACCCACAGCAGCAAAATAACATGAGCCAGACTTGGCCCAGAGGGAAAAGAGGGAGCATGGGACCGAAAAGAGCCCAGCAGACAGAAGGAAACATTGGTCTGCCTTTACTGGAACACGCCAGCAGGGCAGGAAAAAGGACACTTCAGAGGACATTTTGCATGAACAGATTTCTAGTAGAGCAGCCCTGCCCCAGGGAAAAAGGACCTTCAAACAAAGCAGAGCTCCCTATCAGATGTCACTGTACAGCAAAGGACTTGGGAACACAGGTTGTGCTGAGGACTGGAACAGCTATTCTGTAGCTTCCAGAAATGAGTGATTTTCCCCATTTTTTTTTCATCATTGCATGGGGAACAATGCGTAGGCAAGCACAGCTGGGCACATCATGGATCATGATCCCCGTGAGGGATCCTGACCTTGTGGCTGAACCTTTCTGCAGAACTTGCACTTTGAGCAGTCTTGCACTTTGAGCAGAACTTGCACTTTGAGCAGTTGCTGGCTGTTTAGGGAAGAATCATGACAGTGCTGGGAGCCCTGTTTCTTTGGAGACTCTTGGAACATTTCACAAAAAAGCCTGTTCCATCAAAGGGTTTTCTCCTATCAACTAGTTTGAATCGTGTTCTCAATGGAACACAGTTTTAAGTGGACTGAAGGCAAAAAAGTTGCGAAGAGTGATTTTGGAATGGGGCCACTGCCACAGGTATGGCCCACACCAGCCAGTAAATCTGTGCAATGTCAAGCCATCAGAGCAAGGCTTGATGCTTCTCGGATCCCCTGAAGGTAGGAATAAACTAGCCCAGAATGAGGGTAGAACAGAAAAAGAGGAATGAAATGGAAAAACAGAGAAGGAAATAGGAGACGAATGAGTGTCTAAAGCAATTGAGAACCATAAAGATTTTAACATATACTGTGCTCTGATTAAAAAAAACAAAACTGGAAAATGGAGTGAAATTTTAATTTTTCAAGTGTTACATACTTAATATAAAGGAAAAAATTCATGCCTAAAAAAGTCATAACATAATAGAATGTTATTAAAATTAAAGCCATCATTTAAAAGGATGTTTAGAAAAATCTTATAACATGGAAATTGTTTACGTTATATTAAAAATAAATTGGATGTATTATAGGCATGATATGATCAGTAATATAAAGTTACTATACATATACATATATATGAAGAGTAAGAGACAATCTATTGGAAAATTAATGTGTTGTCTCTGAATAGCACTAGTGTTCTTTCTACTCCTCAAATGTTCCTAATTTTCTATAATAGACATCATTTTTATAATGCAAAAATGAACTTCACTTAAAATATTATCCATACCTATAATGGTTTTAGAATTAGGATATTAAGTAAAACTTAACTAGGTCTGACATGATTAAAGTTTAATTTTTGAATAATTATTCATTTACTATCCAGGTTATATAACATTAATTACATTAAATTCACTCACTTTTTCATTTAGCCATCCATTTCTCACTTGCTCTTTCATTCAACTATTTATTTTTAAGAATGCTTCATGACAGTGGTCAGCAAACTATAGCTCAAGGACAAAGTCCAGCATACTATCTGGTTTTGTAAGGCTTGCTAGCTGAGAACGGTTTTAAAATTTTTATAGTTGAAAAAAACTCAAAAGAAAAAGAAAAATACATTTTATAAGACATAAAAATAATATGAAATTCAAATTGCCTTTCTAGGTCACAGTTTCCTCATGTACAAAAGGAAGTGGCTGGTTTAAAAAAAATTATTTTTGGTTTTCCTTCTTGAGCCCAGTTTAAGAGAATACGATGCAGACAGTCCAAGGTAGCTCTAAGATTAACTGCATCACATATAATGGTAACAGGTTCCATGGCCATCTCAAGGGAAATAAAATACTGTATCATATTTTATTTTTTTTAGGGCCACACTCACAGCATATGGCAGTTCCCAGGCTAGGGGTTGAAGCAGAGCTGTAGCCGCTGGCCTTCACCACAGCCACAGCAACGCTGGATCCTTAATCCACTGAAGAAGACCAGGGATTGAAACTGCGTCCTCATGGATGCTAGTCAGATTCGTTTCTGCTGAGCCACGACGGGATCTCCCACTGTATCTTTAATTTTAAACTCCACCTCTGCCACTATCTACCTCATTATCTGATACAATTGAAACAATTCCACCTCTGAATTGATACAACTGAATTAACTGATACAGCTCCATCCCTGAAATTATCTACCTATCAAATCAAATCAAGAGCATAATTGGAGGTATATTTATAATTTTCAGACATAGTGCCCCAAAACTTAAGAAATCCACCTGGAACTGCTTTCTACCATACCTACACGTACATTTATGTCAGAGCTTTAAATAGCTAGAAATAGACCAGGTCAATGCTCTTTCAGGCAAATCCCATACTCTCAGGTATTTAGAACAATGACTGAGAATAAATTCCTGCAGCTGCCTAAAATGTTAAGAAGAGGATTGTTGAGGTATTTTAATGACTAAATCAAAGCTTTAAATGCAAGATTTTATGGCAATTTCTGTAGTTTCTTTCTAAATGTAGTATCTGTAATAGTATGTTGGGACAATGGCAGAAGGAAATTTTAGGTGACAAAATTAAATGCTAAAGGGAATTAGATTATGTTGTTGGTGTATGCCAGCTAACACAACTGCATGCGCTAGAGATGTGTATGGAAATATTCACTTAGGTCTAAATTATCAACCGTATGCATGTCAGATAAAAGCACTGACTTTAATAGAGGTCCTCAGGGAGAAAAGGACATACATTGCACAAACGGAAAGCCAAATACGTGTCAACTTTTAGAGTTCCTTGCATTATACTAGCAGTGGGGATATAATGTGATCCCACCACAGACATCTTTGAGGACATGTGACCAGGGCGGTCACATAGGGCCGGCATTTGGAAGTTCAGATAAGGCCTTATACTTGATTTAATGCCTTACTGTTGTCCTCCTGAAATGCTTAAAAGTGGTTGATCAAGGAGCTTTGCACTTTAATTTTGCACCGGGTCCCACTAATTCTATAACCGATCCTAGCCCCTATCCTCATGAAATTTCAGTTGTAGGACTCTACCATTAGGAACTTAGTGTCTGGAATGCTGGAGGTTATAAATCCATGTGCTGGTTATTCTCTGTTTGCTCCACTTCCCACCTAAATCCATTCTTTCCTAACCCTGACCTGTGCCCAAGTAGACATATAGTTGGGGGTGGGGATAGAATATATTTATTAGAGAAAATACTAACACATAGTTTTGTATTTCTCATTCAGCATTATATCATGAACATTTTTACACATATTTAAGTGTTCTTTAGCACATGATTTTTAATGTGTATAAAATTTCAAAGGATGAATGTCCTATAATTTATTTATCGTATCCCTACATTTAGGCACTTAACAATGTTTTCAACTATAAATATGAATGTACTTATTTGTAAGCTTTTCCTCTGATTTCTAATTTAAAATTCCTAGAATTGAAATTACAGGGTAAAATAGTATGACATTTTTAGACAATTAATACACATTGCCAAATCCAGAAAATCTATAACCACTTGACTCCCATTTGGGGAGTTCACCAATATTATTATCATTGTTTATTATTATCAACTCACTAATGAAAATGGCATTTTTTGGTTTTAAACTGAATTTATTTGAATAATATAAACATCAAATATTTTAAATGTGTATTGGTCATATGGGTGTCATTATCTTTGAACCACCTGCTCATTTATCCATTTTTCTGTGGGAACATTAGCATTTTGTTTTATACCAGCTTTTATATGCATAATGATTTATCTATCATATTTGTTTCAGGTTATCATTTTTAGGTAATCACTTTAGGTAATATGATGTGGCATACAATGCAAAAGACAGTGATTTCTTTACCATGGAAACATAATTCTTTGAATAAATGAAACAGGATAGAATTGTTTTTAAACCACTCCTTTTAACTTTCCTACCTTGCTCAATCTCTTACTGACATTCTGAAAACACAGCATAGGGAAGACATTACATATCATGAACCTGGTCTGGAAGCAAAGAAATACTCATTTAAATAGAAAGTGCTGTTTGAGAAGATAAGCATGTAGGTGGGATTCTCTTTCCATAAAGAGCAACTTTATTGTTGCACATCAGCTGTTTACAGCGGACCACACTGACCTGTGTACACTACCTCTCTTAACCTTGAACCTTTGCTTTTCAGACATGTTAAAAAAGACTTTTAAGTTAAAATCTGTTAAATTCCAAACACTTAATTCTGATTAAAAATCAAGGTAACAGAAATTGTATTTAAATCTACATAATTTTCTACACCCTCTAACCCAAGCTGCCAATCCTTTTTTTTTTATTTTTATTTTTTTTTTATTTTTAGGGACACAAACATGGCATATGGAAGTTCCCAGGTTAGGGGCTGAATTGGAACTACAACTGCCAGTCTATGCCACAGTCACAGCAACACAGGATCAGAGCTGAGTCTGTGACTACACTACAATACCACAGCTCATGGCAATGTGGGATCCCCGATCCACTGAGCAAGACCAGGGATCGAACCTGCATCCTCATTGATACTAGTCAGATTCGTTTCCAATGCTCCACAATGGGAACTCCCACCAGTTTTTTTTTAAATGAGAACCTCCCAGGATGGGACAGAGCCCAGTCAGTGAAGGAAGGACTCACCAAGTTCCCATCTGCCCATCATTCAGCATCTTATTTTATGTATATACTTACGGGGGCTATCTGGAAGACCCTGCAAAATTTAAAAACAATGATCAATTCTACAGGACAGTTAATCTAATTAATGAAATGGACTACAGATACAGTTTCAACCACAGGAAGATTATATAAGCATATAAATGAAAAAAAGCAACTTCCCTATTTTATGATCAAAGAGAAATAATGATTTAAGGTAGCGCCACTCACTACCAAAGAAATAAAAAATAAAAAAAAGTTCTGGTGACATGGTTTCTAATCACAAATAAAACCAAGTCTTTCTTTTAGGGGTAAGAGTCACAGGGGAAGGAGGGCCTGGACAAAGATGGCAAGGTTTTACTTTTCCTAAATACCAGTTCCTTTGTTTGCTAAATAGGGTCAGTCAAAGGTTTAGCTAACATTTGGGAGAAAAGAGCACATTCCAGATCATTTCAAATATATCCACATTTCATCCATCTTTTCAGGAAAAATTTATATGTATAATCCATTATCCATTATACTATAAGAGCAAAGAGATTATTTTATTAATAAGAAACTTTATTTTAATTCTGAGAATTAAGATTTTTTAAGCTGAATGCATAAACTCAGTGTAACATTTCCAGATTTTTTTCGACTTATGCCAGAAAATACAAGGGTTTATAGGCAATAGTGCCTTTCTTCTAATTAAATTTGTGGGTGGTTGATTACGAGTTATCATATCAGATAGAGCCACAGTACTATGCAAAGAGTTCACTAAAAGCTAATCATCTTCTAATACCAGGTAATTCATACACCCCTGTAGTTTGATATAATATGGGGAAATCATAGGATAATAGTATTTAGCAGCTGGTTGTGACATTAGCAATCATCTGGTGCAATTAACTCAAGGAACAAATGAGAAAAAATCTATGACCCAAATATGTTAAATGACTAGGTCATGGTCATGCAGTTAATTAGCAGCAAAGATTGAAATTGAACTTGGGTCTCCTAATAATATACCCAGTCTCCTCTCCACTGTACCTGCTGGCAAGCCTCCAGAGATCAGACTAAGTCAAAATTTATCCATATATTCAAGATCAATTTTGATGGAATAAGAAGAAAGTCATTCTAACATTAATTGGAAAAAGAATGGAACAGAAGTATGAATGCACAGTACAATCTTAACAAAATGAGAAATACATAAAATAATAACAGCAATCATCTCTAAATGGGAAGAATAGAGATATTTTATACTACATTCTTTATAATTTTGTTTTCTATAATATATTAATTATATACGTTCTCATTATTATACATTAGAAGAGATTGCATATTACATATTAAAGAGTAAATATTACAGAACATATATAAGATAAATGTTATATACATGTAATTAATTATAATATACTCATCACATTAAGTATATAATTAAGTATACTTATATACTTAATTACAATATTCCTACATTATAGGAAATTTACATCAGTGTTTCCGACAATATTATTAGTGTAACACAAGTCATCATATAAGATAGAGCCACAGAACTACACAAAGAGTTCAAGTTCATTAGGATGACACTCATAAAGAGATCTCTGTGGAGAAATCAGCTTTGGAAATACTGCAAACACTATCTCCAATTTACTGCTTCACAATTTATACTAGCATATTAATAGTTTCAAGACAGGATTCAGTAAAGAAAGCAACTTAAGTTTATGGGGCCATCATATCCTAGTTATCTGACCACGGCACAACTAAGAGGTATATGGTACACTTACTAAATTAGGTTTCACAGAACACACTTGGGGAAACCTCACATCTCTTTAAAAATTCCAAATCACCCATTCATGGGAAGGGCAATAATTTAAGGCTCTTAACTGAGCATTGCTTACAAATATTTTTATGGTACACATGTAAAATGAGCTCTAAGTTTGGAATGTATAAATAATTGGACCTCTATCTAAAAGGTTCTCTTTTTTTTAACCTGTGAATATGTAGCGAATTAGGCAACAAGGTGATTTTTACGAGTTATTACTGCAAGATTTCATGTTTTTTCTCATTGATTTTAATGTCCAAGATGATTAATTTTAATTTTGCTTCTGCCTCAAGACTTTCTTCAGAAGATCAATAATATTATAATTAAGAACATTAATTGAAGTTGGCTAGAGCCATGCCACTCTTTATCTTGGCCTGGACTCTAGTGCTTAAAAAGGGATTAGTTCAATGATGTTACTTTCACACCCAGGGCCTCGATCTTGCATGCCAACTTCAAAAATCTATACAAAGTAACTTGAAATATAACTTTAATATATATATCTCCTTCATTTCTCTCCCTTCCAAAAATTCATCCCATACTTATATTATTTCCTCTCAAATGTTTCCATTGACCTCAGCTATACGTTTCTTAGCCTCTTTGTGCCTCAGGTTTTTTTTCTATCTTTTCATCTATAAAATAGGAAGAAGAATGGCTCCAACCATCAAACGTATGTAAAAATTAAATAAGATACAACCTCAGATATGCTTAGAATAGTGCCTGCTTCATAGTACATCTTCATAGTGAGTATTAGGTATTAATCTGAAATGGGATATAATTTCTTCTCTCCCTCAGCTCTTTTCATTGGAAATACTATCTTCTCTTGGTTATGCAACATAAAAAAATTATGTCATCTTTGTTTTCTCTTTTATCCTCTCAACTCTACAAATTACACAGACACATTACACAAAATTTACCTTCATCATTCCTACACTACACACACATAGCCTGCAAAACATGCATACAATGTAATCTGTTTAAAAGGACATTTTCTTCCTTAGAAATCACTGTTAAATACATCCTTTTAAATCCATCCTGTACTCCTGCTTCCATATCAGGGTTTGTCCCCTTACATCTGAACTAGTATAGTAAGAGAGTACCTGGTTTATTGAAAATGATTTCTTTCCCAATCTATCCTGTGAGCAACATGCTCTAAAATTTTATTTTGATCCAGTAAGTTCTCAGCTTACAGAGTATCACTAACTTCCTGTTTCTTACGGGATAAAACCTAAACGTCAAAGACCATTTCAGGGTTTCTACAGATGGGCCACCAGCTCTATTCCATACTCCCCGAATGAAGTCTCCACTATAACTTCCATTCACACTATGCCACTGGGTTGAAATAATCATATTCCTTTCCTCTGTCTTTCCAGGTGGAACTAACTGATCTTAAAGACTCAGTTCCAAACACATTTCTTTATAAATCCTCCCCAAATACTTTCATTCTGATATAAACCTTTTGCCATCTTCTGAATCTCCATTTAACATATGAACTATTTAACAGATATCACATGCTTTGGGAAAGAGGTCTTTTGAATGCCTGTAAGGAATTTCCGTATGTTTGGCAGACGTGTGCAGGGGTAACAGGTCCTTATCCAGAGTAAGTGTCTCTTCCAGTAAGAAGAAAGCATTGCCCTTTCCATGTTGGAAGCAGTCCCATGTAATCAATCTGCCACCAGTTAGTTGGCTGATTTGCCCATGGAGTGGTGCCCAACTGGGGACTCAGGGTTGGCATCTGCTGCTGGAAAATTAGGTACTTGGCAATGGCTGTAGCCACTTACCTTGGTAGGTGGAAGGAGATGTTGCTGGGTATATGCATGCACAACCTCTGTCCATGCATAACTTCTAGCACCATGACTGCTCTGCTTATGAGCCCATGGAAATGACAGGAGTCATGAAAGGGGCTGACTGGTAGTCATGGAACAGGTCATCCTACTCATTTGCTTTGTAAGATTATCCTTTACTAAGGCTCTTTGTAGGTGAACATTCACATGGGACTCAAGTATTTTAAATATCTTCACATATTACCCAATCTGAGTGGATTCACATAGCTCTTCCTCAGACTTCCTTGTCACCAATTTTCCAATCCTATTATTTCCAAGTCCCTGACCAACCAGACCATGACCACAGCTCATGAATTAGTAAAGACTCTACCTTACTCTACCTTGATCTAATTCTCCTTCCAGGAAAAATAAATGATCAGGTGAACTGGTTGAAGGCAAGCCCACTGGAAGAATTTCTCTTCACCACAGTATTTCAGGGATGCCCAGATAAGATGTAGGTATGCAGAATCTCCAAAGACAAGGTGGGTGGGGTTATTTTAATGGAGACCAGTGTCAAAACAGCTTTAGTTCTGCTGCTGTCCACTTTCAGGGGGTGCCTATATGTGATGCAGAACAATCTATAAACCAGGCCCAAACTCACTCTTCCTCATCTAACTGATCACAGTGAATTCTTTATGAGGCCAAAAGTGTAGGCTGAGAGAGAAGGCAATGTAGCAGGACTAGGAACCATGGGCATTTAAGCTACTTACTTGCACAACTTACTTGCACTTTCAGGGCCTGTATTTCATATATACCCTAATGGAGTATTGCTCTATGTGCTTGAGGTACAGCTTGATGAATAACCCAACACCCAAAACATGATAGGTAGTTCAGGTCACATGCTAACTTGATAGGTGAGCAGGGCTTACAAGATAAATTCATTCTAACATTTCGATCTCCCTTGGAATACTAAGCCTTTGGATTCCTTCCTCTGCTGCATACCAAGGCAGTTCATGTTTCTCTGAGCCTTTTTTCCCAGCCTTCCTCAAAAGGAAGGACCTACAGAGAACTAAGAACCCTAAACTCAGCGAGGAAAATGGAATCCCCGAGTAGCAGGGAAGAGCAGAGACACAAAATTTTCAAAGATAAAGTGGGTGTGGTTACTCGAGTGGAGAGCAGGATCAAAGCCGTGACCAGGATAGTCTGGCTCACATAGACTAATAATGGTGTTGACTAGTAATGGTGTACATTGAAAAGGAAAAATAGGCAGTATTCTAAATTCTTGCTTGATCATAAAGTGCTCTTGGTCTACTGAACTGAAGTCTAACTGGAATTACCAAAACAAGGTCACGGTTCCTTAATCAATTCCCAGACTGGAACAAGTTTTCCACCCACAATCCTTTGAATGAAGGGGAGGCTGGCTCTCCTTGAGAAAGGACCCTGTTATACTGCCAAAGGAGACACAGGTCCAGGAAAAGCCAAGTAGTTTATACTTAATATCTTCTACAGTGCTGAAACATCCAGCCGATAACCTCTGCTTAAAGGGCTCATATTAAAAAAATTCTAGAGTTCCCGTCGTGGCTCAGTGGAAGAGAATCCTACTAGTATCCATGAGGATGCAGGCTGGATCCCTGGCCTCCTCAGTGGGTTAAGGATCCAGCATTGCTGTGAGCTGTGGTGTAGGCCACAGATGCAGCTCAGATCCTGCGTTGCTGTGGCTGTAGTGTAGGCTGGCAGCTGTAGCCCTGACCTGGGAACTTCCACATGCAGATGGTGCAGTCCTAAAAGGAAAAAAAAATTTTTCCCAATGCAACTTGATATTCCTTCCACCATAGTCCCAAACCCTTAAGATCCAATCCCACCTTATATGCCCCACACTTCTGTCTACATAACCCAGAAAAGCCATGTAATTTGTTTCAGTGTATAGTGAATGTCTTCATGGATCACATCTTGTTCTTCACCCCTGTGGGGATGCTGAGACTTGTCTACTTATAGATCTAGAAGCAGAGAGACTTGACAAGTATAGGCCCTGAGGAGAATCAACAGTAAGGCAACTACTCAAGGGAAGACCTGATTAGGTTTCTCAGTCAAAGCAGACCTAACTGCCTCAGGCACATGTGAAACAACTAGCCAGTCCCATTAACCTCCTTAGTTTGACTAAAACATTCTAAAGCAGCAAATGCATGACTACCCAGAACCTCACCTTCCCCAGGTATTTGATAAGGAGTATCCAGTAACATTGTCCTGTATATCTCTATTTCCACATCTGCCATGGATTACCAATCCTCTCTTTACCACTGGAAATAGAATCATTGGTGTCCTTAGATCTGATCAGATTACAGAACCAGTTCCAGCACAGCCAGAACCAATTCTGAAAACACACTCAGAAAACTCACCTTGAAGATTCTGTCCCTTTAAAGTAAGTTCTAATACGTAAATCCATTTCGGGCATCGTTCGACCAGAGAAGCAGAACCAGAAGGAGATATATATTGACATTTCCTGCCAGAATTTGGCTTGAAAGATTATGGGAGCTAGCTAGGCAAGTCTGAAACTTAGAGAGTGGGCCACCAGCAAGGTCCCAGGAAAGGACTGACACCCACAGATGGAATTCTTGTATCAAGGAAGTCTCACTTCGAATTTAAAAGTCGTTCAACCAATTCAATCAGACCCACTGAGTTTATCTAGGGCAGCCTCCCTTACTTAACTTTAATGGATTATGGACTCTAATCACATCTACAAAATACCTCTCACAGCAACACTATTTTGTAACACTATTTATATTTTATTGAATAATGGGGGACTGTAGCAAAATTAAGGGAGGAACTGAACAGAAATAAAAAGGCTGAGAGATTTGTTTCCAGATATGCAGAGTTTGAGATGCCTACTAGAAACCAAGTCAGTATATCAAGCAGGTGGTAAGATAGACATGTTCTGATTTGAGGGAGCTAAAGAAATACCCTTGAGAAACATCAGCTATTTAAAACCCTGAGACTGGATGAGATCATCTAGGGAGTAAGCCCTGGGGCACTTTCTTGCTCATAGGTTTAGACATGAATGATGAACCAGCTAAGGAGACGAAGAAAAACCAGTTGAAGCATAAAATGTAGCATCCTGGAATCCAACTGAAGAAAGCAGTCCAAGAAGGAACAAATGCTTAATGCATCAAAAACTTCAGGTTGTTCAGAGGAAAGGAGAAATGATGTGTGGGCATTGAATTTAAAAATGTAAATGCTGGAGTTCCTCTTGTGGCTCAGTGGGTTAAGAACCCAACTAGTATCCATGAGGATGTGGGTTCAATTCCTGGCCTTGCTCAGTGGGTTAAAGATCCACTGTTGCTGCAAGCTGTGGGGTAGGTCATGGATGTGGCTCAGATCTGGCATTGTGGTTGTGGTGTAGGCCCGCAGGATTCCAGCCCTGGCCTGTGAACTTCTATATGCTGCAGGTGTCACTCTAAAAAGCAGGGGAAAGCTGTTCACATCATGGCTCAGCAGTTAACGAACCTGACTGGCATCCAGGAGGACACAGGTACGATCCCTGGCCTCGCTCAGTGGGTTGAGGATCAAGCATTACCATGAGCCGTGGTGTAGGTCATGGACACAGTTCAGATCCCACGTTGCTGTGGCCCTGGCGTAGGCTGGCGGCTACAGCTCGGACTGGATCCCTAGCCTGGGAACCTCCATGTGCCATGGGTTCAGCCCTAAAAAGAGAGAAAGACAAAAAAATAAAATAAGAAAAATAAAAGAAGGGGGAAAAATGTAAATGCTACTTGGTGATCTTAAAGAGCTAATATGAAAGATGTGCTGGGATGAGTTCTAATAGACTCATGATGGGTGGTCTCATCAAAGCTATGAATGTTAGGATGTTGGCATTAGGTTGAGATGGGGAGGCTGAGATCTGAGAGGGCACTTTTGCTAAAGGTCAAGTAGAGAGAGGGATAAATTGTGAATATATGGAACTCAGGCACTCTTTTTGAACCCCTATAAAAAGAAGCATGGGGGCCATGAAAAGCCAAGGTGATTTATACTTGATATCTCCTAAAGTGCTAAATAGCCTATATGTATTTTTAATAGGGAAATAACACTCAAAATTGTTTTAATAATTGCTCAGTGGAATTACTACTTTTAATAATCCCCTTATCCATCTTACAACAATTATAGAAATTCCTGGGTACTACTTCCTCAAGCATCAATTATCAAGTATGCTATAGGAGGCCTCTGAAATAATTTTTTATTTAAAAAACTAATAATTCTGCAACACAAATTCTGTATTTTATTCTCGATTTATTCACAAATAAAAATAGTTCTGTGAATTTTGTTATCACCTAGCTTAATACAATGTTTCAAGATAAATGCATCCAGGGCCTGGAGCATAGAATTGAAAAGAAGTACAAGATAAAGTCAAATGGTGTCTGTGTGTGTGCACATGCTAATACTTTTTATGATCTTTTTTCTTCTTTAGAATTAGAATTTAAGCAGATAATTTAAAGTATGAAAGGCCTTGAAATAATTTGAAGAAAAGATAACATGTCCTGAATTTTCTCTAAACTTTCATGAATTGTAAGAATTGTCTTATAAGAATTGCATATTATTTTTTTTATTTGAAAGTTAACTTCTTGCAAAATACAACTGCCTATTCAACACAAAGAAGAGTAAACAAAGCTTAGATGGCCCCAGAAAACTTTCGCTGAGCTGAAAGGGTGATTTATATTCAGCTTTGACTGTGTATGGTTATCAGCTGAGCCAGCTGAGCGATAACTATCCCGGTCTCCTAAGGGAGACCAGATCTGCTTCCTCCCTGCCTGGAATGATGCAAGGGGAAATGGCTGAAGCACCAGCGACACTATCACAGCCTCCAAAGACCAGATCTCAGAAGATGAGCCTGGTTTAAATATTAGTAAGGTTAGTAACCACAGCGCAAACAATCAGTTATGTTTTCACTTTCTCTTTGCTTATCTGCATATGAGGGCATTTGCACCCTAGCCTGCATGCACACACAGACACATGAATGCCTTCCCCACTAGCCTGTGAGGTTACATGAGCCACCAAGTTGACGTCCTCTCCCTGTCTAGTTTCAATCCGATGACCATTCTCTTCACCCCTTTGCATGCACCTGCAACTCCTCCGCCCCTCTCATTTCAAGGTAAATTCTTGGCAAAGTAACAGCTTTGGTTGATCCCTGTCTACTCCCTAACCAAACCTATGTAACTGAATGAGGCTGTAGAAATGAGGTTGGCGAAGCCCTCCACACAGACTGGTTTCACTGTAACTTGATGACAGAGGACTTCAGCAGGGCACTTGGTGCTGCCAGGTAATTATGGTTGGTGCTCCGTATCTGTGGGTTCTGCATCTTCAGATTTAACCAACTACAGATAATATATATATATACATATATATATTTTAAATTCAACAGTGTTTCCAAAAGCAAAACTTGAATTTGCTGCTGGGTACTGGCAACTATTTACATAGCATTTACATTATATTTACAACTATTTGCATAGTATTTATAGTATGTATCAGGGATTATAAGTAATCTAGAGATCATTTAAAGTATATGAGAGGATGTGTGTAGGTTACATGCAAATACATAAGGGATTTGAGCTTGAGCATCCGTGAATTTTGGCATCCACAAGAGTTTTGGAACCAATCTTCTGCAGATTCCCAGGGACAACTCTATGCTATCTTCCCTAGTCCAGTCACTCTGTCACTCTCCTTTAATACATCCTCTTTTTCCTCAAACCGTCAATGCCTACTCTCTCAGTATCATTCCCAACTGATAACCCTGCTTCGCACTGGACAAAAAAAAGAAAACCGGAATCCATCAGAACAACACTTTCACATTCTCCCCCCATACATCTAAGCACCTGCCAGCATCCAGACTCCCACAGTTTATCCTCCCACAGATGAGCCATCCATGGTCTTATTTAAAGATGATGCTTCCACTTGTATGGAAGCTCCCACTCACTCACTCATTCACTCCAGGACATCTCTCCAGCAACTCTCCTGGTCTCTCCTTTATCATCAGATTTTTCACAGCCTACTGGATTATTCCCATCCACATACTGTAATTTCTCCTGTCTTATTAAGTGGCTCTCTACCTCACAAGCTCTGGCACAATTTCTGAGCAACATTTCAGGGAGCGCTGAAGGAAATAGCTCTTTGATGTTTAAAGGGAAATGGCTACACTTGCTTTTCCAATGACCACTCTCCCCTTCACTCTTAAGCCCAGTGTCTTTCAGGCTTCACTCCATCACTGCACTAAAAGTGCTGAACCCCAGTGGCTACATGGGTCAGCAGCACTATGCACAGTCCCTCATTCCCTCTTACTTGATGTACATTCTTTTAAAATAAGACCTGGCATATACTAGGTGCTTAGCAGTGTGAGTTGCTCAATTACATTAGAGGAGAAGGAAACAGCTTTCCTGATTCCCCCCGCCCCAGCAGATAACTCCTTTTTCTGGACTATCTCTGTCCAGAGATGAGACTGCACATGTTTCATTAATGTATTGACTCAAAGAGTTTTTATTATATGGTTTCCTGCCTGCCTTTTCCTCAGACTGTGAGCCCCTCCAGGCCAAGACCTATATCTCATTCCCTCCTGCACCCCAGCATAGTGCCTGACTGGCACCCGCGTGCATTCAACATTTGTCAAACCAACATTTTTCAGAAGGAATTTTCTTTTCTTTCTAAAACATTATAGTTACATTATAGAAAGTTGGCAAAATTCAAAAGAGTGGAGGAAAAAGATGAAAAACCCACATCCCCACTACCAAAAAGGTGAGCATTTTGGTGTATATCCTCCTAATGGCTTTCAATCAAATGTTTTTAGGATTTTTCATTTTATACTATTTTAATTGTTTGGCCACCTAGCAGCATATAGAGTTTCCAGGCCAGGGATCAGATTTGAGCTGCAGTTGTGACCTACGCTGCAGCCACTGTGCCAGCCCTGGGATGGAACCTGCATTCCGGTGCTCCAGAGACACTGCTGATCTCACTGTACCACAGGGGTAACTCCTCCATGCACATTTTTAATGCTTGTTTAAAAAGACTTTTTGACCTAAATCCATATGTGTACACACTCCTGTATCTTGATTCTTAGACATATTAGAAGGAGCATAAATGCAGAAGTTTAATATTGTTTTAAAAGGATACACTGTATTCCATCAGCTGAGTAAAGCAGAATGCTTATCCACTGGACTTTGGTTGAATATTTGAATTGTTTCCATTTCTTAAAACAGAATTATAAAGGGCTTCACTTAAGCTATTCAATAGAGACAGGCAACCTTCTTGACTCTGATGTGCTAATCTAGGGAGTTGCCAAACTTTCCAGTTAATTTAACAGATGGCACTATCCCAGTCTCACGGCATGAGAATATGGATTTCATTTTGATGCCAAACGAACTGAGGGAGAAGATGTCCCCTTCTCCCCACAAAAAGGTTTTACATTAAAACTATAGAGGCAGTTTTCAATAAAAAAATATTCCACATTTCTTTGGGGAAATTTCCATCTGCCATCCGCAAATACATGATGATTGCAAAGGTGCAGGTTGCTTTACATGTTAAGAAAATGTGCTTCCCAGGACTTTATTTCGCCTCTGCCAGGTCTTTCTATGCCAGGAGGAATTAGTGACTTGTGACCTTTACTTTTTGACCCAGGGGTCATAGTCATAACAGACTCAGACTCTTGGGGGTAGCTATTAACTGAAGTTTCCGCAGAAATATTGCTGAAGTACCTAATGCCTGAGGCTGTTGCATCTATAGGTCTGGGCAGGAAGGAGTGAGCTCAGTAGCATTTCTTTCTTCTTTGTTACCCTTGGGTTCTAGCCTATTAATTCTGCAACTGGAAGTTCAATGTGAAGTGCAAATTCAATATTGTATTGTAGTACTTTTGCTTAATTTAACTTTCCTACAGAAATACATGGTAAAAACTGAACACACAATTAAATTTCTCCTAACACTACCAAAAATAATTGATCGAATTTGCTAATACAATAAAAATGTGAATTACTGGATTGAAAACACACAGATAGGTTTTTAGACTAAATTACCAGGTGGTATCCATAAATTAAACATGGGAAAAGTTGTTTTAATCTCCTGGAAATGAGACATGCGTATTCTTTTATCCTCACTTTCAAGGTAACTGTTAAGAGCTGATAATCTGATTTATGCCTGGAGTTGAAAGAAAGATAACCCAAGTTTAAAAGACTTTAACACAAAATTCAAAACTGCAGGTACTAGGCAATGAAGGTTTTGCTTTTCCCTAATGCCTTACCTAATTTTTCTTTGTATGCAGTTGTTTAATAATAATAGATATCCCTTAGTTAAAACTTTCTATGTGCCTAGTACCAGGATCAGCACCTCAGAAACAACAGGTAACTAATTTTCCTAATAACATTGTAAGACAGGCATTATTGTACCCATTCTACAGATCAAAACCTTAAGACAAAGAATTGAACCTGCCCCAAATCACACTGATAGAAATGCTACAATTATTATTCAAATATAATATGAAATAAAATTCATATTTTATGGCAAGACAAAAAAAACTTAAACATAAACATTTTTCTCTGCCTTTTGGCTTCCTCTCTCCCCTCTACTGTGCACTGTATGTCTGCATTAGGTCAACCACCCCTCCCCATCAACAGAAATACCTGCTCAACCATAAAGAGCAACGTTCTCCCAGCAACAAGACAACTCCCTAAAAACTTTCCTTCTTCACCTTGTAAGGGGTCATATGACCCACGAAGATGACTGAGAACTGAATTATGTAAACTGTCAACATAGGTTATTTGATGAATAGCACCCCCCTCCCCCATCTCAAAAAACTTATGTTAACTGTATCTTGACTTCTAACAGGCAGAACAGTTCTCAGAGCTTTCTGAGATACTCTTCCCAGGATATAATCCTCAAATTTGCTTGCAAAATTTTCCATTTATTTCTTAGATAGACTGGTTAATTTTTCATTGACAGCAGGAGCCCTTGTAACCAGCCACAGAACTCTCCTTGCTTCTCAATGTCGCTGTATCTTGTTCTAGCCTTATGTGCTTTCTTCCTGAACATATACCTCTTCACAATACCTTGTAACTTTCCCTTTGCTTTTACACTTTCCTCTTTCTTGTTCCTTAAACTGACCGTAAAATAGAACAAGGATCCATCTTAAAGGTAATTTTTATTTACGTGATTGCATTTTATGTTTTATATTCTGAGTTTATGCATGTGATTGAATGTTTTAGAGTACTTTTAAAACTTGAAAGAGCATAGCTTTGCCCTGACACTCTTAGGTGAGGTCAGAAGACTAGAGAGGGTGGAGGAGGAACAAAGCACTTACCCTAAATGGAATAATACTCTGGTCAAGTGTTTGCCTTGAGGACTAGGTCTTTGTTTTAGAAAATGATCTGGGATTATTTCAAAATGATTCAACTTCTTCTTCCCCTGCCAGAGCAGTTGAGGGATTCCCCCCCACCATGTTCACCATGAGATTCTGGTGGGGTCCTTGAAGAAAACTCTGTGAACATGGGCCCCCCTCCAATACCAAAAGTTTCTCCTGGCCACGTGAGTCCACACTTGGCCTCTAGCAGTTCCTCAAAATTATCATTGCTATCTTTCTATCAGTTTATAGCTTGGCAACTTCTGCTCCAAGGAGTCAGATCTCAGCCATTACCCTCTAGATTCATGTGTTAAGATTTGGGATGGTGGAATGAGCTGCAATCTCAGTTCTCTAAGGGTCCACAAAAGTGGTTACTTTTCAGTTTGTCCAGGCTTTTTCTTGCAGGAAGGGCAAGAGCAATAACTTCTAGATCCTTACGTGTTGGAACTAAAACCATAGCCTTTCACTTATCAAAACTACCATGAGATAACCACCTCACACCAGTCAGAATGGCCATGATTAACAAGTCCAAAAACAACAATTGCTGGAGGGGGTGTGGAGAAAAGGGAGCCCTCCTGCACTGTTGGTGGGAATGTAAGCTGGTACAACCACTATGGAAAACAGTATGGAGGTACCTTAGAAAACTATACATAGAACTACTATACATAGAACTACCATACATGGAACTACCATATGAGCCAGCAATCCCATATATCCAGACAAAAATTTCCTTGAAAAAGACATTTGCACACGCATGTTCACTGCAGCACTATTCACAATAACCAAGACACAGAAACAACCCAAATGTCCATCGACAGATGATTGGATTAGGGAGATGTGGTATATATACACGATGGAATACTATTCAGCCATAAGAAATGTCATTTGCAGCAACATGGATGGAATTAGAGACCCTCATACTGAGTGAAGCAAGTCAGAAGGAGAAAGACAGATACCATATGATATCACTTATAACTAGAATCTAATATACTGCACAAATGAATCTTTCTACAGAAAAGAAAATCACGAACTTGGAGAACAGACCTGTGGTTGCCAAGGGGGTGGGGGAGGGAGTTGGAGGTTATGGGAGTCTGGGGTTAATTACTGCCTCGGGGATTGAAAAGCAAGGAGATCCAGCTGTATAGCACTGGGAATGATGTCTAATCATATGTGACAAAACCATGAATGTACATATAACAGGGTTACCACATGGTGCAGTTGGAAAATTTGACAGAAATCTGTAAACCAGCTATAATGGAAAAATAAAAAAAAGTAAAATAAAAAAATTTTAAACAGCTTTTTATTTTATGCAACTGAACATTTTCTGGAACACAGATAGTGACTAATAGAAGAAAAGCCTATTTTTTATTCTTGTTTCATTTAGCTATTGCTTGAAATACCGATGACATTCAGAAATGTATCACAAATAAATGAAGTTTCCAGCAAGGGCAGCATCTAAATCACCTGGAATCTACAGAACCATTAAATAATTTTCATATCTTCCATGAAGAAGATACAGGTAAACCATTTGCTATGTTAAATGTCTCATATTCTCATGGCTTTATGTTCTTTGGCTGATAGACGCATTTAGATTCATTTTATTAGAAACCATAATACTAGTCTCTCTTAAATTACCCTCAAAGTTGTAAATGTCCTGATTTTCCTTATAGACCATTTCTATTCTAGAATATAGTTACTACGGAAACTAGTTCAAACTAAATGTTTATCAACAATGGTAACAACTGGAAAGCAGAAGTTATGGGAATTTTATAGGAAAGTTGTTGTAAGCTTACAATATTTTAAACTCAGAATGGAGAAGGCTCTGCCGAGAAAAATAAATTGTAATTAGTTTAGTGAAGGAATGGGCTAGATCATTTGGCATGATATTCAGGAGGAGGTTGATAGTTGAACAGAACTGAGATGTTCTAAAGAGGCAAATGACCAGCTTAGAAACAGCCACTAGGATTGTGAAAAGACCTTACTTCATGTTATGAAAACAATTAAGAAACAGAGGTAATCTAGAAAAGAGAAACTCAAACAACTAAAAAAATATCCTCAAGTATTAAAGGACTGAAAGATTGAGATGCAAAAGCTTCAACAAAATCAGTAAGGCTCCAAGTGGTAGCAATAGTGTTAATATTTAGAAATTATAGGAAGAAGTGAAGAGGAATATCTTAATCACAAAAGTCAAAGATGGAATAGGTTACCTCTAGATTTAATAAAGACCTTATCAAAATAAGTTGAACTCAAGGCAAATAATTATATGTGTAACTGGGTCTTAAATTACTTTAAATCCTTACTTAAAAAAGGCAAAGTACTAAAAAACAAATATAATTTTGCCTAATGACTAGTACATTGCCTAGAATATAGTGGGTGCAAAAATTATATCCGTTGAACCAACTTAAGAGACAAGTGACCACTTGGGGAAGGGAAGCAAAGTTGCAGGGTGGATTCAAGCTTTTGAAGGATGGCTGGCAGATGAACTTCCAAGGCCCTCTGACTGAAAAATTCCATGACTGTGTTTACTTAGGCACACAGTCTTTAGTAATAAAGTGCAGTGGTTACTCTGCTTTTGTATAAGAGACTTAGAGTTAACAAAGCTCTTTTACACATATATCCTACTTTATCCCTGTAGTAGCCCTCTAAGGCATAGAAGGCTGGGCAGCAGAGATCAACCATTGAGAATTCTGTCAATGTTACATCTGGTAAACAGCAGAGGCAAGATTCTAACTTGTGGTTCAAAAGACATTCAACCCCCCCTTTATCAGGTAAAATAAACCCAGTTTCATCAGCCCTTCCTTAAGGGTCCTAGTTTTAAATCCTTTCTATGGGTACCTTAAAGTGCACATTAGCTAACTCTGGAGAGTAGAAGGAATAATATTTTTGAGACTCTTCATCTCAGTCGCACTGACTATTGATTTTGATGGACCACGATGTTGTCATGTGGTTACAGACTCTCCATGGATATGGCGTTCCAAATGATTAAAATAATTGCTAAAAGTTGTTGAAAATGTGTATGTGTCTGATGTAGCTAAGCCTTTTACATGCCTTATCTGAGTTTATGCTTACAGAGTCCTATTGGAAAGGTACCATTAATTATTATCCTAATTTTACTACTGAAGCCAAGAAAATAGGGTAATTTGCACAAGATTATACAATTAAATGTCAAAGTAGGGACTCCAGCTCAGGCAGTCTTACCCTAGAAACTGTGTGGGAAACCTTTTTTTTTTTCCCCAACTTCATTGAGCTATAATTGCCATGATATTACATTGTGTAAGTTTGAGGTGTACAAAATGTTGACTTAGATATTGCAAAATGATTTCTACCATAGCTTTAGCTAACTAACACCTGTATCACATCACATAATCACCATTTCTTTTTTTGTGGTGAGAACTTTTAAGATCTACTTTCTTAGCAACTTCCAATTATATCATATGGTATGTTATTAACATTAATCACTATGATAGACAGTGCCTCCCCAGAACTCATTCATTGTAATTTTGTAGAAGCCATGCTCTTAAACCCAACATGACTTGGCTGTGAAAATCTCAGTTAAGTCTCCCATCAATAAGTCACTGATTAATGAAACACTCTCTCCAGATCTTTAGTGTAATCATTGCACACATACCAAACAGGATATGGACAGCATTGCTTGTTCATTGGCAATACCACTGTGTGGTTCCATTACTCGCTGCTTCAATTTTGATTTATCTTTCCTGACTTTTCAAAACAGGGAACAGACAACAAATTTGTAAAAGGAACTTGCAAATTCAATCTGCCTAGTTCATTTAGGTATTGGGTGTTAACAGGTGAGCCCTGCTGTGTCTTGGAACCAACTCTAGTTAGTGGAGGCAGTGTCGTTGGCATATTATCATATCTTATACATAAGAATGGCAACTACAGTAACACGGAGACAAGAGCAGATATCCAATAACATCTTGGAAAACACAGCTTTCTGATTTTCCTTTGCACCTGAACTAAAGAAATCCTTTTAAAGTTAAAATCCTAGAAGGAGAATATTGCCGCATTTAGCCTCTGATGAAAGCAGTGTTGACACCACTTAGGCTTGATTTAAAGAGCTTTCTCCTTCCTAATGTACATTTCTAGGTAATGGCCTTGCCAGAGAGGTCTTTGGAGAACGCATATGAGCTTATAAAAACAAAGGTAAAATTATGCACTAAAATTTTAGCAGCCATTATTTCTGGCTTGTGAAATTGTGCTTTTTATTTTCTTCATAGTACTGCCCTGTATGTTTTAAGTTTGTCGGTGAGTCTTTCTTTGGCAAGGAAGACAGTTTGGATTTCATCTGTTTCTGCTAATCAGGTTAAGGTGACCGAAGTATTACCAAATGCTCCTTCCATCTCTTACTTTTCACCTCTGCAAACAACTCTACTATTGGAAGTTTCTATGGGTACCTGGAAGTGAGGAACTAGAAAAACAGTCTCCAGAGGCTCTTGGTGAGCAAACTCTGATTGCTTCATAGAAGTCAGGCTCGGTAGCAGCAAATGAAAATCCAACGTTGTGCAAGATGGCACTGAAGCTGCTGAAGACTTTAAAGTTTGTGGCATAATTTAATTTAATAGGGTAATGAGAAATGTGAGAATTAGAAAGAAAGAAAAAGAGCCAATCATATATTGGAGGGAATAAAACCCTTTAAATATAGAAAATCGCTTATTAGATATTCCTTTCAGTTAAATCCAAAGTACAGCACCCACAGAACAGAGTTATGGCTCTGGGGCCATTCTCTACTATTTGATAGATTTTTGATTAATAAATGCTACTTAAAGGCATATTCAAAATATCCTACTTTGAGAAGTGTCCCATCAGATGAACAAAAGGCCTTCAAAGATTTAAATTCACTGGTGGGGATTTAGTACAGACTCACCCAAAGCACTGCTTTAATCTTGATATCTTTTTTTTCTTTTGGCTAATAAAATAAAAATCCTTCCTGTGATCAGAGGCACAGATCAAATCCCCAGGATTAAGATTTAAATGAGTGAGCAATCAAAACAGGCGTTCTAACAGAGGTTTAAGACGGTAAAGGAGTTGCACAACTTAGCACAGAAGTAGACTGAATATAAGCTTTTAGCAATATTAATACTTGAGTTTCCTCCAAAATAATAATGGCTCTGAACTTATAAAGCTATAAAAATCTCTGTGAGAATAAACCAATCCTGGGGACAGCTGAGCCCCCTATTTAAATTTCAGCGAGTGAACATAATGCAACGTCACTCTTGGTTAAATTTCACACATTTGTTTGCAAGCAAGATTTTCACAATACAATGAAACTGCTCTAAACTGGAGTGTATGAGGACACTGGTTCTAGTTGATTGAATTTTATGGTTAATGTAGGACTCATTGACCAAGTTGTCTGAGTTTTTTTGTTTTTTTTTTAACATTAAATACTGCAAGTTTTTAAAAATTAGCTTCTTTTCCAGCCTTAGTAGAAGAATATAAAAATACTAATGATGATGATGATAAAATTATTTACTCTTGGATAGACGCATATCACACTATTTTTATTTTTTGTGACCTGTATTTGTAATTTTGTATATATAAAGCATAAAATATTGGCCTTTTTCTCTTTGGCCTTTTTCTCTTTTATCTAAGGTATTCCTGTAGCTGTCTTTTTGTAAACCAAATTTCTTCTATCTCTTTGTTTCCTTCTTATTTTCCAAAGTAGAACTTAGTAATTAAAAGTTTGGTTTCGTTGCCTTCCAATTAGTCAGAGGTTTACGGTATGATCCCCTGGAATTGATAAAGATACAATACAATCAGTGGCATAAACAAAGAAATTAGGAACTTTAACAGAAAGTGTTTTATTTCAAATGACCTAAAGCTAACCTTGAGTCCAATCCTTCTGCTGTTATCAGGGATGAATTTAGATTAGGTACAAAGGAGATCCTGAAAGTTTCATTCCATTGTTGCTAGGTTTTAAAAAGTGAGGAGAGAATAAGGAATAAAAATCAAATATTTGTTATCTCCTATGAAAAATGATGTGCATAAAAGTCAAACAAAACCCAGTAAAGGGGGGGGGTATGTTTGCAGTATTACAATCCTAGACTATGAAAGACAATTAGGATCTAAAATGTCATTTTATATTGCCAGTCATATCAAATTGGAGCCAGAAAAAATGAGAAGGCAAAAGCAGATATTCTCTGCAGATGATTTGGTACTCTGTACCTTTAAAATCATAGACTTGGAAAATAATAATGATTATAAAGCAGTAATGGCTGCCATTTATTAAAACTTTATTACATGCCTGGCATTATGCTAAACACTCTATGCCATTTCATTTAATCTTCAGAATCCCTCTACACAATATTATCACTCTCAATTCACAGATGACAATATGAATCTTGCAGGGGTATAACACTTGACAAAGTCACACATTTAATAGGTTAAAGAGACAGAACTTGACATAGTCCTGATTCCAGAACTTGCACAAATAACTGACAGAACATTCCAGAAGTACATTTCTCTTCCCAATAGCAGGATATTTTCATAAAAGCTTCTAAGTTATTTTTAAAGAACTCCAGGAAACTGCAGTCTCAAAGATAAACAAAATCTATATTTTAAACCCATGATTTTTATACTGTGATGATTCATTAACTCCCCTTTCCTATTTATTCTTCTCAGCATATTTGAGATAATCTGTTATGCTGAGTAGGCGATTTCTGCACTTTCTCTTTTTTATCTTAACCCTGGCAAGCATATTAGAGACAGAAGTTTGACTAAGAATGCATTTCAATGCTGACTATTAATTCTGCAGACTGCATGTCAAGGAATCTCAACTGGCAAACCAAAGGATCAGGTATGATTGCTGATGGAAGAAGAGCTCTTTGTAGCTTTGCTCCTTTCCTGACGCTTCTGTTATAATCTCTGTTTCCTGCTTTCTATTACAGAGAATATCCTAGGTTGTGTCTGGTTTCAAATGATTCCGTCTCTTCAAAGATGTTAGCTCCTAGCAGCCATGGCTAAACTCCAACCCCAACCCCCTGTGACTCTCTGGCCATGGAGAATTGAACCAGTGTGACATTCAGTTTCAAGATTAAACTTAGCAGACTCTGGTACCCCTGAATCAGAAATTCTAAATAGAGAGTCAGAGACTGGTAGGTGTTAATAGCAGAGTTATTTTAAATAATCTAATTGAAATAATCTAAGAAGAAGGCCAACAGAGTCATACTAACAAGGTTAGAGATTCAATCTGGTTTTGGTCCTTTCTGAGACAGTGGGTCAACTTTTTCCTTATATGCATTTAATCTAATTAATGGAAATACTGCATTAAATAAAATATGGGGGGAGTTCCCACTATGGCTTATTGGAAACAAATCCAACTAGTATCCACGAGGATGCATGTTCAATCCCTAGTCTCGCTCAGTGGGTTGGGGATCCGCTGTTGCCTGTGAGCCGTGGTGTAGTTCCCAGACATGGCTTGGATACATGTTGCAGCGGCTGTGATGGAGGTCCACAGCTGCAGCTCTAGTTCAACCTCTAGCCTAGGAACTTCCATATGCCGTGGCTGTGGCACTAAAAAGCCAAAAAAAGGAAAAAAAATAAAATATGGGAATGTGTCTACTGCACAGCATTTGTTCAATAAGTATGTTGAATGAATAAGTGGTATGCATACACAAGTGATTTCTTTATCTCAATCACTCAGAAACAAAAATTTATTTCATAACAATAGAGATATAAAATAGAAATGTGAACTTAACTGCAAACTTCTATGGCCCAGAGCTAACCACATATTTCTCTTTTTGCAACGTCCCACTGGCTATCATAATAAACTCAAAGTCCTTAGACTTTCTTGATCTGTTTCTTGTAGTCTCTGAGCTGCACTCAACTATTCTCAGGTACTGAAATGCAAACTATGCTGTCAAATTCCTCTTGGCCTAAAATGCCTTCTGTATACTTCTTCAAGTATTTACTTTTAAAAGACTAAACTTGTTTGTTACCTCCTCTAGGAAGCCCTCTCCATTGCTCCTTCTAGCCTAGATTAGGTTTCCTCTTTCCTGTACATACAAAGCCCTTATTTCCATCACTGTATTCACTAACTATAATTGAGGAGGGGGGAGAAGAAGCAGCAGCAGATGCAGAAGAAGGAGGAGGAGGAGTAATAGCAATAGCAGTAATAGCAGTGGAAGAAGAGGAGGAAGAGGAAGAAGAAAGACAGAGCACTATTTACTCTTAGAATATTACAACAAAATCAAATATTAGATTTTTTTACTTGTTTCCACTAGGAGACTGTGAGTTCTTTGAGCCTAAAACTATACATTCTTGAAGCTCGAATTCTAAGGATTTACTATGTATCCAAACAATGGTAGATAGGTGCTACATAAAATTTATTGAAAGGAGGAAAAACCAAAACATTTCTATTAAATAAACTAAATCATAGGCCAAGTGATACACTACACACTAGATACACAGAAATGAACAATGCAGATATATGCTCCTTAAGCTCCTGGAGCTTATAATCTAATGGAGAACATAAATAATAAATATAAATTGAATGTGATGGTTATCTTGAAAGGTGAGGGACAGGGTACTATGGCAACAACCACAGCAATTAACTTCATCTATGGAAATGATTCTCCAGCTTTGTAGCTCATAACAATCTCTAGGGACATTTGCTCAAAATGTAGATGCCTAAACCCAATCTTTTTCCTCAATAGGTCTGAAGAGAAGCTATGAAAGTTAAATTTTGACATACACTTCCCAAATGATACTAGTACAGGTGATCTGAAAAACACACTTGAAAAAACACTAATATGGGGGCCAAGGTTTCTTTGCTGAGGAAGGTAATCTTAATTTGAAATTTAAGTGGTGAGTATTACTTAGCCAAGTTGGTGAGGATAAGGAACAAACAAGGAGTTTCCGGCAAAAGAAAACTAGGTGAGGATCTAAAAGAGAAATAGGACAAATAATCATAATGCCCTTAACAAGAAGTTTGAATGATAAGTGAAGGGCTAGAGAGAATGTATAGGTCATATGGAAGGTCTGAGAGGCCATGTTAAGAATATGGAACATTAACCTAAAGGCAAAAGAAAAAGCACAGAAAGTCTTGAAGCCTGACATCCTCTCTGTGACTCAGCTATTTGGTCTATAATTATAACAGCACCATAGACTCTAACAATATAACAGCACCATAGACTCTAAGGATTACATGGAAGTAATGCCTGGCATAGAGTCAGCATTCAATAAGTTATGTTTTGTCGTGAGGGTACCATTTACATTTGCACCACTTAAAAATTACAGAGCTGAGGGTGGGGTTCAAACTAAATGAAATGCTGAATAAATTACACAGCCAAGTAACTTGGTGAGTCTGGAGAAAGTAGGGGCAAAGGTGGTAGTGTGAATGCCTGGAAAATAAGCATGATTTAAAGAAACAGAAGGTTTTATAGGATGAGCAGAGGTTTTTCAGACCACAAATGCTTAAGAGCAAGATATAGAACCAGAAATGATTTACCACTGAAACTGGCCTGGTAGGCACTTTTTAATTAGTAGCATTAGGAGAGTAGTCGAAGCTGGCTTTATGAGAAGAGTTTAATTACTGTCTTTGAAACTACAACCCATGAGTCAGGAAGAAGCAGCTCAGCAAGAATGTGTGTGGCTCTAAGTCAAAGCCTAATTCTCAGTCCGGTTGAGCTAAGCCATTAAAATGCTGGCTAATCCTTGAATATGTCCTATAGTTTCTCATCATCACTTTTCCTCAGGTAAAGCTCAGAAGAATGCAGTTTAGGATTGCTGACTACTTGTGTCTCCTCACTTGTCATCTCATCTTTCTATCTTCCAAGTGCTCAGTTTACAGACCAAATGAGCAAAATCAGGTCCAAGTGAGTAGCATCCAGCCTTTGGTGGCTCTTACCTGAAAGCATCTTAAAGCATCCCTTCCAGGTGGCAGCCAGAGATGCTTAGCTTGGAGAAATCTGGCCTACTTGCACGAATTTTGTGCATCAGAAGAAAACAGGTGATACCTTCCATGTTTTATATCTTCAATTATGTTACTGGTTATTAATCATGGCTATTATCTGGAGAGATTTTCTTTTTTTTTTAAGATGATATTTCAACCATAAGAGAATCCAGAGATTCCAGATGAGAATGAGAAGACATAAGAACAGGACAGGATGGAAAGGGGCTCTCACTGCAAAGAAAAAGATGACCCAAAGGTCTTTGCAATAAAAATGATTTCTAGATTCCACGAGGATTAAGATTTCCACAGCAAAGATTCCAAAACAGATACAGCCTTGCCCAGTATTTCTGGAGTTCTGAGGATGAAATCATATAACAGCTCTAATAATTAAATGTCTCCATGCATTAACTTATTTAACATTTGCTCCAGACCTTGAAAGTAAGCATTATCATCCCTTTCCATACTTGAGTAAAATGAAGCTTAGAGAGACCTGAAGATAAGGGTGGTTTGGGGCCAGAGACCTGGGTTTGTGTCCTAACTACAGTTACTAGCTTCATAATATGATATGAAATGATAATGATGTGATATAATATATTATATATGATACATACATTATATGGTATGATATACGATATGATACATGATATGAGAGTTCTTAACCTCCAAACCTTAAATACATCATTAGTACGGAGAAGATAATAATGGTTTCTACCTTCAAGGAGTTTTGAGGGCACTGAATTAAATAAGATTATCTTGGCACATAGAAAACTGTTGATAAATATTAGCTGCAGTAAATGGCAAAACTCTGATGCCCAAATCAGTCATCTTGGCTATTAATCTCCCTCACTATGGTTTCAGATTCTGTCAGGATAATTTTTCTACAGGGGAATATGCCACTTACTTTGTTGGTTGGATCTGAATCCTTTCAACACAGTCAGTGGACCAGATCCATCTATGTTTGGACAGAATATTTCTACTTACCTAGAGGACTTTGATACGAGTCTTGGCAACTGATTCAAAAGGTTTGATCTCATCTCTGCCGTACGTATACCTCCCAAGTGTATCAGTTACCTCTCATATAGTAATGCTGTGCAACAACCATAAAAGCTCAGTCTACAGTCAGAAACATGGACAAGTCCATGAGTTGTCTGGATCATTCTGCTGTTATGGGCCTAATTTGTCTGGACTGTCCACGAGTCTGTGGTTGGCTGGCATATTGCCTGGGGCTTGTCTAATCTAGAATGGTTTTACCTGGGCTGTCTCTCCTCCAGGTGGACTCTAATCATTACAAGGGCAGAATTGGCCTTGACTTCATGCAGAGCCAGGGACCCAAAAGAGAACAGAAATGTAATAGGCCTCTTGAGACCTAGCCTCAGACCTCAGACATTATCATGTCAGCTGCATTCTATTATAAAGTAAGTCATAAGGCCAGACCAATTTAGGGAGTGGGCAACTAGATTCTATCTTTTGATGAGAGGATTGGTTGAGTCACATCACAAATGATGTTATATGGATGGTACCACTTATGAAATCTAGTACACTGCTCTATCAATGCTTGAGGTTATAAGTTCAGTGGCCAGACTTTTTCTACAAATGGGAAGAGAAGACCAGTTGGTCCATCATGTCTTAGTAGAGGCACTGAAAATATTTTCAATCATGAATTTCAAAATCATACATGCAATAGATTTTTTAGTAATGATTTTTTTCTATTATAGTTGGTTTACAGTGTTCAGTGAATTTTGTAATACTCATATCTCAAAGGCATTTGCTCTTCCAAAAGAAATATCAAGGTATACTTTGATAGTTATTACCAGAAAAACCACTGAGTACCAAAATGCACTATAAGGATCACCACTAATATGGCGAAAATGGGAGGAAGTCATAATGACTTTGAGTCTTTTTAAATTCTAACAGTATCAAGGAATTTTCTCCTGAAGTGGGAAGATCAATCTATATTAACCTGGGAGTTTCATTCTCATTTAATTACTTAGTCACCTGGTCCAGAAGAATCAGAATGTTATTGGCCTATGATTTCTAGGAGCAATTAATACAGATACATTGGTTTAGAATTATTTGGGGTCAAACACCAACCTCACGCCAACATTTTCAACATAAAATAACCCTATTATATATCAATTTAAAACTTGAAATAAAGTTCAGTTACGAAAACTTAATAGTTTAAACTCTGACTCCTGAAATATGGTGTCCATGTGAAAATTCTCTAATTTCTCAGTTTCCCAGGCCAAAAATTCATACAATATAGAATGTCAGTTGTAGAACAAAATCTGCGTTTAATTTACTAGGGGACATCATAAATTATTCAACTCTCTTAAAGGCTTTTCTTACACCAATATAAAGATCAGTTCTATTTACCAAGTATTAACCATACACCTTCATAAATGCTTAAGAGCTACATCAAAGAAGATATAATATCTACCCCCAAGAAGTCTAAAGTCATAGATCTTATTTTCTCATAATTTATCATACTTGTTATTTTATCTCCATCCACTCATACTCTAGCTTTCTTTTACTGGACAATTACAAGGTTCCTCTAACTCTTCTTTCTGCCTCTTTACCATCCACCTTCCACACTGCTGCCTGAGTGGTCTTAGAAAACACAAGTTTGAGGCAGAAAACCGCAGTAGCCTCCTACTGCCCACAGATTATGGCCCAGCTTCTCTTCATATTGAATGAAGACCTCCATGATTTACCTCCCAATCAACATTATTCTTAGTTCACCTGATTCTTGTCCCGTTTAACAGTTTACAGATTTCAAAGTTCCTGTCTTGGCTCAGCAGAAATGAATCTAACTAGCATCCATGAGGATGCAGGTTTAGTCCTTGGCCTCATTCTGTTAAGGATCCAGGGTTGCTGTGAGCTGTGGTGTAGGTGGCAGATGCGGCTCAGATCCTGCATTGCTGTGGCTGTGGTACAGGCCAGCAGCTACAGCTCTGATTCGACCCCTCACCTGGGAACCTCCATGTGCCACAGGTGCGGCCCTAAAAAGACAAAAAAAAAAAAATTCACAAATTTCTCAAAACTACTTGTCCTTCTACGAACATACGTCTGTACTATATAGCCTTTCTTACATTTAAACCCTCTTCCTGGAATTCCTTTCCCTGTTATCAGTCCCTTCCTTCTTCTCTCCATTCTCTCCCACCTAATAAACACCTCCTGTGTCTTCCTGGAGGTTCACATTTCAGGTCTCTCTTCTTCCCAGGTAGTACTGATTAGATCCTCTTTTGTATACTCAGTGTGTCCTCCTTATACTTCTACCACAGCATTTACATCTGGCTGTGCTTATTCCCATGCCCTAGTCAATTAAAAACAAGCTTTCATTCATTCTTGTGTCTCCGGCACCTGGCACAGTACCAGATAGAGAATATGTACTCTAGGAATGTTTCTTCAGTGAATGCATGGATAAATGAGTGCATAAATGAATACATGTTGTGACGATAAGAAATACAAAGATACTGTCTTAAATGTGTTATACTCATCCTACATATTAAGTATCAAATAGGGAATATGGCCAGTAAGAAGGGGAAGTTTTCAGATGAAGGGAAGGTGGCTCTGGGTTACTGTCATAGAGGGTTTACCCTAGAACAAGGTCTTGACAAGTAAATAGGCATTCATACACAGGAAGAGAACTGGGAAGAGAATTCAGGTAGAAGAGAGCAAGTAAGAGAAAAGGGGCAGAAGTGAAAATGTGAAAAGTATTCTGAGGGTGGAGATGCTGGCATTCTGCCTGTGGGCTTCTTGTGGGACACAAATGACACATAATGGGAAGTTAAGTTAAAGTGAAGTTTTGCACACTAGAAATTATAAATAAATAAATAAATTTATATATGTAATATATATTATATAGTTAATTTGTATGCAAATAATATGAATATATAAAATTAAATTATATATATTTATAGGAATAAGCCAGCCTGTACTCTATTTTGGTTTAATCTTACTACTTTGTTCCTTTCCACATGCTGCGTTTCTTTTATACCAGCTGGCGTAAAAACCAAGGAAGCCTCTGGATTACAGCCTTTGGAGTTTAATGAGAACGGAAGAAATTGATAACATTATTCCATTCTCGTTAAGATCCTATACTTCTAGGGGATTAATGTGGAGGGAGGCCATTTGGTATTCCTCTCGGATTGTTAGCTACCAAATGAGATATCGGGCTGCTAATGGCTTTTACACTCTCTCTCAGATAGCCTGTATGTCTCTGACCTTTCAAAGTCTGGCAAAGTAAGGTGTTTTTTCTTTCCCTCAGGGTTAGTGAAACTCTCAAAGACAAGTAAGAGAAAGAGAAAGTTAAATATTTGTCCAAAAAAAGGAAAGGAAGGCAATCACAAAAGATCATGGATGAATCAGAACAGGACAAATCCATCCATGGCACGGAAAAAGCAAGGATCTTCTCAAATGACTTCAAGCTCATTTTACAATTGGCAAAGCCTTGGAAACATGATCTGCATATGACTTGATAGCCACCTACCAATGAATGATGTACTTCAGTAAAACATTAATGAAGGGATGGAGAAACTAGAAGACCTGGAGTAGTAGCATCTTCTGACTACTGTTTCACTCTGGGCAATCAAATCTCCTTTGCAATTATTTTGAAAACGACTATAAACTTCATTAGTATATAAAACACTCAATAACTCATTTGTTGAATGAGTGCTATTTTTTAATTTCTAGAGAAAATAGAATAACCTTTTTATTTTGGTTGATGAGTCAGGATTTTAGTAGTCTATTTGGGGATGATGTTCTGAAGAATAAATACCATTCCCCATAATTATATGGTCAGAAAATAAAGAGATGGAGGCTTACAGATTTGAAGGGAAGCAAGGGCCCAACAAAATAGTGTGTTTAAAACTGCAAATAACCACTAAATCCATGACATCATTTAGAGCCAAATCCATACATTGAGGGTTTGGGTGGATTCGATAATTTTCAGGTACTTGTGATTGAACTTCATTAAGAGAAAGGAAGGAGGAGAACATGATTGGTCATGCAGCTCACCAAGCAGACATCAGTGTCCATCCAGCGTGGCTCCCACAAAAAGCACAGCTAAAAGTTAACGGGAGTTCTCTAAGCCTTCTTCAGAAGGAATTATAACCATTCGCCCAGATGGTAGTTCACTAATACTTAAACAGAAATTTGATTTTCTTTTAATATAGTCTTAAAGCACTTAGGTGTGCAGGTAAATGCCACTACACAGAGCCATTCATTCTGGAATGTTTATTCTGGAAAGTTAATTTTCTCCTTCAAACAAGACTTTTCTAAATTATGTATGTGGGTCTGAGATTCGTGAGATGCTGGGGCAGAAGAAATAAGGACTTCCTATAACTCAGATGTTTTCTTTTTCAACTCTCATAAGAGATTAGAACTTGGAACGATGGAATCAAGTTACATACATACCTTTGGAAGATGGTATTTATCAAGTGGTTCCAATCACATCCCCCATGCCACAGTCTCCTCTTACAGTGTGACCTTGACACTCCACATCTCATGGCAGGGTTCCCCTGAAACTAAGCAAACTTTTGCAACTGCTTCTTAGGTCCCAGCCAACGGCCCATACTTCCTGACAGACAGGTGAATAAAGATATCTCTGGATGATTCCAGATCCCAGCCTTGGAACCACTCTCAGTTTTTAAGCCAGCCCAACTGGATCCCAAGACTTCATGGAAGAAAGACAATCTGTCATCATTGAATCCTATTTAAATTCCTGACCCATAGACTCTGTAGACATAACAAAATGGCTGGTTTCCACAGTAAATTTGGGGTGGTTTTTTAATTCAGTAATTGATAATGAGAACAACTTCAAAAATTTTTTTGGTCTTTTTGCCTTTTCTAGGGCCGCACCCGCAGCATATGGAGGTTCCCAGGCTAGGGGTCTAATAGGAGCTGTAGCCACCCGCCAATGCCACAGCCACAGCAACGCGGGATCCGAGCCGCGTCTGCGACCTACACCACAGCTCACTGCAACGCCAGATTCTTAACCCACCGAGTGAGGCAAGGGATCAAACCCGCAACCTCATGGCTCCTAGTCGGATTTGTTAACCACTGAGGCATGATGGGAACTCTGAGAACAACTTCAAATCTTAATATCACTCTTTCATTTACTCTCTTTTATAAATATGTATTGAATAACTACCATGGACCAGGTCCACTGCTAGGCACTGGAGGTTAGGGAGATCAAAAAGACAGATGTGATCCATGCTGTCATCAAGATTGTATGCTAACTGGGGTGGGGGGGGGAGATAGATGCAAACAAGATAATTATTGTCTGGATAAGCACAATGAAGCAAGTAAACAGTCTGAAGAGTTAAAGAGTATCTGTACAGTAGGTGGACTACTAAGACAGGGGTCTGTGAGGAGGCGATATTTCAGATGCAACCTTGACTCTGTTTTAGAATAGTCCTTCTTTTGTAAGTATAGAATAAGTGGTCCACACTATGTGGGGGCAAGGATAAGACCCAGGCCTCCGACTGCTATTTGAATATTCTTTGCTGGTCCTGCCTCTTCTAGAGAAAGGAACACTCACCTACAGAGAGATCTTTGTTTTTCCATGAAAGAAAATATGGAAACATGCCATCCATTCAAATTATTTTATTTGTGTTAAGACTTCAAAAGCTATTTGGGGAGAATTGTAGTACTGGTACTTAATATTTCCTGAATAATAATTCTGCTCCACGCATTGTGATAAGCAGCTTCTGTTGCTCAATGAAGGTACTTAAAAGAAATATTGCAGACATGAGTCACTGGAGACAAAAGTTCGGCCAGGCTGAGGGAGGGGGATGCAAAACAGAGGGGGAAAAATTGAAAGATCCGAGTAGAGAACTAACAAAAACCACTACAATCCATCTCTTGCAACACTCAAGTGGATTCATATTTTACCCTGTCGCGTTTTCCCCAAGATGGTAGTTGGTCATATTTTTTTAGAGAAAACCTGATAATAGGAGAGTTAGTGATATGAGCTACAGAGACCCTTGCTGCATTTAATTCTGAGGCCTTAACTGATGGCCAACCTCTCTCTCTTCTACATCAATTTGGGATTCTTTCCATCCTGGCTAATCTTATGCTGGTCTAGGTTATTTGACCAGTGGAATGACCAAGACACCCATCTTGGAGGGGTAGGGACCCCTGATTTTGAGGCATTTATCAGGATGTGATTATGGTAATAACCCATTCATGCTGGTCCAACCTCTTCTAGGGAGGGGAATGCATTAAACAGGGCAGGAGGAATAAGGAATGAAAAATCCTTCAGTTCAATATTTTCAAGATATTATCCTCATTACACTATTCAATCCCTAGCAATGAAGAAAAATTCAGCAATGGGGAAAACTTAAGAAGAGATCCTGCTTGCCTCTACAACTTTCACTATTAAGCTTCTATAACTACTGTACATTGTCCTGTGGAAGGGGATTAGAATCGCTCTGCTAATTGCCCAAGGGGGCAGAACTAAAACCACTAAGTTGAAGATACAGGGAGCAAGTTTCAGCGCAACTGGTGGTAAGTCCTTTCTAAAAGTCAAAGCTTTATAAAACTTGAAATAAATTGACACAAGAAGATATGAATTCTGTATCCCTTTATGTTAATGTGTCTCAGGAGAAATCATTGGGAGGAAACCCCTTGAAATCACTTCTAACCCTTGAAGCTAAGATTTTCAGAATTACTGCTTCTTTTAATTCCATGCATAAAACCAGAACAAGCTAGCTAGATGGAAGCAAAAGAAATGTACATTACTATCCAAGGGCTGGTTTCCCCAAAACCAGAGAAAAAAAAAAAAAAAGAGGAACAGAAAATGGAGTTAAGGAAAAAGAGATTTAAGCTTGTTACATTTTTGACTTAGATGTCTTTCTATTACCAACCCAGACACCTTGCCATATCAGGATAAGTAAGTATAATAAGATATTATACAAGATAAACAACTGCATAAGGTTTTTAAGATACAACTTTTAAAAAAATATCAAAGAACCAACAAATATTTACTTTTAAGACTCTTATCCCACTGGATTTTGTATGAAACCACAAACATCCCCTAAACACTCTGGCTAGGGTTTAACTGGACCCACGCAAAACAAACACTTTTTTCTTTTTTTTTTTTTTTTTTTTTTGACTGTACCCCTGGCAGATGGAAGTTCCTGGGCCAGGCCAGGGATCAAATCCAGTCCACAACTGCTACCTATTACAGCTGCTGCAGCAACACCAGCTCCATCTTAACCCACTGCACCCGGCAGGGACTGAACTGGCAAAGCCACTGAGACAAGCCAGATCGTTAACCCACTGTGCCACAGTGAGAACTCCAGAACACTTCTTTTTGGTTAAGAGGGACACATGAGTATCTAGAAAATGGAAAAGACACCAAGATACATAACAGAAATGGACCAGAAGTCAAAAACAAAGTCCAAACACTGCCAAGGTAGAGTTATTTGAACTGAGCACATACATCTGACCTCTTGGGATTTGGACAATATGGTCTCCAGCTTCTCTGCCAGCTTTAAGGTTCCGCTTGTTTCAAAGTACAGATTCAGCTCAGTCCCATGCTATAATCTAGTTTCAGGAATCTGTATCTAAACTGTTAGTTCATGAAAAGAACATATATAATTATAAAATGAACAGTTCTAAGTTTCTAAGCTACCTCAGTCTGGAGAATTCTGCCCGACTTTTAGCATAGGAGAAATTTCCTAAGAATTCTTCTTCTACCTTTTTTTTTTTTTTTGGTATTTTCTAGGGCCACACCTGGAGCATATAGAGGTTTCCAAGCTAGGGGTTGAACTGGAGCTGCAGCCGCTGGTCTATGCCACAGCCACAGTCATAACCACACCAAATCCAAGCTGCATCTGAGACCTACACCACAGCTCACAGCAATGCCAGATCCTAACCCACTGAATGAAGCCAGGGATCGAAACTGTGTCCTCATGGATACTAGTCAGATTCATTCCCACTGAACCATGATGGGAACTCCCTCCTGAGAATTCTTACACTTTAATTTTTTACACTTCTGTCATCAGAATAAGCACACATTTTATTCATGCTTATATAATCCTCACTTATTCTAGCATGTGAGAAACTCCAATTGTTTTAATCATTAAGAAACCAAAGGAATTCCCTCTAATTACTTTGTCCTCAATTCTTTAAACTCTTCTTTTGTAAATACACTAAGTAGAAAAGACCATTCTTGGAGTTCCCGTCGTGGCTCAGTGGTTAATGAATCCGACTAAGAATCATGAGGTTGCAGGTTCGATCCCTGGCCTTGATAAGTGGGTTAAGGATCCAGCGTTGCTGTGAGCTGTGGTGAAGGCCGGCGGCTACAGCTCCTGTTAGACCCCTAGCCTGGGAACCTCCACATGCTGCGGGTGTGGTCCTAGATAAGGCAAAAAAAAAAAGAAAGAAAGAAAAGAAAAGACCATTCTTTGATAGTATTCCAATCTACATCAAGCTCATATCTTCTTAGCGCGAAAGGACTAGGTAAAGTTTTCAATGCCAGAAAACAGTTTAATGACCATTCAAACTCACTCGCTGTCAGATGCAAAAGAAAAGCAAGATAATTCCTCATGTTTTGACTTTTAGGATATTGCCTCTGGGATTCATGTCTACACTCTCCCCTTTACCTACTCTCTTCAGCTGGCTAACTCCTGCTTATCATGAAGATCTCAGCTTAGACAAAGCTTCTTGCAGGAAGTCGAGGCAACCTTCCTTTAACCCAATGTTATCAGCTGGGTGCAACTTTGCTTCTCCCCTCAGAGGACATCTAGCAATGTGTACAGGCATTTCTGGCTGTCACAATCTGGGGGAAGGTTGCTACTAGCATTCAATGGGAAGAAGCCAGGGATGCTGTTAAAAATATTACAATGTGCAGGAAAGGAAAGCTCCACAAAAAAAAGAGTCTGTCCCAAATGTCAGTAGGGCCCATACTAAGAAACCCCAATCTAACCCATTTTAGCCAGTTTAACCAGTATGTCACATCATATTGCATTTTCAGGGTTTATGCCCCTGAGAACAAGAGCATGCCTTGATTTTCACACATTTGTTGTTTCTTGTAGACCTGTGATTCATTAGGTCAACGGTAAAAATGAAATGACTGGCTGGCTGAATTAATAAATGGAATTACTAAGAATAAACAAGAAAAGGAAGCAAAAATAAGACTATGGCATATTCATTGTTAATAAAATATTTTTTAGATTGTCTAATTAAAATATTTCCAGTTTACAAAGCTCTTTTAAGCAGGAACAACTAGCAGTTCCTGCTGTGGCATGGTGGATTAAGGATTCGGTGGAGGGTTTTTTTTTTTTGCTTGTTTTATTGTTTGTTTTTCTGCAGTGGCTCCAGTCATTGCTGCGGCACAGGTTAGATCTCCAGCTTGGAGCAGGGGGTTAAGGATCTGGTGTTGCCGCACCTGCAGCTTGGATTCAGTCCCTAGCCTGCGAACTTCCTTATTCCACAGGTGCAGCCAAAACAAAAACAAAAAACACTATGAAAACCATGATTCAACAACTCAGCCAGGCAAGTGGAGCATAAGTTATGAATACCATTTTTACAAAGAAGGCACCAATCCTGAGAGGAGTTACAAGCCTTGCAAATGTAAATGATAAATAATCTAGCACTAGAAGTATTTTACAAAGCCTTTACTGATTATTTGTAACAAAGTTTTAGGTACTTAGAAATAACCAATTGGTTGTAGAGTGGACGTTACACTATCTCTTTTAAATTGCCAAAGAAAAATTTTAGCTTTGGGCAGTCATAACCCAATAAACACTCAGCTTCAGCTAACAAAAGCAACCAAGTGCCACTGACTCTTAGAAGGGTTGGCCTAATAAAACAGTACGATTATGGGCTAATGTGTCACTTACCAATTCCCTTACAGGTAGCTCAAAGGCACCAGGGACTTATCCCGGGTAATGATGAAAATAAACTGTTCCTTGTTAAATTTCTAATCAACCAGACTGCCTGCACATTTAGAACACAGAATATATAGAGGGGAGTTCTCCAGAGCAAATTTCCTAGATTTGAAACTCAGCTCTGCACTCATTTTTGGTATTTCTTTGGGCAAATATCTTCACATTAATGTGTATGCCTCAGTTTCCTCAACTATAAAGTGAGGATTATAATAACAACCATTTCATAAGATAGTTGAGGAGGTTAAATGCATTCACACACATGAGGGAGGCACTTAAAATCTGAAATGGGGCAGCTGTCCAATAATTTTATCCATCCATCCATCCATCCATCCATCCATCCATCCATCCATCTAATTTGATGCAAGTACTATCTCACTGAAATTTATCACGGAGTAAAAGACCCCAAAATTGGAGGGAATTTCTCTACAGATCAATCCATCTGTCTTATCTGTATCATCTATCTCTCTATCTAATCTATCATCATTTTTGTTTGCTTTCACATATAAAGAATTTTTGCTGGAGATAAATAAGCCATATCAACATGTTATGTGTCTCTTTTACATCAAGTATCTAAAACCCCTCCATAACTACTTTGACTAATGTATATGTATTTCTAATACATATGTACATAACACATATGTATTTCTCGGATGCCCAGCATCCTATTCAATTTACCTTCTTTGGTAACAAAGCAAACTTTGGGGGGGATTGCCTTACTTAGCAATGTAATGGGAATTTTTCATATTGCAATTGATCTATTTCTATAACTTTTTTAACAAAGCAAAAGTATTACTTTGGTGTAGAAAATTCATCTGTGTTGCTCATACTCAAATAATGTAAAAAACTCTTTGAAAAGAAATTGTCATTGACTCCCTCTCCAGCCTTGACCTCTATTATGTCAATTACAATGTTGTGGAAATGTATACACACATAAAATAAAGCCAGGCATTAATTCATTAGGCTAAATTAACTGAATGTGAAACTAACAATGGTATGAAATTTTGCTCTAGTAACAGTGGAAAACTGGTACTGGAACATCACTGTTGGATTTAATAGCATGTGGCAAACAGTGTGCTGAGCCACCCAGACTGCCCGTTAAGGAAGGACATACTGCCCAGCTGTGAGGACTGCAGGCTCCAGCTGTCACCTTCTTCAAGGTCTGCCTCAGCTGCAGCCTCCTGGTCCAAGGTCACACCTTTCCTGGAGCAGCCTGCATCTGGCAACTGTGCGAGGTGGGAATGTAAAGCCCCCGCTTTCTGCTTGCTGGGGAGAGCTCTGACAAGCGGCGCTCACCCCAGAGTTCCCTGCCAGGCTGGCCGAGGTAACACTGATCTGCTTCAAAGTTCAACTCCTTCTTTCTACCTAGACCTGTCCTCTCGTCCTTTCTTCTCTAGACACTGATCTCAGATAAACATCTTACACCCCATGCTCTCTGCTTCCAGAGAATTTTAACAACACAGAATTTTCTATAGCACAGTACAAAGAAAAGAGCCTGGGCTCCTCTATTTTTAGTTTGATACTAAATGGACATTTAATGAACAGCACAAAACAATATTAATAGCCTCAATCCTATATTTGTTCATCTTCAACTGGGGCACGAGGGAGGGCAACATGTGTGCTTAAGAACACAATTCATTTTTATTTTTTTCCATTATTCAATAAGCTATACAGCTAAACCTCGTAATTAAAAGCTCCAGCAGCTCATCTTCCCATTATATGGAACAGAAAATCTTTAATGAAATATCATACAAAAGAAGATTCAGGGAAACTGAAAACTCTGCAAAGCATAAACATTTGCTGGGTGAAAACACTGCACTAAACAGGCAGTTATTTTAATGAGGCATTGTACCAACTATTTCATAAAACATTGCACACAACATGGATGATAATTCCAAAACACACCACACAGGATAATTATTTAAGGCTGTTCAATAAATGTTTACTTCAAACTGGCAATTATTTCTTTAACAATGATGATACATTCAGGAGTTTGCAAAACCTGGCATAAATAAATAGGCTGGAAAAAAACCTATGTATGTACCAGAGTGGAAGGTTCAAAGGCTTTAGGAGGGTAAACAAATGAAAATTCTTTTTTTGCTAAACAAGCCATTTCTCCAGTATTCATTCATCTCTTCAATTTACTCATTCATCAAATACTTATGCATCACCTACTTTATATCTTGAGCTGCAAGGATAAAAAAAAGAAAACCTGTCCTCGAGGAGGAGCTTATAACCTATAAGATGGAGCCCAATCCACACAAAAAAATTGAATATGATTGACGTGTGCTGCAAGGAACTTATGAATAGGGGTGCCCTTGTGTCTCTCTCCAACTCACCCCCATCTCTTTTCCCTTTTCTCCAGCCACTTTAGGCTGGTTTATTTTTCTCAGCTCTCCAGATATGTCCCTAGTAGAGGCCATACATGGCTACCGAGTACTTGAAATGTAGTTACTCTAAAATGAAATGTGTTCTGTGAAATAAGCACAAGATTTTGAAGACTGTACAGAAGAAAAATGTAAAATGGACCATTAATAACTTACTAATATAGTTATGTGGTGAAATAATATTTTGGAAAATTGGGTTCTAGAAGATAAGTTATTAAAATTAATTTTATCTGTTTCTTTTTTAATTTATTTGTTTTCATTTTTTATGGCTGCACCTGCAGCATTTGGAAGTTTCTGGGCTAGGGGTCGAATCAGAGCTGCAGCTGCAGGCCAATACCACAGCCATAGCAATGCCAGATCCGAGTCTCATCTATGACCTACACTGCAGCTAGTGGCAATGTTGGATCTCTAATCCACTGAGTGAGGCCAGGGATCTAACCCACATCCTCATGGACACTAAAATCAGGTTCTTAACCTACTGAGCCACAACAGGAACTCATGTTTCTTTTTTTAGATTTTCTGGCTACCAGAAAAATTAAAATTACTTATGTGGCTCACACTCTAGGATAGGACAGCTCTGGTCTGGAACATTCTGACACATTCTTGCTTTCCTCGTGGCATTCTGGTATCAGCTTATGGTCTTGGCCTCAAAGAGGTTGTTGCTGACCACCATTCTAAAGAAGACACACCACTCTCACCCACTCAGTTGCTCTCACGTTACCCCATTTCACCTTCTTATTTATTGATGAAAATAATATATAGACATATATAACATGAAATCTCCCTGCTAACACAGTTTTAAGCATACATACCATGTTATTGCTATGTGACCATTATTGTATAGTAAATCTCCAGAACTTTCTTTTTTTTTTGGCTTACATGACTAAAACGCTATATCCATTTAACAACTTCCCGTTTCTCCCTACCTCTAAACCTTAGCAACTAACATTCTACTCTCTGCTTCTATGAGTTTGACTAACTTTTTCCTAGGTGGAATCATGCTATATTTTTCTTTCTATGACTGGCTTATTTTACTTGGCATAATTTCCTCAAAGTTCATCCATGTTGGAACATATGACAATATTTCCCTCATTTTTAAAGCTGAATGATATTCCACTGTATGTATATACCACATTTTATTTATCCATTCATTCGTCAGTAGAATTTAGGTTATCACCATCTCTTGACTATTGTGAACAACAGCCACTTCAGAAAACAGTATGGAGCATCTTTAAAAAATTAAAACTAGAATTACCATGTGTCCAGACATTCCATGTCTAGGTATTTACACAAAAGAATTGATATTGGGATCTTGAGATATTTTCACTCACTCCTGTGTCTAAATAATTTTCTCTTTAGTGCTCATTACTATATGAAATTACCTTACTGCCTTTTTCTTTACTTTTTATCCTCTTTGTCAGAATATAAGCCCCATGAGAGCAGAGAACACATTGTATATACTATTGAATTTATAGCTATAATACCATGCCTGACACTTAGTAAATGTTCAATAAATAATTATTGAACAGATAAACGAAGATTCAGTGCACACCTAGGTAAAGGAGCAGCCAAGTCTGCCTGAGAAGACAAAGGAGGGAGCACTCAAGATTGAGGGTATTTGGCTAGGTTCTCTAGGAAGAATGATCCCAACCATTTTCCTCTCCAGCCAGCCATCTTTTTATCCATCTTTCCACCACTGATCCATTTACTCAATAGATACTTCTTTAGCACTTCTATATTTCAGCCACTGTGCTGGTTGCAGAGAAATACAATAATGAATTGGATTAAACAGGGCCCTGCCATTATTACCTTATGATCTAGGAGACCAACTAGTGGGAATAGTTATTTAATGATATAAACAATTACTTAACTATAGTTTTGATGAGTTCTAGGGAGGGCCATGTGTCCAGGGAAACAGAAAAGGTTTACATGGGTGAGCAATATTTATACAAGACCTGGAGAGTAAAAAGGAGTCAGCATGAGCAAAGTCCTAGAGAGAAAAGGAAGGAAGGGAAGTTCAGAGAAATCTACGTTATTCAGTTCTGCTGGAGCACAAAATATGTCTGTGGGACTGAGTAGCCAGTAGGAATGTACGTAATTTTACAGAAAGTATATTTATCAGCTAAAAAATATATATATTGATGTAGAATGGATAATTCAGCAATGGTTCTAAACTTTGAAGGCAATGACACATAACACCTTAAATGGAATCATAATCAACTTTTAAATCTGATTAAATAATCAAAATTTATTTTTAGAAAATTTGCAAAAACAGCACTAAAAGGAACTGAATACTATCCTTGATATTACTTTCCAAAGATAAGTACCACTTATATTTTAATTTACTTATCTTGATTGTTTTTTTCTCTATGTATATACGGGCCAAGTATAACAATTCTTATATCCTTATAGGTACCTTTAAAAAAACAATAGGACCAAGAATCTAGAATGAACTCTCATTTTTCTATGAACATAAGGAAATTTTAGAATCTGTTTTTATACACTAAACTCTCCCCTAAAATTTAGAAAGTAATATCAGTAGTTTTACCACATTTCCACAAAACCAGTAGTATCATAGGAAGTCTTTGATTTAAAATCAAGGGAAGATGCTGTTCCTCCTCTCAAATATATGGCCAGACACCTATTAGAATATTATGAAGTCTTACTATAAATAATTAAACATAAGCTGCCAATGCCCCTAGTAAAATACATGAACCAAATATATTTATGGGATGCAGTACCTAAGCTGATTATCATGTTCTTATTCCCTTACCTAATCAAGACTGGTTTGTAATTCAAAACAAATGTCACAGGCTTTAGAGCAAAGGAAAATTAATGAACATGAATAGTCTATAACTCTAACTTAAAAAAATTTAAACCAGGCCAATCAACCTTCCCAGTCAAATCATAAACCCCTAAAAACTGAACACTTGGGAACCAAAGTCATGAGAATTTCAATAATTTTCTGTACTTTATCCCACTCAAGTGTGCAAAGATATAGCTTGTGACCCCAAACTTTCTTTCTTTACTGACTATAGTCATTCTGGTCATTATAACAGATTAATAGCTCCCATCTTCCACTGTATTCACACACTTGCCCGTATAATTTTGCAGTGCTCGCCTACTTTGGGTGAGATGTTCTGCCTCCCCTCTTGACTCTGGTCAGCCATGTCAACGAGGAAACATGAATCAAACAGAGGCTTGGGAAAATGCTTGCATATTTTAGTTTGCTCTGTTGATTCTCTGTGACTGCCATGAACACATGCTTGAGCTAGCTTGCTCCAGTCATGAATAGCTCCAGTCATCTCAGCCAAGACTAGCCTCGATCAGCCAATAGCCAGTTGATGCCAGGTGGGTGAGTAAGCTCAGCCCAGGCTCAAAAAACTGCCAAGCCAACACCAGACTAAATTGTCAACCTCCAGACTTGTGAGCAAAATAAATGGTTTGGGGTGATCATGCAAAACACAACATTACTGAGGCAACAGATGACTGACTCAGCAACCACTCCCTAAAGTAACAAATATCTTCATTAGTAGCATTGTTTTCAAAAAGAAAATCAAAGAAATCAAAGTATATTGGAAAAGGCAATAAATAAATATGAATTTTCCTTCTCTCTTTCTAATTAAATTTCTACAGAGAAACACCTTAGTCATGGATTATAATTAATCTATGGTAAAACTTTTCTAATGGTTAGTATTCATAGTATTTTGACCATTTCCAAGATTCCATGATGAATGCATAAGAAGAGAAAGGAGTTTATTATTCCTATCAGAATGATAAAATTACTTTTAATAACTGCTGATCTTCCAAGTTGATTTTCTTTAAAATTAAGAGCAACATTCTGGTCATCAATTTGAAGTTAGGATTGTCCAAAATACATTCAATGAAGACATGTTTAGAACTACTAACAAATTCAAATAAAGACATTCTAAAAAGTACTGCACCACTATTACAACATTAAAATCTGTGGGAACAGTAAAGAATCTATGTAGAATCAGTATTATGAAGGCTCTAACAAGGTGAAGTTTATCAGGGATAAACGTCATATTTTGTGCTTAGGATTAATTAATCACTTGTTCTTATAAGTGTGGTGTGGGAGAGATATAGCTTAGCACACCCATTACTTAAAACTCAGTAACACAAAAAGCCTGAGGGAGTAAGTGCAATTAAATGGAACTGAAGCTCAAGCATTGCTGGGAAAAGGAAAAATCAGTAATTTATATTTGATTGCATAAGTTAAGGTGCATATTCCAAGGTAGCCATGAAATAAAAGTTCAAGAATTTATAAATAATAAGTTAATAAAGGGAAAATATGGAATTACAAATATCTGGTTAGTCCACAAGGAAATAATAATGGAAAAAAAACAAAGTGTGGGTGAGACAAATAGAAAATAAACATTAAATATTAATATAAAAACTGAAACATGTTAATGATTGCAATACACATAAGAAAATAAAATTACATAGTTAAAAGGCAAAGATTGGCAGGCAGTAAAAAAGAAAAAAAAATGGATTGCTAAATCACACCCTAAACACAAAGACAAGGAAAAGTAAGAATTAGAGTAGAAGAAGATACACTAGACATCTCTACCAAAAGATAATTCATGCACCAAAACTAATTCCAAACAAGGCAGATGATAAGGAGAGAAACAGTTCTTAGAGACAAAGGCAATGGGGTGGAGGATGGGAAAGGATATTTGCAGTGGTAAAAGAATCAATGAGGATATAATGGCAAAAAGTATACACAACAAATAGTAGAATAACAGATTCATAATATATAAATGAAAATTGAAAGAAATAAAAAAACATACTATAGAGAAAAATCAACAAAGCCAACTATGGTTCTATGTAAAAACTAATAAAAATAATTAACTGTTAATAATACTAGTAAAGGAAAAAAACAAATTATTAATATCAAGAATGAAAAGAAGGTTATTCATTACCTTACATCTATAGAAACCAAAAAGTAAGTAAGAATATATAACACACAAAGTTATTAGAATATCCCCATAGTTTGTATACTTCCCTTTATGCACGTTATACTTCAATAAAAAAGTTTTATTTTCAAAATTCAAGGAAAAATAAATTATTATGATGCTTAAGCAGTACATTTCTTCCCTACCAAACCCTTAAGTTCTCAAAGGCAGTGCATTACTTTTTGTTAATATCTACAAGAAAGTAGGAGAAAATATATCCTTATTTTTAAAAATTCTAATGTGTATTTGCAGATGATATGAATTAATTTTGCAAGGACATTTTTTCATAGAATTAGCCACAAAAAAAATCCTAAAATTTGTATGGAACCACAATAGACTTCAAATAGCCAAACAACTTTGAGAAAGAAAAAGCTGGAATCATCACACCTTGATTTCAAACTATATCAGAAAGCTACAGAAATCAAAACAACATGGTAATGTCATAAAAAAAAAAGAACAGACACATCAATCAATGGGACAAAATAGAGAGTCCAGAAATAAACCCATGCATATATGGTCAATCAATTTATAGCAAGAAACCAAGAATATACAATGGAGAAAGATGATGTTTTCAATAAATGAGATTGGAAAACCGGACAGTCACATGCAATAGAATGAAACTAGACCCCATCATACACCATACAAAAAAATCAACTCAAAATAGATTATTAACTTGAATGTAACACCTCAAACCACAGAACTCCTAGAAGAAAACATAGGGAGTAGGCTCCTTGACGTCAGTCTTTGCAATATATTTTTAATTTGACATGAAATGCAAAGGAAACAAAAGAAAAAAGATCAACAAGTGTAACTACATCAAACTATAAAAAAGTTTCTGTACAAAGAAATCATCAAAAAAATGAAAAGTCAATGGGGAAACAAAACAGAACAGAAACAGAATGGGAAAAGATATTTGCTAATCACATATCTAAGGGATATGTATATATATACACACATATACATATATATATGAAGGTATTTGCTAATCATATATCTAAGAGATATGTATATATGTGAACATTTATATATATATATATATATATATATATATATATATATATATATATAAAGTCATATAATTCATTAACAAAAATCAAATAATCTAATTTTAAAAATGAGCCAAGGAACTGAATAGACATTTTTCCAAAGACAAATAGTCAGGAGATGCATGGAAAGGTGCTCGTCATCACTAATCATCAGGGGAATGCAAATCAAAATCATATCATCTCACACCTGTTAGAATGGCTATTATCAAAAAGATAAGAGATTAGTGTTGGTGAGGATGCAGACAGAAAGTAACATTTGTGCACATGAGAATGTATTGGTGGAGCCACCATGAGAAACAGTCCA
>PVHT021183666.1:12907426-12928424 GCA_004024745.2 Catagonus wagneri
GCTAGGGGTCTAATCGGAGCTGTGGCCACTGGCCTGCGCCGCAGCCACAGCAACGCAGGATCCGAGCCGCGTCTGCAACCTACACCACAGCTCACGGCAACGCCGGACCGTTAACCCACTGAGCAAGGGCAGGGATCGAACCCGCAATCTCATGGTTCTTAGTCGGATTCGTTAACCACTGCGCCACGACGGGAACTCCTGAAGGTATTATGTTAAGTGAAGTAAGTCAGACAATGAAAAGACAAATACTATATGATTTGACTTATAGGTTGAATCCAAAAAAAAAAAAAAAAACCAAACTCATAGATTTCAGAGAACAAATTGGTCTCTACCAGAGGCAGGGGATAGTGAGTAGATAAAATTGGTGAAGGTAGTTAAAAAGTACAGACTTCCAGTTATAAGATAAATGAATCCTAGCATTGTAACATACAGTATAGTGACTATAGTTAACAATACCATATTGTATATTTAAATGTTTATAAGAGAGTAGATTTTAGAAGTTCTGAACACTCACACACACAAATTATATGTGTTGATGGATTCTAACGAAACTAATTTTGGTAGTTATTTCTCAGTGAATATATATATATATATATATACACACACACACATGAGAGGGAATCGTTACGTTGTATACCTAAAACTAATACAATGTTATATGTCAATCATATCTCAATTTAAAAAATAACTCTAAAAAAAAAACTTCTAACTAGATACAGACTTAAGCCTCAACGTGTATAACACAGAATGGACACTAATACTAGCTCAATAAATTCTTTATTCATTTAGACTCAAGTTCAGCTCACTCACATTTGAAGTCTGAGTAAGCAAGGCAATACGCAATGACAACTGATAATTTAGTGGCTAGAAGAAACCAAACTAAAAAGAGAAGTCAGACTTAAAACACCCTAAAAAGCATAAAAAAATGGAGTTCCCATCATGGCTTAGTGGTTAACGAATCCGACTAGGAACCATGAGGTTGCAGGTTCAATCCCTGGCCTTGCTCAGTGGGTTAACAATTCAGTGTTGCCATGAGCTATGGTGTAGGTTGCAGATGTGGCTCGGATCTGGCGTTGCTGTGGCTGTGGTGTAGGCCGGCAGCTGTTGCTCTGATTAGACCCCTAGCCTGGGAATCTCCACATGCTGTGGGTGTGGCCCTAAAAAGCAAAAAAAAAAAAAACTGAAAACAGATGGTGTTGCAACAATACTCTTTTAGTTGATTACATTTTTGAATATATGTTCAACAAATATTTCTTTCAGATGAGAATAATGTGCATCCTTTCAGTCATCACTCTATCCCCTCCACCATAACCCACAGCACAGCATTCAACAAATAGTTCTTAAATAATAAATGTCTCATTTTTTTGTATCTACACTTTTATGTTAATTTCTAACACTGAACATTACTACGCACATGATAATGATTTAATTTGAAAATTACAGATTAAAATATTTTATTAATTTTTTTTGTATACTTCTAATTCCTCCATACAAAAATACACATGTTACTCCTGAACCTGGGAGTTCCCACTGTGGCTCAGCAGTAACAAACCCAGCTAGTATGCACGAGGATGTGGGTTCAATTCATGGCCTTGCTCAGTGGATTAAGGATCTGCCATTGCCACAAGCTGTGGGGTAGGTCACTGACGTGGCTCAGATCCAAGTTGCTGTGGCTGTGGCCAGCATCTGCAGCTACAATCTGACCCCTAGTATGGGAACTTCCATATGCTGCAGGTACAGCCTTAGAAAGAAAAAAGAAAGGAAGGAAGGAAGGAAGCAAGAAAGGAAGGAAGAAAAAGGAACTCTTGAGCCTATTAAATACTTGAATTATTTGGGAAAGAACTGAGATTATATTCTGGGACTCTGTCCACATCCAGGATTGAATTATCAATCCAATTGTATAAAAATATAGAAATGCATGGAAGTAGCGAGACTCCCACACAACACTAAAAATAAATCTGAATAAATTTTTTCTATATAAAATTTCCAAGACTATAGGGCTAATGTATACCTTTAGTGAAACATTTTTCCATGACTGTGAGCAAAACTAATGAAACAGTGACTGAACTATTTTTTAAATAAATGCATGAGCTTAATTTTTGTTCCCAGAAGGAAAAATTATAATACACAACTCTAACTTTCTAAGGAAAAACTACGATAAAATATGATTTGCTATATCCTATACATATTTATATTATATACATACACACATATGTATATAGAGGAAGAGAGAGAAAGAGAGAGAAAACCAGACATGTAAATGTATTTTCCTTAAGCAAAGCTAATGTACAGACTAAAATTACAATTAATTTATAAAACAGGTTATTGGTTGGCTATTTATGTTCCCAAGATTTACTCTAGGGTTCATTTAAATACCGTAATCCCAGATCACTTAAAAGGGATACATTTGCTCATGGGCTTCAGGAGTCCGTTTTCCAGAATTACTCTTCCATCGCCAGCAGTGTGCATATAGAACAAAACTGTTATCAGCTCTGTTTTAAGTAAGTGAAAAATAGCAATTTCTTTATGATTTTTGGGTTAGACTATTATTATACAGTTCCTTGAGAACAGATCCTGTGTCTCATTCACTTAAGGTTCTTTCACATGCTCGATACACAGTAGGACCTTAAATATTTCCTGTCAGAATCAGGGGGTTTTATGTCTGTGTGAGTTGCCTTATAGTTATGTTATGAAATAATGCTTTAAAAAAATCTGTCAACGTGCTGTTCTTTTTTTGTACTACCTGCAATTCAGCAGAGACATCCATCGCCTCAGGAAGAATAAGGATTGTTAGAGGAGAAAAAGCAGAGAGAAAGTGTCACTATTCAGTACCAGACTTCCAAAATAGTCACTTGAAGCCTGTTTCAAAGACAATACTCTTGAAAGCCAAAGCGTTTAAGTGAGAACTGAAATGTTAAAGAGGTTAAAAAAAAAAAGTTGAAAAGGGATTTTGTGTCAAAAAAGGAGAGCCCTGAAGAAGCAGAGCATAAAATTTATTCACAAAGAACAGATCAGAAGAAACAGTAGATGAAAACTAAAGGACCCCACCCAAGTGGGAAAATTAAGAGAGCACTATCCAGGAGGCTGGAGAAGGAGAGGGCCCAGGAGGACAGCCAGGAAAAGGAGAGGAGGGGTTACAGAGAGAGGCAAATCCTGCCGATCTTCTGCCTGAGCCTTGAAACAACCAGGGTAACACCTATAGGCCCCTCTTAGCAGTTTCGGTGAGTGCCCACCTAGCCTGGGTTAGTTCTCCCTCTAAGGTTAGTGTTCCTTCTCCTTGCTGAAGAATAAGGGCATCTCATCACCAGCTGTCTGAACACTGCACATCAGTGGCCCAGCAGCAGTGCTGGTGGGTCAGCTATTACTGGCTTTAGTCCACTGCCGCCCATCGCACCACCACCCCCATTCGAAACTAGCCATCTACATACAAGGCAGGGAGAGACTGAAGAAAAAGACCACCTCAGAGTGAAAGGTGGCAGATTTAATAACGAGGGGGATTAACATAGGGGGCTTGCCTTGGGCAGATGCAAGACGGGAGATCTTTGCGCTAGCCCACGTATATCTTAAAAGTCTCTATGGAGGCCCTAAAGGGGTTCAGTCACGAACCCAGTCCACATGGTCTCAACAACACACTGGTCTCTCAAGGCTGTATCTCTGAAATAGCTTCTCTAGGATAGGAACGGCGAGCAGAACATATATTGCGAGAACAGGGAAGGAAAAGGGGGCCTCCCATCACTGGGGTCCAGCTCGCTGGTCAACGGGAAGTCACATCCTTCCAGGACCTCCTCCACTGTGATGCAAAAGACCCTCTATTGACAATGTCCTCTTCCATGGTCCAAGCTGTCCTAAGCCTATATTAACAGACATGGGAACTCTGTACTCTCAGAAGGAGCCATGTGAATAGCAAAGCATCCAGCCCCTGTACTTGGTTGGGACTGATCAGAACCAGTTTGAGATCCTTCCTCATTCCAAACCAGGACAGAGTGAGGCCACCGCACACCACACTGTCATTTGAATATGGACATCGCTAAGTCTACAAACCTGTAATTCCCGAACACCTGCAACTCCATCGCGTTTTATATAAAACTGTTATATAAGACCGGTAAAAATATGTTTTCAATATATAAGTTGAAAAATTCAAACAATGCCATGGACAAAGAGTGGGAAATTCTAGATAATAAATAGGTCTCACAAGTTAAGAGAATTTATGTCAAAGCTGATTATCAGAGGTCATAATGTACCAACTTTACAAATTAGTAAATGAAAGCTTGGGAGGGTCAAGCAATTTAAAGTCCAGCAGAAAAAGCAAGACAAACCCAAGAATCCATTCCTTAGCTGGGTTTCAAATATTCTACTTCGTTTCTTTGCATCTTGTAAACAGTTCAACTGCAGTCTTTGCATATCATGTTAACCCTAATTTGCTACATAAAGATAGAACCTACCGAGTTGGAGTTTAATCGGTGAGACTTTTCTTTTGCAAAACAGTCTCTATCTCTGTTCCCTTCTGGGGTGACATTTCCTTTGCTTTCCCATAAGTAACCTCCCTTTAACTCTAATTCCCATTTGCTTTTTATTATGGTTCCATATGAGGTCACTCCATTAGCCCATCTGTCTCTAATTAACCTGTAGGCTATTTCTCTGGAAATTATTCACAATGATTTAACAACTATAATTTCTAACAGTGGCATACTAGGATTGAACTGATACATCTTGAACATAATCAACTTGCCTCATGACATATAAATATGCATATGCCATTTTACCATTTACAAAGTGCCTTTGTGTACATCACTTTTTATTCACAAATATATAGGTGTGCTGATTATTTTAAAAATACAGTATCTAGAGCTCAGAAGATGAGCCTGCTGAATACTGAGTTGGAGGGCAAGGCTGGAATCCAGGTCTCTCAGATTCAAAAATCTCACCTTATTCCTATTAAGTCATACCTTCTTCAGAAAAATTGCTAGGTTTTGTCCATCTGTCTCTGGAGAATGAAACCATACAGAAGTTGGATAAATTCATGTGTAAATTTCTGGGCAATGAGCAGCCCCAATCATGATGCTGACCTGCTAGTTTTGATGAGGAACAAGACGGGCGGCCATATCTGGTGGCCAATATTAAGCTATCTCTGTCACTGGACAGAAACAGAGAGCAACCGGCAGGCAGCTCAGAAAGCACTGAGGTCAGAGAAGGAATGGATGAACAGGTATTGCAAGAACTGGAGAGGAAGCTCGAGACAGGTCATTCCCTGTGATGGAAGTTTTTAAGGGAGAACTGACACGAGCCACTGCATGCCTGGGGAGGGCCCTTAGAATGATGTGGCCCTGACATGCCTATAGCCTCCTGCTTGCCTCCTTGATTGGCTCAGAATGGATCTAAATAGGAAATAATCTTGCTCTTTAACATAGGAAATGATCCCGAGAACAGGAAGTTGCTCCATCTGCTGGCCTAACCTGTGACTTCGGAGAGATTTAGGAGGAATGCCTGTGGTCTGTGTTGAGGAAGGGCCCTCGCCTGGCGCACACCCTCCCTGACACAGGGACGTCTGTGAAGTTCCTCCCTGTGGGGCTGACTCACACGGGACAGATTCAGAAAACCCATCCAGAAAAACTAAGAGGGCACTTTTTCTGACCTGCTGTCCTACCATTTCTCTCTGCTCCTTTCCAAAAATCTAACTTTGTTTGTCCTAGTCCTGAAAGGGAACACAACCAGAAAGCTTAAAAGCTGATTCTAAATTGGCACATTCCAGTGAAATGACATCTGCCACCATTAAGGTCAATGAGTTTGAGTTGCCCGTTAGAACAGCCTGAGAAAGAAACTAAATTATTTTTTAAGGCTGTGTGAAAGACAGGTCTCATTCTGGACTTTATGTTGTTCTTAGACCATAAGGTCAAAGTGGCGTTACTATACACCCACAATGTATCGTGCATATGAACAAATCAAAAAGAGTTAATATTTTCTTTCCCTCAAGAAACGTTAAGGAAATTTGTAGTTAAATCTGAGATTCATATCCTCCCAGTCTTTGAGTTGGTGACTAGGCTCCCCTAACTGGAGATTTACGGTATTGCAAGCCATCCCTTAATGGCTGTCATGATTTAAGAGAATGCTTATCGAGTGTTTGATTTTTCCTTATAATCTTCATAAACAAAAGGAACTAATTTTGGAATTTCAAGGCTCTCCCTATTTTTCCACTCTTAATCTTTTCTTTGATTTACTGTATTCTTTTTTAAGTTATTAGGCCTACTTTTTTTTCATTTTTAAAGTTTTATCAATGTACAGTTGATTTACAAGGCTACAATAATTTCTGCTATACAACAAAGTGATTCAGTTATACATATACACACACCCATTCTTTTTCAGACTCTTTTCCTGCATAGATTATCACAGTATATTGGGTAGAGTTTGATTTACTCTGTTCTCTAATGAGTATTTTCTTTGACTTGCCACATCATTTAATAAGTATTTTCTGAGCATTGCTATGTACTAGGTCCTATGTAAAACTCAGTAAGAGCATCCTATGGAAAATTCTGCAATTCTAAGCTGTAATTATAAAGAAGGACTTCAAGAACTTAAAGTCCCAAGGAGGGACTCTCCAGACTGCACCCTGAGAACAGCTGAGCTAATAATAACAAGTATAATGACAAACTAATCACCACACTTAAGCTAATTATAAATGTGTAGTCTGAACAAGAAAAGTCCAAGAGATTATCCATAACTGTCTTCACATATCAAATGGTGTCTCACATAGAAGAGGGTTTAGACTCATGTTGCATTATTCTGCAGGAGGGTTTCTCAACCTTGGCACTATTGATACCATGGGCTGGATCATTTCTTTGTTGTTCTATGCATCATAGGACGTTTAGCATCATCCCTGACCTCTGCCCATTTAGATGCCAGTGGCATCCAGCAGAGAAATTCAAATATGTCTTCAGACTTGGTCAGTTGTCCCCAGAGAGGGAATATTATTCACACTGAAAACCACTGCTCTGGAATCCAGGGTGGTGGTTTCCCAGATTTCCAGAATGGGTATTGAATTAGCAGGATTCTAGATACTCTCTTACCTAAGTGGCTCCATTCTTATCTATTTTCATATGGGATGGGAGATGCTATAGAGAACTCACTCAAGTCAGTTTCAGGGAAAAAAAAAAGGTTCAAAAACTAATGTTTGAGCAGAAGCGGATCTGTGAAGCTCATGCGGCAACAAGCTCCCCTTCCCTGGAGGAATTCACCAAAGCATGGTGACATCAGTAGCAGAATCTGTAAGAAGATGCTAGGTAACAAGTGCGTGGTGAAAAGTGTCATCTCCAAGGGCTCCATAATTACGATTTCTTGCCATGATTACATATTTTTGTGTAATCCAGACACAGAAACGGTGGCTACACAGAATATCATTAACTAATTAGCTACAAATTTGATCAGCTGTTCCCTTTAAGAATTTGAAGACACTTATGACCACAATTGGAATTGTAATATTTACTTTTGCACAGATCATCCAAAATGCCTAATCCTTTTTAGAACCAATGATTAAAACCCATCTGCCTTCTTTTCATGTTATCCAAAATAAGATGGATGACTTTACACTTTTTTGGGGGGCTGCCTCAGAATTTGTACTGCAATGACAGAAAGAACAAAACTGTGCTCACTGACCACACTGGTGACGGTTCAGGGGTCATCAATGTGCACATGTCTTGGTTAGAGTGTAATTTCATATTTTATTATGCTGCTAATTGTATGATGATTGCAGAACATTAAGTTAGATATGTTCATACACCTCCCAAGAGAGAACTCATTTGCCCACTTCACGATACCCTGACTTTTACCCAGAGAATAAATTTACTTTTTGAAAACTACCCTAATATCCAAGAGGTGAAATGTTTCTCTACATTTCTCAGCATTTCCTCAGAGCAGAGAAGTCAGAAAGGAACAATAGCATAGGAAGCCTCTAGGTTATGTATTATTTTGAATCACAAGCACAGTTTAAAGGTCTTTTCTGAAGAGCCTAAGAAGCCATTTTAAACTGGTAATTAGAAGATTATCTGCATACTAGTATTTTTAAAATTAATTTTAAGCCCTGGAGGGCTTTTGAATCGTTGATTAGCTCCATTACTGAGCCTTTTTTTTTTTTAATGCTTTGGTTATTAGATAATTACTAAAATTAAAAAGACAAAGGAGGGAGTTCCCATTGTGGCTCAGTGCTAATGAACCCAACTAGTATCCATGAGGATGAGGGTTTGATCCCTGGCCTTGCTCAGTGGGTTAAGGATCTGGCATTGCCACGAGCTGTGGCGTAGGTCATAAATGTGGATTGGATCCTGCATTGCTGTGGCTTGTGGCATAAGCCTGGGAACTTCCATATGCCTCAGGTGCAGCCCTAAAAAGCAACAACAACAACAAAAGACAATGGAGAACTCCACTGATCAGATCTATACTAGTTCCCTGTTTGTTTCTCAGCCTCTGAGTTTATTTAGGTTGGCTTTCCTCAAGTCAAAGATGATGGTCCTTTCATAGAAAATACAGATCAAGTCTACATGCCTCCTTTGAAGTCCAACCACTGATTCTCATTCCTAAACCATAAGATATCTGCAGAAGTCACTACCAAAACTGTTAACCCCATTGGTTCATTTAATAAAGGCTTATTCATTTCCAAGATACATATTATACTGAGAATGCTCACCTTAACTTTAATGCCTTACAAAATAGGCTTTGAATATTAAAAGCAATGGATTGAAATTAAAGACATGGCACCTTGATTTCCAGTCCCTTTTTTTATCATCAATGAGTTGCATGGTTTTGAACAAGCCAAGCTCTTCTCCTAGATTTCAGCCTCTGTACTTTAATATCATCAGATAGTTATTTCCAAAAAAGTTATAGAATTCCATATTCTATAGACAAACTAGGAAATAGAACATTTTGCATTTTTTAAAAATAAGTGCCATAATTCTATCTCCATTCGGAAAATACTTGTTCTGGTCCACTCATTCACTTTACGTGTGTGTTCTTCCATTGATATAGAAGAAACATTTGGAAATTTAAACAAAAGTCAAGAAAAAAAAAATCTTCCACTGTGTTCCAAATTAGTTCATTGTTATTTGGCTTAGGCTGTTGGATTACAGTTTTAGATAAAGAAGACTGTGCTTACTGGATGCTTTCCACTCTGGCTGGGCTCTCTTCAATGGATTCAGAACACTCGCCTCAGCCAAGCAAAACATCCTGCCCTTATTCCCAAGGACCTTCTGAGTAAGAGTGGTGGGTTATACAAATTAATTTTTATCCTCACCTGTTAGAGTAAAAACAAATTTTCTTATAAAGGACAACCTATGCATTTTGCATAATGTAACATTTCAGTATAGGTATCAAGAAGGTGAATTCACACCCTCCTGCTTCTGTATCCTTGAAAAAACGTTACTGAATGACTAAGGCAAAAAAAAGAAATCACCCCCAGATGAAAGTAAACAGAAGTTTGAATCAAATGAAATGACAGCAAATTCATCAAAATAGATATTGTACCTGCTATATAACTGCTCCAGCTTCAAAAACGCTTACTAGTTTTGTGTCCTTTCCCTTAAGTCAGCTACCCTTCTTCCAAGGTACAGGGGGAAAAACGTCTGAGTTAGAAAGATTTGATTTAAAAAAACAGAAAAAGGCTTAAGTAGGAAAGATGCTTGAAGTGTTCTGACTCACCCTATAAGAGAGTTGCTCTTTCCACAGCCACATTCCTCCTACCAAAATCAAAGCTTGAGGTCAACTTCAAAGCTTGAGAGGGATGAGCTGATAATTAACACTGAGTGTGTACTAGGTGCATGTGCCTCACCACTTTCCATGTATGATGTCATTTAATCTCAAGCATAACTGTGAACATTAATTTTATGTGACAACGTGATGGGCTGGAGGATTCCCAGATGGCTAGTAAAACATTATTTCTACGTACATCTATGAAAGCGTCTCCAGAGGGAATAAAAGTCTGATTAAAGATCACTTTCACCAACATGGGCATCATCCAACCTAAGCAGAACAAAAAGATGGAGGAAGAGCAAAGCTCTCCCTCTGCTTGAGCTGAGACATGATTTCCTCCTACTCTTGGACATTGGTGCACCTGGTTCTTGGGCTTTTGGACTCAGATCAGGACTTAAAACCATCACCTCCCCAATTTGCAGGCCTTTGGATTTAGACTGAATTTCACCACTGGCTTTTCTTGTTCTCCAGCTTGCAAATGGCAGATCTCAGATCATAGGATTTCTCTGCCTCTATAACCATGTGGGCCAATTCCTATAATAAAAATATATTATATACATACATGAACACACACCTCCTACTACTTATGTTTCGATGGAGCATTCTGACTAATACGACAATGCTATGAAGTAAAATCAGTTGTTATCTCTAGTTTATGAAAGAAGAAACACAGGCATATATAGGTTCAATAATGTGCCTTTGGTTACACAGTATCACAAAAAAGCAATGATTCAAGTTCAGGTAGTTGAACTCCTTAATCCTCTTTCTTGACCAGTAATTATAATACAAAAACAGCAGTAAAAACTAACATTACTATTAACTATTGCTGTATGTCTATTACATGGCATTCACTATGTGACATTTTTTCTTACTTTCTCCTTATGAACTAAGGGTTAGTACTCCCATTATAAGGTTCTAAGAAGTAACTAAATAGCCTGGTGTCACATAGCTTTTAAACGAGAGAGCATGAGACTAAGCCTCTGCTTTTAAAGTTCTGTTTGCTATATTTTACGAGGATATGAGAAGTACCATTTTCTGTAGTTGTAATAAAACCAAAGGAAACCGAATAAATTTTCAGGTGGCTAAGCACTAATCAACCAACAGAGTATGGTAAGTCTCATCATACACTAATGCAGAGAAAAGAAAAGCTATTATCAATGAAATAAATTAAGGAATTTCATATTTGAGACAAATTCACTACTGTTCTTAGATACAAGTATGACACTTTTCCAGCCACATCTCTCTCCACATGCCAAAATGACTTTACCAACAAACGTTTATGTCCTCTCTTCCATACCAAGTTTTAATTATCCAGGACTTTAGAACTCCTTGCCCAAATGGTCTTGAGTCCTGGATCCAAACTCCCCACGATGCCACACCAATGATGTGTAAACCCAAAGATGTTTGACTGTGGCAGTAGTTTAAGGGGTGTAAATGGAGCTTGGATATACAAGCTGTGGTATCTGCCTTTGTGCAGAAAACAACTGGAAATGGAAAGAGGAATATCAAGCAACGGGCTGGAGTCTGGGCTCTTATACCATCAGCACAGAATTAGATAAATCAAACAACTTGAACCTTGAACCTAGCCTTCCAGGATAATATGTCAAGAGAAAAGTATAAAGAAATAATTTTATTAAAATGTTTGTCTTACTTATAACTTCTGAAGACCCATGTCCTTTAGATCTCCATTTGCACTCCTGCCCTGAATCCCAAAATGCCAAGGGCAGGATGGGGCGAACTCACTTCTTTATCCTTTCCCCTCCCACCAGAGGCAAATATGCTGCTGTGAGCTCACTGTAATATCCAGTTGGTCAGGGTTAACAAACTTATTCTGTGGCTCCACCAAGGACACCTTCTAGAGAGATTTATTAAATCTCAGCTAAAGACGACTCCCTATAATCTCACTCCTCAGTACCTGCTGAGGGCTAAGGAAAAAAAAAAGATCACCTGGTGCTGTGTAGGAACTGCCATTTACATAACACTTTGATGTTTACTTCATTGGAAACAGCTGTTTCATCGATTCATTTCAATGTTCATTAGCTTGACACACAAGATTACGGTGTACTGTCTACACGATGCCAGAACAACCAGATGATTTAATCAAATTCAGTCCAACAAGCAGACAATTTAGTTTGAAAGAGAAATGAGTCCATTTTGTTTGTTTGCCTGTTTTTTAATTGTTTTTTTTTAAACTGTCAATTCCATTAAATCTACAAGGAAATCAGTCATCCCCACCCCCATTCTCTCCATTCCAGCCAATATAATTCATGCAGCGATTAAAAATAAAAACAGTCCAGGCACAAAGTTGAGCTATTAGTCGACCAGTGTTGGTTCCAGAATTTATGTCCATCAAGCATCTAAACTCATATCCCATAATGATGAGACACGTGCATGGGAATGCTGCATAGCATGGGTCAGGATGCCAAAGACGACAGATACACAATGCCCTGGAAAAGACATGCGCCCTAAGAAGGAGTCTTGGACGGGAGGTGGCTAGACTACACTTATCAGGTCACAGTGACTGCAGTCACTCTCATTCTGATATGTCTGAGTCTACACAATCCAAACTACCTCCATGCCACATTCCTACAAGCTCCCAGCATTCCTCCACTAGTAAAGCACATGGGGAGGTTCAATAAAGGGGACCTTATAACCATCTTCATCATCATTTGGTGCCCAGGGATCAATTGCCTTAACTCAGTTCCTGCTTGAAAAGAAGGGGCCGGACATCTGTAGCAGGAGGTATATAAATAGAATTTAAAACCCAGAATCCAGTCACGTAATGCTGTGTGAGATTCTCATCACTGACAACCACACTGTGGCATACTTAGAAATTGAGCATCTAATTGAAACCCGTATGAGAACATATCTGATTCATTTTCCGTGAGTGGGCACCAGAAGCAATGTAGAGTGATGGGAAGTCATTAAAGAGGTAGCTGCCGTAGCCCTGGAAAAGGTGCCTGCTGATTTGCAGAGGGGACCTTAAAGAAGTGATTCACTTCCATTTAAAGAGAAAAACCTCTCTGGCCATAGAAAGCAAGTTCTCCAATCCAACCTACACGTCACCTGGATCACGGTATAAATTTGGAAGGTCGGATGCCAGAAGTGAATTTTACTGATCACTTCCCCTGCCCAGACAGCATGATCTCCCAGGACTGCTTTGTCAGAACACAGTGGATCACAGCTTGTGGTAGGTAAGGCCGCAGCCCAGGCTAAACAATTTCATTAGGCACCTGCTGACTTAGCCCAGATTGTTCCCTTCCGGTCCTGGATCCTATGTGGAATTGAATCATCCTCCATCATAACTACCAGAAGCGTGGGAAGCAGCTGTTACCTCCTCCCCACTGCTAGTACCGGACAGCTGACAGCCTGAGGGGCTGTCATCTGACAACGACACGCTTCACGGCAGTGTGCTGGCCTGTGCCTTCCACTGCCTGAGCCAGGAGCTCTTACCTGCCCACCTGCTGTTGAATACGGTGTGGAAACTTCTCTCCACATCAGCAGAGCACAGTGAAGACAGCAAGAGCACTCTCACTAAACAAAAGGAGTTACAAACACAAAGTTTCACTAAGACATGAACGATGGAATAGTTCTGGCAATATTCATCATCAGTTATTTATCCCCATTCTGTGCCAGGAGCCCAGCTAAGCATTCTCTATACCTGATATCATTTCATCCACCAAAAATGTCTCTGGGATTCAAGCATTATACAGTCCTCCGTCAGAGTAGACGGGGAAGTAAAACAGACCCTTTTCTTTGCACAGAACCTCTGAAAACAATGAGGGAGAGGACACGGAACCACTGATGCAGAAGTTGCAGACTGAGGGAGGATAATTCCAGGCACTCTAGAAATATCTGTGATCACTACTATGTGGTTGGCTCCAGGCTAGACGCTGGGGACACTATCAAAGACAGTGACATGGACTTTATACTAGAGGAGTATAAAGGGGGTGATTTTTTTAAAGTGTTTTAGAAAAGAGGAGGGCTATTTGGTATAGAGTAGTGAGGAGGAAGAAGAGGTGAGCTAGGCACTGCAGCATCCCCAGGTGAAGAATTTAGTCCAGAAATGAAACTTACCCTGAGGGGCTGGGGAGAGAGAGTGGATAAGGAAAGAAAGGCGGAGAACTGAGGCTTTATAAAGCTGTGCTTCCAGAGACCCAAATTAGAACGGAACCAAGAACCCCCAGCTCTTCCAAGTTCTATGCCCCCATGATTTCTGCAGGATACTAAACACCAGTTTCTACGGACAGGTCCTAACGTTTGGGAAGGCAGCTGACAGCTTGAGAATCTGATAAACCACATGTACCTTTTAATGAAAATAAGCACGTAGAGACATGTGTATGTCCACACACAACTTTACATAAATTCTCTGCAATCAACCCATGTTCTAGGATCTCTAGGACTAGAGAACTGAGCTGGGACAAATGTGTGCTCAAAGTAGGTGAGAAGAACCCAAGTCTAGGAAGGTGTGAGATGCACGAGGTCAGCCACAGCACCAGGATCTTAGTATCGGTGGACATTCATTACATCCAGCAGATACTTCAGAGAGTCTTATCAGCCAGCACCCTTCAGGAATAAAGGAGAGTCCCCAGATGACCTGCTGATCCAAAGGAAGAGTGAAGCCCTGGAGCAGCCTGGGAGAGGGGCCACGTAAGGAGTTGTCAGAAAACAGGTCTTAGTTAAGGAAGCTCGCGTGCTTTCTGCCAGGATGTGAGTCACTGAGGAGCACTGTGGAGATGCTGTTATATACAAACATCTGGTGAAAAGACTAAATGGGAAAGCTCTTTGACTGTACTCTTGGTGTATCATGGAGGAAGGAATGGAGGAAGACCTGAAGGAACTGGGGTCTTGGGGTCTTGGAAGCTGTATCTAGATACCCTAAAAGGAACCCATCCATGAGTTCCTACTGGAGGGTGTTGGCCAAGAGTAAATAACACAAACAAACCAATTTAGTCCTTCTGACTGTCTGAATGAGATTATTGCCATAACCTTTGTGATGAGAAATCAGTCTGCCTAATGCTCTACAGATAGAAAATGACACACCCAGTAAATCCAGGCTCCCACATCTCCAGACCTTTGCTCATAATCTCTGCACTCTGTTGTCTCCCTGGCAAAGGATTCCAGGCATGTAAAAACTTACATGGAAAAGGTGGGACAAGAATCTTACTCAGAAAACACCTGCTCACTTCAGTCTTTGCCTCTCCATGGAACAGAAGTGCTGGGGGAATTTTCTGTGCCCTGGTTCCCCTCCTCTGCATTGCCACCACGTTACCCTCCAGTGCTCCAAATCATGCTAGAATGCGACCTTACCCCGGACTCCTTTCTTTGTCCCTGCTGAATGTTCTTTCTTTTCCTGTACAAGGAATGCTTATTATGAATGCAGAAATTCAATTACCCCTTGGATTTATTTATTCATTTGCTTGATGCACGGCACACACCATCCAGCACTGCTCTTGGAATGAAATCACCCTATCTGACAGAGGAAGACAGTTTACATGTTCAGCCTGGACATAAACTAAGCTGACTCAGGCCCAGCAAGTTCCTATTACTGCCTCCAACCCACGGCGCTAATCACATGGACTATTCTTTATGTGTATGTGGAGATCAGTTGTGACAACAGACCTGTGGCTGCACAGAGGAGGCTGGGGGTGGGAAACGTCCTTCCAGAGACCGCCTTTCGTATTTGCCAAGGGAAACAGAAAGGGCCTTGCGGGCACTTCACTGGGAGGAGCCCAAGGAAGGTGAGCCTCTGCCCAACAAGGCTTCTGGGAGGTGGACTGCTTTATTTCCAAAGAACCTGTTGACTGTTATTACATCACAAGTTATGCCAAAAATGAGAGAAGGATTCTGATTTTGTCTAAGTTGCCCTGTCATTTATTTGGGGCCTTTCTTGGGCACTGAACTCACTTTGCGATTCTCACCAGAGCATGTGGAACATTCCTGTCTGAATTCCTGGCACAAACAATACTCCAGAATCCACAGAGTCATCAAGAGAGCGCAATTAATTAGGATCAGATACAGGAGTCTGGGGCAGGCAAAGGTGGAGTCCAGGGTCATTTACATAGTTAGTTCTGTGAGAAGGGAGGACAAAATCCATAAATCCTAGAGTCAGACATACCCACGTTCAAATATCTGCTCTGCCATTTACTTGCTGTGAGGCTTTGAGCAAGTCGCTTAATATTTTTCTCTAAGAAACTGGTGATAAAAATCTACTGTGGACGGATCTGAAAGGGGATTTGAGAGGGGTGTGTGCAGGCTCTCAGTTATCCATTGTGATGATGAAGATTCCACCAGGACCCATCCAGAGCCTGCACAGAAAGGAGATGCACCAGAAATGTCAACCAAAGTCCATAAATCAATAAGTAAAAAAGTAATATCCAACAACAATTCACAGAAAGAAAGGGAAGGGCGGTTCCTTTCATTCACATTTCGTGGGGGGGCTTATTTGAAAGAGGCTGGATGCCTTCTAGAGCCACTGGTCTTCCATCTCTCTCTTAAGACATTACCATTGAATTCTGACCACTCTGAGTCCCGAGAGCTCACCGAGGCCTGGTGGTAGCTGTACGGTCCTTCTCCTTGTGTTGATAGCAGATGCCCTTTATTACTCTGCGATTAGGAAGAGCAAAGAGGCACTTCCTAATAGAGAAAAGGATGTCTCTGTTCTCACAGAACTTTCCTGCTAAGTTTCTGAGGTTTTAGCCATGGTTTTAAATGATGCCTGCTCTAACTAAATTTGATATATTCCAAAATTCTTTTTGGGTCAAAGTATATAATCTTATGCTCCTATGGCATAACTCTTTGTTGTGTCAAAGTCAAAGGCTTTTTTCCCTTCTTCTTATTTATAATCTGCACACTAGCTTGATTGTAAAATAGCTCCTGTTACATGACAATCTTTATTTGTATCTCTGTCCATCCACATGACTGTAAATTCCTTGAGGGCAGAGAATGGATTTCCCAAAGACTTAAGTCTGATTTTTAGGAAAAAATAGTTGTGCAATGTGATTATTATTATATGAATGGATGCTCTGAACCAACATAGGGCAATATTGTGAATAGAAGAGTTTTGGGATTTTTTTGGATTTGTTTTCTTTTTATGGCTGCACTTGAGGCATATGGAAGTTCCCAGGCTAGGGGTTGAATTGGAGCTGCAGCTGCCAGCCTACTCCACAGCCACAGAAATGTGGGGTCCAAATTGCATCTGCAACCTATGCCACAACTTGTGGCAATGCCAGATCCTTAACCCACTGAGTGAGGCCAGGAATCGAACCTACCTCCTCATGGACACTAAGTCAGGTTCTTAACCCACTGAGCCACAATGAGAATACTTGAATAGAATAGTTTAAGTCCCAGTTTCCTTTCCAAGCAAAATATAAAAGTATCTTGGGGAAAATGCACTCTCCAGATTATAGTAGTGTAAAAATGTTACGAAGTTGATCATTATTAACAAATGAAAACTGAGCCTGCATGAAGATAAAAGCTGTAATTTTTATAAGCAGAGTTTTACAATATTTTTACAATGGAGCAGCCCATATGAATCATCCAGAAATACCTGAACAATCAAGCATTCCCTTCTAAAACTACTTTTTTTTGTGTGTGCCATTTCCCTTACTAGTTCCACTGGTAAGTAACAACTCCATCTCTAGCCACACTGTACAATTCCAATCTACCATAAGGCTACACATTGCATCCCTAACCAAAGCCAGTCAACTTACAATTATATGTCAATCCGCCACAAGGTGAATTAAGAGTCGTAATAAGTAATAATAGCCACCATTTATTAGGTAAATTTGAGCTGTATGTTCATTACTTGACACGGCTCACTTCATCTTCTCTTTCAAACTACCCTCTGAAAGAACACTACTTTTACCCCTATGTCAGAGATAAACAAACCCAAACCCAGAGAGGCTGTCACTGATCCAATAGGCCTTCAGATGGGTTCAGCCCAAGTCATGCACCCACCATAACAGGGACTGAGAAGGCACTGGATGCCTAAACGACAAGGGGCAGGTGACCATCTTCATTTATTTTGCACAAACTCTCTCAGCAGTGGCATTTGATATCCCTTGGTTATGATTATCTGTCTTGGAATTTGCATATCCTACAAGAAACAATCCTCAGAAGCAAAGAAAGGATGCATTTTAATATGAAGCCCTGGCACATCATCAGTTATCACTGCCTTTGTCTAGGAACACCATAAGGAACCAAGTTTCATAATTTCCAAATTTCCCAGGAAGGCTGCAAGAGAAGTACACCAGAGAGAAACACAGTGTAAAAACACATCAATCTCCAGACCGCTCTGCAGAAGCACTACTCTTAGACAATCAGGGAAGGAGAGTTGTACCTGAAGTGGAAAGAAAATGACACTTTATTCCTAGCCCATCTATTTTTATGTGTATGAGCATCGTTATTTCTGAGTTTGTGCATTACAGTTCCAAAGCCTTAAAATGATCATCTTTGATACTCAGAGCAGCAAGTTTGCTGTCGCCTTGAGAGTGATGATGGGTAGACCCGGTTGCAGGCATCCTATCTGTGGATAGAAAGGTGATGCTGATGGCCCACAGTGAATTTCGGTGGCACATTGCTCTCTTGGTTTTAAAAAGGACTCTTTCTTAATCTACCAATAATTCCTCAGGGATTGCCTGACGCCTACAACTAAGGGAAGAAAACTGGAGCTAATGAGATCAAACCTGAAAACATATCTTAATTCATCCAAACTCTGATAATCCAGTTTCAAAAAGAGATAAATGTGGCAGACTGGAAGAGAAGGAGGGAGGGAGGGAAATCAAATCAGCTGTAGAGAAAGACTGTATTTCTTTGTGTTATTTACCCCTGAGAAACCCCCAATTTTAACTTGCCCTTATAGGCATCCCTTGTTTTTACTATACTTCACTTTACTGCGCTCTGCGGATAGTGGGTTTTTCACAAACTGAGTAGCTTGTGTCAGCCCTGCACTGAACAACTCTGTCAATACCATTTTCCAACAGCATTTGCTCACTTTGTATTTCTGTGTCACATTTTGGTGATTCTCATGATATTTCAAACTTTTTCATTATTATATTTGTTATGGTGATCTATGACCAGTGATCTTGGATGTTACTATTATAACTGTTTTGGCGCACCACGAACCATGCCCGTATAAGATAGCAAACTAAATGGCTAAATGCTGTGTGTGTTCTGACAGTTCCAATGACTGGCCATTCCCCCATTTCTTCTCTCTCTAAGAAGGATCTGGGCAAAGTCAATTGAAATCCTTCTGGAAAGGATTCACAATTCCAGATGCCATTAAAAACATTCATGATTCATGGAAAGAGGTCCAAAGATCAACATTAACAGGAGTTTGGAAGAACTGGGTCCCACCCTCATAGATGATTTTAAGGGGCTCGAGACTTCAGTGGAGGAAGTAACCACAGATGTGGTGGAAATAGCAAGAGAACTAGAATTATAAGTGGTACCTGAAGATTTCACTAAATTGCTACAATCTTAGGTTAAACCTTGAACATAGGAGGAGCTGCTTCTTATGAATGAGTCAGATAAGTGGTTTCTTGAGATGGAATCTACTGCCAGTGAAGATGTTGTGAAGACTGTTGAACTGACAACAAAATACGCAGAATATTACATAAACTTCAGCTGATAAAGGAGAAGGGTGTGAGAAGACTGACCACAATTTTTAAAGAAGTTCTACTGTTGGGTAAAATGCTGTCAAATAGCATTGCCTGCTACAGAGAAATTGTTGGTGAAAGGAAGAGTCAGCCAATATGGCAAACTTCACCGTTGTCTTTCTTTTAAGAAATTGCCACAACCACCCCAAACTTCAGCAACCACTGCCTTGATCATTCAGTAGCCATCAACACCGAGGCGAGACCTTCTACCAGCAAACAAATTGTGATTCATTGTAGGTTCAGATGATGGTTAGAACATTTTAGTAATAAAGTGTCTTTAAATTAAGGTATGCGCATTGCTTTTCTTAAACAGGATGCTATGGCACACTTAACAGTCTAGAGTAGAGTGTAAACATAACTATTATATGTGCTGGGAAGCCCCCAAATTCATGTGACTCATTTTATTGCAATATTTGGTTCATTGCAGTGGTCTAGAGTGGAACCTGCCATGTCGCTGAGGTATACCTATTTTTTTTGCAAACACTCACAATCAGCTTGAAAAATGTAACAGAGAAAATGATCTGAGAAATCCTCAAACATGAAAATAACCCTAAATTCTGTCCATAATTTAAGAGCCCATGTCTGGCTTAACTTAGTTCACAGTATAAAACACTTGGCACAAACTTTTAGATATGCACTATCGCCAATTAGTACCTCCCTTTCTGCCTCTCTGATCTGGTAGACCCTGCCCCTTGTATTCCTAACAGTGTACCTCAACTTTAGATGATTTCTTCAGGATCATGTGATTTCACTGATCTCTAGTCCACTCACAGAAATAGGACATAATAAAAAGAGAACCTTAAAAATGCAAGTAAAAGTGATACAGGTGCCCAATGTCAAAATAAGCCCAGGAGCTCTGTGATGTCAAAGGCATTAGCTGGATACCAGAAGGGCAGATGTTAAAAGCTCTTTAGGGTACAGAGAATTCAAAGGCCAAACCAGGCACTTTTCAAAGGACGGTTGGCAATGGGCCCTGGAGCGGTGTCACGTTTGACTCTTTGGAGGCCTGCATGTGTGGGAGGAAACTTTCAAGCAATCCGACCCAATTTAGAAATCTTGGTCTTCCAGTTAGGAATACAGGCAATTGATCACTTGAAAGTGGCTTCTGGAGATTGGATTAAGATGGCGGAATAGAAGGACTGGAGCTCAACTTCTCTCCCAAATAACAGCAAAATTACAACCAAATGCCGAGCAACCTTCAACCGAATGGACTGTAAACTTCCAAAAAAGATACTCTGCTCCAGAAGACACAGCGGAGACCACATCAAGAGGTAGGAGGGGCGATTACGCGATAGAAGCAACCCCATACCTCCCGGGTGGGAAGCTCCACAGACTGGAAAGTAACTGCATCACAGAGACTCAGCTACAGGACTGAGAGTTCTGAGCCTCACATCAAATCCCCACGCCAGGGGATCGGGCACAGGGAGAAAGAGCCCCCGGAGCATCTGGCATTGAAGGCCAGCGGGGCTTGTGTGCAGGAGCTCCACAGGACTGGGGGAAACAGAGACCCCACTCTTGAAAGGCACACACAGACTTTCACGTGCACTGGGTCCCAGGGCAAAGCAGTCTCCAGAGGAATCTGGGTGGAACCTGACTGCAATTCCTGG
>PVHT021183666.1:12929424-13007842 GCA_004024745.2 Catagonus wagneri
CCACCAATAAAGGCATATATACAGTAAAGATACTAAATCATACATGCACAATTATGCTACCCAAAACAGTAATCATGAGAAGAGAGCACAAATGCAGGTCACTGGAGAAGCACGTGCAATTAAGAAACCAACAACTTAATACAATCTCAGTTATATATAGACTCCTATATCAAAACCTCAGGGTAACCACAAACCAAAAATCTACAATTGATACACAAGCAAATAAGAAAAATCAACTCAAATACATTAAAGATAGCCATCTTGTGAGAGGAGACAAAGGCCAAACCAGTGCACATGTTAACCCAAGGAAGAGATTCTGGCAATAAAAAGATGCTGCCAAATGATGTCTAATTAATAACAATAATAATAGTAACACTTACCATTTATTAGATGGCTATTAGGTGCCAGGAACTGTTAAGCTTTTTACATAGTTATGTGATTTAATTCCTTCATTAGCTCTAGGAGAGATGAATTATCTTAATTTTACAGATGAGGAAACTGAAACTCAGAGAGATGGAGAAATGTGTCCAAGGTCACACAGCCACTAAATGAGAATGACAGAAATCAATCCTGGTTCTGTCAGACTCAAAAGCCCATCATTCTTAACACCATACAAAAATCCCTTTCTTACATATTATACCACTAAGTATAAAGTGTGTCCTTGTAAAGATAGATCAATGGATTTTGCAAGCAATGTTACAGACCATGTTAAAGGTTCAAACGTTTGGCTTAGCTGGGTTTATGATCCAGCTCACTCCAAAATAGCCTAGACCCTTTAGTCACTGTATTTTTTGGCTTTCAATTCTTTACTCAGAGGCTAAACATAAATCCATATCCATTAGCCAATGCCATTTTCTCAGTGCAGTAGGTTGTTCCCTTTTCTCATTTCCTGGCTCTTTAACACATCTTTATAGTGTGTTATTTCTGGACCAGTTGCTCACTGTGACAGTGTGTAAAGACTCAGAGCATCTGGCAGCTTCCTGCCAGATGGCTGAACTCTGGTGAATGGCCTCTGACCTATGGACTATGCCAAATGATTTTCTGCTTAAAGCAGAAACTCTCGCAGAATGTCACATGATGCAAGGCTGGGATCTGACTAATCTCTAGGAGATGCTAAAATCTCAATACTAATGATGATGATAATGTTCAAGTACTCTGAGTGCTTCCTATCTGTCAAGCACAGCTTTAAGCAGGTTAGAAGCATCATTTAATAATGTTCATGATGGAGTATGAGAAAAAGAATTTATGTATATGATTTCTGTACAGAAGAATTTGAAAGAACACTGTAAATCAACTATACTTTAATAAAAAAAGTTAAAAAAATAATGTTCATTACAAGTGAAGGAAGAAGGTATTATTAGCAGTCTTGTTTTACAAGTTTGAAGAAACTGAGGCCCAGAGAAATTAAGTTACTCAAGTCCACAAAGCTAGGAAATAAAAGAGCAGAGTTCCTGACTGTTTCTTGCACCGGGTTCTGGTAAGGCAATTTTGGGATAGACTTGTTCCACAAAAGGGAACTAAGACCCAAAACGCAAATCATGAGGAGCAAAGTGCCCCTTGTGGAAGCCTTGTTGAAAATTGTTCATTCATAATGGGAAAGAAAATAGTAACTAGCTCCTATCAAGCTCCTTCTTTGTGCCACTTACATATATCCTGTCAAATAATCTCACAATAACCCTATGAGATAAGTCTTAAAATTAACTCCAATTAAAAGAAAAAAACCTATATTTTGAGATTAGTATGTTCTGCAAGGACACAGCTGGTAAAAGGCCAAGACTGTTTTGGATAGTTACTACCATAATAATGCTGCATAACAAACCACACTAAAACTTACTTGCTTAAAACAATCATCATATAGCTCACATTCTTCAAACTGACACTTTGGCTTGACTAGGCAATTCCTCTGTTTTTTCCTGGGATTCCCCTTGTATCTGAGGTCAGATGTGGGCCAAGCAGGCAGTTTTGATGATCTTGACTGAGGTCTTTCATCTCTGTAACTCAGCTGGAACAATCGAGTTGACTTTGCTCTGTTTACATGACAAAAGCAGAGTCTCTAGAGATCTTCCAGATTTGTGTTAAGACTACTTGAGGACTATGCTTAGAAATGATACACACATGCTTCCTAACATTTTCTGTTAGCCAAAGCCAAGTCACAGCCACAGCTCAGGTTCAAGGGTTTGAAAATAGATGGGAAGGGCTACAAAATCATATCACAAAGGTCACAGGCCTATAAAAGCAAGATCACTGCCATTTTTGTAATCATCTACTGCAACGCAGAATTCAAACCCAGTTCTAACTCCAGAGTCCTTATTGCTATGCAAAATTACCTCTAATACAAAATTCAAGTTTGCACATTCTTAGACAGAACATTCTGGAAATGTATTTACATCTTTCTCTCGGTATTTTAAATATTTTACTCCACCATTTTTTGCTTACATGGTTTCTAAGGGGAAGTCAGATGTAATTCTTATCTTTGCTTCTCTGTAGATAAGGTGCTCCCTAGCTTCTTTCAAGATGTTTTAGCTTTGATTTCTGCACCTTGGTTATGATACACATGGGTGAAGTTTGTTCCTTTTTTGGGGGGGGGGATTGCTTTATCTTGCTTAGTGTTCTCTGAGATTGCTGAGTCTGTGGCTTGGTGTCTGACATTATTAATTTGGGGAAATTTTCAGTCATTATTTCTAAAATATTTTTCTCTTTTTCTTCCCCTTATAGTATTTCCATTACATATGTTTCACCTTTTGTAGTTTTCTCACAGTTCTTGGTTAATCTGTTCCATTTTTTTTTCCAGTCATCTTTTTTTTTCTTTGCTAATAAGCAACTAAAAAAGTTTTGAAAGTTTCTATTGACATATCTTCAAGCACAGTTATTCTTTCCTCAGCCACGTCCAGTCTACTACTGAGCCCATCAAATGCATTTTCATTTTTATTTCAGTGGTTTTGATCTGTAGGATTTCTTTTTGATCCTTAGAATTTCCATCTCTCTACTTACATTACCCACGTGTTCTTGCACGTAGTCTATTTCTTTCATTAGGGACCTTAGCATATTAATCATAGTTTTTTTTAAATTCCCGGTCTGATGATTCCATCATTCCTGCTTATCCACATCTGGTTCTGGTGCTTCCTCTGTTTCTTCAAACAGTGTTTTTTAACTTTTATTTTAATTTTTTTTGTTTTGCTTTTTAGGGCTGCATCCACAGCATATAGAGGTTTGCAGGCTAGGGATCCAATCAGAGCTACAGCTGCCAGCCTATGCCACAGCCAGAGCAACATAGGATCCGAGCCACATCTGTGACCTACACCACAGCTTGCAGCAATGCCAGATCCTTAACCCACTGAGTAAGGCCAGGGGTCAAACCCACAACCTCATGGTTCCTATTTGGATTTGTTTCTGCTGTGCCACAACAGGAACTCCCTGGTTTTTGACTTTTAGTATGCCTTATAATTTTGTGTTGAAAGCAGGATGTGACAGAATAGGTAAAAAGAACTCCAGTAAATAGTTTTAGTGATATGGTGGCAAGCCATGGGGGGGGCAGGGAGTGAGGTAAAGCATTCTAAAGTCCTATACTTAGGTCTGCCTTTTAGTGAACTTGAACCCCAAGACTGTGAAGTTTACAAGTACTTGTCAGTTTCATCTCCCCCCTACTAGGTGGTTCAGGATGGTAAAGGGGAGCTGGGAAATTTCTTCCCCCAGGTCAATTAGGCTCTGAATCCCCATAAGCTATGTTTCTGTTAAAACAGTTTCTCTGGAGAGCAGGCTTTATTCAGAAAAACAGAATGCCCTGGAATATTTCAAAATGGTTCCATTTCCTCTCTCCTTACCAGAACATGAGGGAATTTTCCTCCAACATTCATTATGAAATACTACTTGAGCTCCTAGTGGTAAAACTCACAAGGGTGTGGAGACCTTACTCTGTCTTCCTCATGGAGTTCTTAACTCTCAAACTTGTCCACACTGAACCTCCAATAATGTGTCAGTTGTAGTTTAGGTGTTTCTGCCCTAAACTAGTTCCTGAGGGAGTGTCTGCTCTTGGATTTTTTATCTTATAAGTTGCAATTCTCTGTATTGCCACCCCAGTTTTAGGGGGTAGTGGCTTGTCCTAGACTTCACACCTCTGAAAGATCTAAGAAGAATTGTTGATGTTCCACTTCATTCAGCTTTTTATTTTTTACTTTTAAGCTCCTCACATGCCTACTAGACCAGAAACCAGAAGACCCAGATCAGAAACTTGAAGTTCTCTTTTCAGTAAAAGTTGACAATCTTCCTGGCATATACAAGTACCTACCGAGCTGGATTTAGCTTTTAACTGACTCATTAGAGCATCCAAAGGAAAGAGGAATGTGAGGGTAGGAAGAGGGTGACAGCTTCAAGGAGGAGAGATTTCAAGGTTGCAGGGATGAATCTGCAACTCTTTCCTATGGACTTTGCATGCTTTTTGGAACAATCACCTGACTCTCAAGAGAGTGTAATGAGACTAAAGGCAACTTTTCCTAATGGGGACTTATTTTGGATTACAGTGGGACTCTAAAAGCACATTCAGAAAGGACCCAAGAAAACCAAAATTCCTTGAAGCCCAAAGAAGTAGCCAAAAATCCCATGCCTCTCTCTCATCCTCTATGTGCGCCAAGCATTGAGCTAGATATTTTTTACATTAATTTATCTTTCATGTTCCTAAAGAGCCACACTTAAGACAAGAGACAACACAAGAACCTAACTAACTGTCTGATATTTGGGTTTCAACAATATTAAATCCTTCAGTCTCCCTATAGCTGTATGTGCCTCACTGTGAACCATCCATTGCTACAGCATCACCCAGAAATGAAAGAAGCAAACCTAATTTTGTTTAGTTCATTTCCATTGTACTTTTTTAAAAAAATATTATTAGTTATGTTTTCACTGTAGAATTCTTCAAAGGGGAAGTCAGGCTCTGAGAGAACAATCTCCTGAAATTCAAATAATATAAAAGTAACCAATGAAGGAGATAAAAAATCCACTAACCAAGGAGAGAGCTTACTTTACATCTTAGTTTGCTCTTCTCTTAAATATGTGCAAAGTCTCCTTTAGCTGACAAATGTTTTCATTCAAGGAAAGGAACATTTGTTTCAGGTAATGTTCTTATTCTCAAAGGAAAAGGAAAAGTAAATTCTGAAGTGAAGTATATCCTAAGGAAATCTTTTGGCAAATGATGATACTTCCCTGTTCTTGCTTAATATCATAATGGAATAAATATGTGTTACATAGAACCAAGTAAAAGAAAAGATTCTTAAAACGTGAAATCAGAATAGTTCCTCAAAGATCACCTGGTCCAAATGCTTTATTATTTTTTTTTTATGAGATCTGAGACCAAGGGAAGTAAACTTCATTGCCCAAAGTAACCCAGGTGATTAGTGACAGAACTGAAGCTAGAACCAAAACTTAAAATTCTGCATTCAGGGAGTTCCTCCATAGCTCAGCGGAAATGAATCTGACTAGTAACCGTGAGGACACCGGTTTGATCCCTGGCCTTGCCCAGTAGGTTAAGGATCTGGCATTGCCGTGAGCTGTGGTATTGGTCTCAGATGTGGCTCAGATCCCGCAATGCTGTGGCTGCATCTCCAATTTGATCCCTAGCCTGGGAACTTCCATATGCTATGGGTGTGGCCCTAAAAAGATAAAAAAAAAAATCTGTATTCATGTCCTTTCTAATCAGGACTCAAAGAATGTTCTTCCAAAATCTGCCTCTATTTGTCTGTGGTCTCCTACTAACTTCTGCCAAGCCCTGGAAGAGCCTACTTCCACCCTCAGCAAAAAGACGACATGTGAGGCTTAGTACATGCTATCATCTAAGGAGGGACATGATAAAATTCAGGGCATGTTGAACTTCAATGGAAAAAATAATTTCTTCCTATCTTTAATAACCTCTGAGACTGACCACTTCCTTCAATTACAAATATAGGCAACAAACCACAGCAGTGTTCGTAGTTCCCGTGACTTTGTCATCACGGTAATCAGATGTTTTCATCTCCCACAGTTTCTGCACATTTTGAAACATCCTTTATATTCATAATAATTTTGAAATTATGATACTCATCTCAGACTTGCTCCTAGATATTAATGTTTAATGTCTTCATAAAAGGCACATACATTGTCATTTCATAAATGTTCTTTTTAATATTTGGTCATTGGTTTCCTTAGCAACCGTGTATGATTTATTTTATGGCAGGCTTTCAACAGGCAATTACATGAAGTTGTACCATCCTCCTCCAAAGGTCTTCTGTATCACAGAACACCTGCAAACACTTCTAGGTCTAGCTACATCTCTGATTTAAAAGTGGCCTCACAGCCCCATGACAGGCAAAACAAAACAAAAAGCTTAAAATGTATCTATAATTGAGGAACAGACCAAAGTGTGATCTCCTTAGACAAAGTCAGTATGAGTAATGAAGAGGTTTGCTTAATTTAATTAACCAGATTCCGCAAGAAGGCTTGAATGTCAGCGTGAAGGGCTGGGCTTCCAGGTTCACAACTGGACAGTGCTTGTCAACCTCTCCCGGGCGACCCTTCCTGCAACCCTTCCCCATCTCCTCCTACCCTGCGATGCAACATATCAGCGAAGTTACTGAATCCCTGGGGAGCAAGTAGTTCAGCTATGAGACACCATGATAAAAGCTGGATCCAAGAAGCAAAAAGGGTTTCCTTATGGCAAAGATGAAGTCGGCAGCAGTGTGAACTGAAGTCTCAAGCAACTAAGAGATGGGCGAGCTGAAGGAACAAAGAGTGTGGATGGTGGACCATAATTAGCAGACTATCAATGAACAATTTGGTAGAAAAAAAGCAGCAGCATCAATGATCACAGCAGGCCCCATGTCACACTCTGCAGAGTACACCAGTTAAGAATCCAAAGGCAGGTCCCAGAGTGTCAAAGTTTGAATTGATTCATCCTCTTCCAATACATAATCTAGGCAAGTTACTTCATCTTTCCGTGCTATAAAATACGGATAGCTGTACCTACTTCCTAGGATTTTGTGGAGACCAAAATGAATACATTTGAGAGAAGTTTATATAATAGGGCCTGGCCCACTGTAAGCACTCAATAAATGTGAGCTATCAGTGGCAGCAACTGCTCTGAGTACATATACAGGACAACTTTGCTCTCCATTGTACGGTGCAACTAACTCTTTTTGAATGCATAAACTGCTGAGGGCATTAGAAGCAAATGAAGGTTGCATATGTCTGACTCCTTGGAATCCTTGGGGATATGTGAAGGATGCATTTCATGGAAATACTTGACTCTTTGAAATATCAAAATTGAGAGCATTGTTAGAAAGGTGACACATGAGACAGAGCAATTAACCCTTCAAAGTGATTCTCTTTTTGTAACCCTTTATGATAAAAAATAATGGTAATTATGGGTACAAGAAGATCATTTAGCAAGTTCCTGATTTATCGTCAATTTTAAATACTAAGTTTTAGTATCCTAAGTTATATATCACATCTCAGTCACGGATGCCTACAAGAAAGCACACAGCACTATGTCTGATCCACTGTAAGAATGCAGAAATGCCTCTGAATGAATAAAAAACAAGTGGGCTCTCTGCTATGAAAGCTAAGTCTTACAGAATTCTTACAGAAGTCCCAATACCTGTGAATATATTTCATTTTTAATGCTCTTGATGTCCTGGTACAGCATACGTTCCAATGCATCTGTCCAGGGTGTAAATAAAAGTGCCATTTGTTAATTTACTAATTTTTCTTCGCTGCTGGTGTTATCGATGGCAGTGTGACTGGGGCCTGGATTTTTATTCTAATCGGGCACTGTCACATAACTTGTGGTTTCTCTAGAAATAATAACCTAATTATTAATAGGCTATTAACTTAATAATAAGTTATTATATGCAAAAGGGACACGCACTTACACTCCCCCCACCAATTCCCACGGCAACTTCAGTTTCTTGTCCAAGCAAGAGTGACAATAGCAGTCTAAACCAATTTGTTATTCAGTTCTTGATTAGCTATCTGGGGAGACCCTAGCATTTACGAATGTCCAGGATTGTAAAGGGGATGCCGATGGACTAGATTAGTGGCTTTTATTTCCGGAGTGTGGGTGGTCAGGCAAAGCTGCAGCATCCCTGACAGAGGTTGCCACCTATTCTGCGCAGTCTGGAACAGTCCTCTAGTCTGCTCCATGGCTCTATGTCTGCCCAAAGCTACCCTCTCCCTTGTCCACTGGCTCCAGCACCCAACAGGCTGGTAAAAAATTTCATGCATGGATTCTAAGGGGCCCAGGCATCTAATCACTTACAAGCTCAAGAGTCAGAAGACTTTTCTTCCATTTCCTCTTACAATTCTGCTATACCCTCTCATAAGCTCTTAAGTTCTGATTATAAAATTGTAAACCCTAATGAGTGACAGAATTTTGACAATGTTTGATGATGTCCTCAATGCCAGTGGGTGACTACCATCTTTCTAGCTAAAGCAGATAGAAAAAAAAATACTCATTTGAATTTTGATGACATATTTGGCTGCAAATGGGACCTTATGAAATACTATAAAATGAACTCAAGAAAATATTTAAGAACCAGGAGTTCCCGTCTTGGTTCAGCAGTTAACAAACCCAACTAGGATCCATGAGAATGCGGGTTTGATCCCTGACTTTGTTCAGTGGGTTAAGGATCTAGCGTTGCTGTGAGCTGTGGTGTAGGTCGCAGACATGGCTGGGATCCCACACTGCTGTGGCTGTGGTGTAGGCCAGGAGCTACAGCTCCGATTCAGCCCCTAGGCTAGGAACCTCCATGTGCTACGGTATGGCCCTAAAAAGACAAAAGACAAAAAAAAAGAAAGAAAGAAAGAACCAGTTCATGTGCTGGATACAATCAAGGCTATAATGAAAATGCATCTGACATCTTTGTGGGCCTTACTATGAATGAGAACCACTAAAACAAATGAAACACTTAGATGACGTCAGTTAAGCGTAAGTTTGTTGGTACTGCTACAAAGCAAAGAAAAATGTATCATTTGGGCTGGATATGGATTAGTGAGCATCATGGAGATGAACTTGGATTGGACCTTTAAGTTTATCATCAAACCTGAATCTGCATAAAATGTACAGAAATAAAGAATTTGAAATCCTCAGTCATCACACACACTGCTATATATTAGTAACCTTTATACAGCATGTTTCCTTACCTGTATATAATTTTGGGGGTAATCTATTAAGCTGCCTTCATGTTCATGATAAATTTGGTGGTCTGGGGCTATTGTAGTAAGCATAATTTAGTAAACTAACTTTTTTTTTTGGAAGCAAGGAGAAGGTTTATTTTCAAAGCAGACTGGCAAGGAGACGGGAGGACAAAGCTGAACTACACCTCTGAGAAGGCCAGGAGCTGGGGAATTTATGGCATCAGGAATAAAGAGACACAGTGGTCTGAGGTGTGGACAGCGTGGGCAGTGCGGGGAGGAAAGGTGACTGGAAAAAGGTGTGGGAATCGTCCTTCTGCGAAGGCGTAACTAGGCTACAGACCTCCACTGGTTCTCTAGGTCACCATCTGACACATGCACAGGCCCAGCTGAGGGGTCGGTGATCCTATCAAGCCTCACCGGCTCGGCCCCAACTAGACACAGCTGAGACTGCAAGTTCCTGGCGACAACTCAGGCAAACACATTATTGTTTAGGCTCTGTGCAGCTGGAGGACATGTAAGGGCTTGAGGAATGAAACTGGTTAGCACTCATTTGAGAGTATTATTTCTGGTTTCAAGTTCATATTTTAATCCAAATTGACAAATACTACTTATGTGCCAGGCACTCATAGGCCCCAAATTGATAACAAACTCCAAAGATATACCCTCAGGGGTCACAAAGAATGCCAGACATGGTTAACATTTAGGATTTGGGGGTGTTTGTCAAGGACATGGTCAAGCAGGGACTGTGTCTCACTTTTTTATGTGTTTTAGTGTTTCAGTCATGATCCACTTGGCAGAAACACTTAGGTATTCAATACAGAAGGTACACAGGCTAGGAAAAGTATGGTTTCTCCAATATCCTGACCAAGTAGAACCTTGACGGGGTAGACACCAGAGTTGTTTTGTTTGTTTGTTTGCTTTTTAGTCTATGACAGGGAGAAAAGAAAGTTTCAGCCAAGTCATGGGAAAGGCAGAGGACAGGTAATCAGCCTAGTCGATAGATTACATCTTAAGCCAGTGAAGTTAGGGGCAGTCCAAAAATTGGCTGGCACAACCAAGAAGTCAACATGATCAAGTACAGAAAGAGGTTTCAGATGATAAATCCGTTGCTAGAGAGATTACCTACTTTTGCCAAAGTAAGAGAACTGTAGTCCCTGAGCTGTCTTTGTAAGTCTAGGAGGTTGGAACAAAGGACTGACAAAAGAAAAGATCATTCTTACAACCTACTCAAATTTTCTTCTGAATAGTACAACTTTACCAAAGCCACCATTATAGCTAGCCCACTCACCTTGATGTCTTTCTCACAGCTTCGGGAAAGCAACTCTGTTGGGTTTCATCCAGCCCCTGGGAGAAGTCAGTGTCAGGGTCTGGAACCAGCTCGGTTTTGGATGATCTTGGTCCTGGTTTTTGTCAAGCATGGTTTCTGTTTCCCATCTATTTCTCATACAACGGAGCCAGTCTTCTGAATGTTTATTCTCCAAGATTTTGTCCTAGAGGGTCACAGTCTCCTCCTTTAAAAGCTTCACCCAAAGGGATTTGCTATAAGTCCAAAGTTGGGGATCCGGATGTGTCAAAGCCAGCCATTCCAAGAACCCCTGAAATTGTCTTGGTGGGAACAGCAAGTCTGGCTAGAGCTTCCCCTCCCTTCAGGAAGCAGCTCTCTGTCCTTAAATTCAAAACCCCAAAATACTCAGCAGAGGGCTAAAAACGCTGCCTTTTTCCTGCATGGGCTCCAGAGCCAGAGTGCACAAGCCCAGATTCAGGGTGCAAGTGTCCTGGGTGAAGGTGCACATACACAAACCCCCCACAAAACCAGGAGGCTTGGAGTATTTACGAGGTCAGGAATAAGGAGACACAGCAGTCTGGAGCACGGGAAGCACAGACAATGTGGGGAGGGCGAGGAAACGTGATTGCAGAAAGGTGTGGAATTCATCCTTTTGCGCAGGCGTAACTAGGCTTCAGGCCTCCACAGGTTCGCCAGGTTACCAGCAGACTTGCACGCAGGCCCAGTTGAGGGATTGGTGGTCCTATCCAGTCTCACCAGCTCAGCCCAAACTAGACACAGCTGAGATTCTAAGTTCCTAAACTCAGGAAATGTCTTCCTGTTTAGGCTCTATGCACCTTGAAAGATACATGAGTCTTAAAAAAACCTTGATTAGGTAAAATGGATTTGACTCTTTACCCATAGTTTCAACTTGAGAATCAAATGGGAAACACAGCTGTCATCTGTGACTTATAAGAAGGTTTTAATAATGGGACTGATCATGGTAAAAAAGTCAGCTATGAGTTGTTTGACTATGATTATTCTTTGAATTATTTTTAATTTTATATTTTTATTGAAATATAGTTGATTTACAATGTTGTGTTAGTTTCAGGTATACAGCATATATATGTATATATACATATATACACACACATGTATGTGTGTATTCTTTTATAGATTCTTTTCTCATATATGTTACTACAAATTATATTGAGTAATTCCCTGTGCTATACAGTAGGTCCTTGTTGGTTATCTATGTTACATATAGTAGTGTACATAGGCTAATCTCAAAATCCTAATTTATTGCTCCTCCCCATCCTTTCCCCTTTGGTAATCATAAGTTTGTTGTCTGTGGGCCTATTTCTGTTTTGTATTTAAGTTAATTTGTATCATTTTCTTTAGATTCCATATAAGTGTTATCATATGATATTTATCTTTCTCTGTCTGGCTTACTTCACTTATTATAAGAATCTCTAGGCCCATCCATGTTTCTGCAAATGGCATTAATTCATTCTTTTTTATGGCTGAATATTATTCTTTTGTGGGGGTGTATATATATACATATACATACATCTTTTTAGCCATTCATCTGTCAATGGCCATTAAGGTTGCTTTCATGCCTTGACTATTGTAAATTGTGCTGCAGTGAACAGTGGGGTGCATGTTTCTTTTTGAATTATGGTTTTCTCTGGATAGATGCCTGGGAGTGGGATTGCAGGATCATATGGTAGCTCTATTTTTAATTTTTAAAGGAGCCATCATACTGTTCTTCATAGTGGCTGTACCAATTTACATTCACACCCACAGTGTAGGGGGGTTCCTAATTTGCCACACCCTCTCTAACATTTATTATTTGTGTTTTGATGATGGCCATTCTGATGGATATGAGTTGATAACACACTGTAGTTTTGATTTGCATTTCCCTAATAATTAGTGAAGTTGAGCATCTTTTCATGTGTGCTTTGGCCATCTGTATGTCTTCATTATATAAATGTCTATTTAGATCTTCTGCCCATTTTTTTTATATTGGGCTATATGAGCTATTTATATACTTTGGAGATTAAGCCCTTGTCAGTTGCAAAATTTGCAAGTATTCTCTCCCATTCTATAGGTTGTATTTTTGTTTTATGGTTTCCTTTCCTGTGCAAAAACTTTGAAGTTTAATTAGGTCTCACTTGTTTAAATTTATTATATTTTCATTAGTCTAGGAGAGGGATTCAAAAATATTTTGCTGCAATTTATGTAAAAAAGTGTTCTACCTATGTTTTCTTCTAGGATTTTACAGTATGCAGTTTTACATTTAGGTCTTTAATCTATTTTAAGTTTATTTTTGTGTATGTACTAAAGAATGTTCTAATTTAATTCTTTCATATTTAGCTGTCCAATTTTTCCAGCATAACTTTATGAAAAGACTGTCTTTTCTCCATTGTATATACTTGCTTCCTTTGCTGTAAATTAATTTATCATAGATATGTGGGCTTCTTTCTGAGCTTTCTATCCTGTTCCATTTCTGATCTATATTTCTGTTTTTGTGCCAGTACCAAACTATTTTAATGTCTGTAGCTTTGTAGTATAGTCTGAAGTCAGGGAGCGGACTCCTTCAGCTCTGTTTTTCTTTTGCAAAATTACTTTGGCTATTTAGGGTCCTTTGTGTTTCCAAACAGATTTTAAATTTTTGTTATGGTTCTGTGAAAAATGAAGTTGGTAATTTGATAGGGATTGCACTGAATCTGTAGATTGCCTTGGATAGTATAATCATTTTGACGATATTGATTCTTCCAATCCAAGAACATGGTATAGTTTTCCATTTGTTTGTGTCATCGTCAACTTCTTTCAATAGCATCTTATAGTTTTCAGAGTACAGGTCTTTTTCCTCCTTAGATAAGTTTATTCCTAGATATTTTATTTTATTTTGATGCAATGGTAAAAGGGGTTGTTTCCTTAATTTCTCTTTCTGAACTTTCATTGTTAGTGTGTAGTTATGCAAGAGATTTCTCTGTATTAATTTTGTATCTTGCAACTTTACCAAATTAATTGATGAACTCTAGTAGTTTTCTGGTAGATTCTTTAGGGTTTTCTATGAATAGTATCATGTCATCTGCAAACAGTGACAATTTTACTTCTTTCCCAGTTTGGATTCGTTTTCTTTCTTTCTTTTTTTTTTAATCTGATTGCCATACCTACGACTTCAAAAATTATCTTAAATACAAGTGGTGAGAGTGGATATCCTCGTCTAGTTCCTGATTTTAGCAGTAATACTTTCAGTTTTTCACTACTGAGGATGATGTTAGCTGTGGGTTTGTCATATATGGTCTTTAGTGCGTTGAGGTAGATTCCTTATATGCCCACTTTCTGGAGAATTTTTTTTAACATAAGTGGGTGTTAAATTTTGTCAAAATCTCTTTCTTCATTTATTGAGATGATCATACGGTTTGTATTCTTTGATTTGTTAATGTGGTATATCATACTGATTGGTTTGCAGATATTGAAAATCCTTGCATGCCTGGGGTAAAACCCACTTAAACATGGTGTATGATCTTTTTAATCTATTGTTGGATTCAGGGTGCTAGCACTTTGTTGAGACTTCTGCACATATGTTCATCAGTGATGGCGTATCATATTCTTTTTTTAGGTGGTATCTTTGTCTGGTTTGATGGTGGCCTCATAGAATGAATTCAGAAGTGTTCCTTCCTCTGCAATTTTTTGGAGTAGTTTTAGAAGGATAGGTGTTGACTCTTCTCTAAATGTTTGCATCTGTGAAGCCATCTGTCCTAGACTTTTGTTTCTTGGGAGTTTTAAAATCACACATTCCCTTTCAGTACTTGTAATTGGTCTCTCCATATTTTCTATTTCTTTCTCATTCAGACTTGGAAGATTGTACCTTTCTACAAATTTGTCCATTTCTTCTAGGTTCTATTTTATTGGCATATAGTTGCTTAGAGTAGTCTCTATGGTCCTTTCTATTTCTATAGTATTGACTGCAATTTTTTTCATGTCTAACTTTATTGATTCGGGCCCTCTCCCTTTTATTCTTGATGAGTCTGTCTAAAGGTTTGTCAATTTTGTTTATGTTTTCAAAGAACTAGGTTTAGTTTTGCTGATTTTTTATACTGCTTTCTTAGTCTCTATTTCATTTATTTCTGCCATGATATTTATGATTTGTTTCCTGCTACTAACTTTTGATTTCGTGTGTTCTTTTTTCTGTACTTGCTTTAGGTGTAAGTTTAGATTGTTTATTTGAGTTTTTGTTTCCTAAGATAAGCTTATATTGCTATAAACTTTCTTCTTCAAACTCATTTTGGCATTCCCATCATGGCACAGCAGAAACGAATCTGACTCGGAACCATGAGCTTGCAGGTTCGATCTCTGGCCTCACTCAGTGGGTCAAGGATCTGGCATTGCCATGAGCTGTGGTGTAGGTCACAGACATGGCTCAGATCTGGCCTTGCTGTGGCTGTGGTGTAGGCTGGCAACTGTAGCTCTGATTGGACCCCTAGCCTGGGAACCTCCATATGCCATAGGCGTGGCCCTAAAAAGTCAAAAATAAACAAATAAATAAATACCTGCTTTTGCTGTGTCCGAGAGATTTTGGATTGTTATGTTTTCCTTTTCCTTGTACTAGGAATTTTTAAGTTTCTTCTTTCATTTCTTCAGTTACCCATTGATCATTTAGTAGCATATTGTTTAGCCCCCACATGTTTTTTAGTTTTTTTTTCCTGTGTTTTATTTCTAATTTCAAACTGTTGTGGTTGGAAAAGATGCTTAATATGATTCCAATTTTCATAAATTTTTCAAGGCTTGCTTTGTGGCCCAGCATATGATCTATCCCAGAGAATGTCCCATGTGCTATCAGCAGGTAGCTCTGGCCCAGGCTTCTATGAAGTCACTGCTTTTTCCCTGGGTCACAGTGCACATGAGACCTTGTGTGCACCATCTAAGAGTGGAGTCTCTGTTTTCCACATTCCTGTGGAGCTCCTGCTATCAATCCCCATTGGCCTTCAAAGGGATCCTCCTACTGCCAGACCCCTAGTCTAGGGAGACTGATGTGGGGCTCTGAGCTCTCATTCTTTTAGGAGAACTTCTTTTTTTTTTTTTTCCTTGCTTTTCAGGGCTGCACTTGTGGCATACGGAGGTTCCCAGGCTAGGGGTCTAATGGGAGCTGTTGCTGCCAGCCCACACCAGAGCCACAGCAACACCAGATCCAAGTCACATCTGCAAACTACACCACAGCTCATGGCATCACCGGATCATTAACCCACTGAGCGACGCCAGGGATCGAACACACAACCTCATGGTTCCTAGTCGGATTTGTTTCCACTGTGCCATGATGGGAACTCTGAGAACTTTAAAATATAATTATTCTCCAGTTTGTGGGTCACTGACCTTGGGGTATGGGATCATATTATATTGTGAGTGCACCTCTCACAAATCTTGTTGGCTTTCTTCTTTCTGTCTTTGGATATGTAGAAAACCTTTTTTTTTTTTTTTTTGGTAGGCTCCAGTCTTTTTTATCAGTGGTTGTTCAGCAGTGATTTGTGCTTTTAGTGTTCACATAAGAGGAGGTGAGCTCAATATCCTTCTACTCCACTATCTTATCTATGGCCCTACTGATACCTCCATGTTCTTCATGTAAGCAAGTGCCCACAGGGGCAAGTTGAGGCATCATGGAAGCTGGATACTAACCTCCTCCCAGTGCTGATACATGGTCTGAGTTTGTCGCCAATGGAAAGCAGCTTATGATAAAAGATGATTAGGCAAGGCTCTGGGAAGGGTTACAAGCTTCCTTGCCCCCTCTGAGCTGCCAAGCTCTCACCAACCTGGAAGCTCTCTCAACCAATGCAATCCAACCATATCTCTTCTTCAGAGTGAGCTGTTTCCCTGCCACTGAACAAGGTTTGTCTTGCCTTGATGCATGCAAACCAAAACACCCAGCTGATCTGTCAGGTCTACATGTATTCAAATGTCATAATGACTATCCCATAGATGGCTTTAGCCCTGACCACACTACCAGAGTGCCAAGGTCAAAGGTCCATTGGCCAGTTTGCTTCCCAAATTCTTCCAGGCTGTACCCAGGGAAAAGGTTCTCCTGGGATAAATTTCCCGTACCTGGCAGTTGGCTCTCTGACTGAGCACCCTAGCAGAGATGAATATGCTGGGGCCACTGCTTCCTTGCAGGCTCATGGAAGGCTTTAGATTTGTGGCCCCAGCTTGCAGAGAGCACTTCCACATTGCAGCCTCAGCATAGCCTTTGAACCAGACCCTAGCCCTCTGCTCCTGGCCAGGCAACTGGGACTGGAGGGGACATGGGCCTCAAGAGAACTATGATTTGCTGGGGTGGTGGAAGGAGCCAGATGCCCTATGGTGACAAATCTGAGACCAGGAGCATCAACCATCTTTCTGTATAGATGTACACCTATACAAATCTCCCCTTTCCACATCATACTCATTCCTCCTAGAAGGCAGTCTTGACTACAGTATTTCACATTGAAAAGTATACTGTCAGGAATGCAAGTAAATAATAACAACTACTCAGCTAGGCCTGTTGTATTTTTCTTACACTTTTCCTTTTAGGATTCCACATGCCTAATAACTCAAGCGCAAATATTCCTTGCTAGCTTATTACAATAGAAAACCATGGTAACATACTTTTGAGTCCTAATTATATATTAGACTCAATAAGTGAGGTACTGTTACTATCTCCATTTTCCAGATGAGGAAAGTGAGTCTCAGAGAGGTTAAGTCACTTGCCTGAGGACAGGCTCCTACTAAGTTGCCAAGTCAGGTTTCAGAACAAATTCTGTCTGAAAAGCTGCTCCTAAATCCTACTCAGTAGGAAAGGGGGATACAGTTTAACACAGTTCTGATTTTCACGAGAAGGAACTGTCCCTAAAAACCACTAAACCCTTAGAAACTCTTATTTCTCTGTACAAGTGTGGAGAGAATGAACTGATTGACGGTGACAGTCATTGGTCTATATTTATCTAATGAGTGAATCTGATCTATTAAATTGCTCAAATATGGAGGACTTAGTCTCTTTCTCCTCCCTTCTTCACATGGACAGGTGGGAGACAGTGACCTATGTTCCCAAAGTTCAACTTTGCTTCAGGTGGGCAAATTTGGGAATGCATGGTAGGTCTCAGCAAACTAACTGTCTCAAACTAAGATAAATCCTCCAACCTAACCATCATTGAAAATCAGAAAATAATGTACAGGAGTTCCCATTGTGGCTCAGCAGGTTAGGAATCCAACTAGTATCCATGAGGATACAGGTCAGGCTCCATCCCTGGGTTGTTCAGTGGATTAAAAGCTCTGGCATTGCTGTGACATAAGTCTCAGATATGGCTCGGATCTGGCATTGCTAAGGCTGTGGCATAGGCAAGCAGCTGCAGCTCCAGTTCGACCCCTAGCCTGGGGACTTCCATATGCCACAGGTGTGGCCACAAAAGCAAAAAAAAAAAAGGGTAGGAAAAAAAAAAGAACATACAGATGGCCAAAAAGCACATGAAAAAGATGATCAGCATCACTAATTATCAGAGAAATGCAAAGTAAAGGTACAATGAGGTATCACCTCACACTGGTCAGAATGATCATTATCAAAAGCTCTACAAATGATAAATGCTGGAGAGGATGTGGAGAAAAGGGGATCCTCCTACACTGCTGATGGCAATGTAAATTAGCACAACCACTATAGAGAAAAGTATGGAGGTTCCTTAAAAAACTAAAAATAGAACTACCATATTATCCAGCAATCCCACTTGTGGGCATATATCCAGAGAAATCCATAATTGCAAAACACACATGTACCTCAATATTCATAGCAGCACTATTTACAATAGCCAAGACATGGAAGCAACCTAAATTTCCATCAACAGAGGAATGGATAAAGAAGATGTGGTACAGGGAGTTCCTGTTGTGGTGCAGTGGAAACGAATCCAACTAGTATCCAAGAGGATTAGGGTTTGATCCATGGACTCAGTAGATCAGGTAGCCAGTGTTGCCATGAGCTGTGGTGTAGGTTATAGATGTGGCTCAGATCCCAAGTTGCTGTGGCTGTGGTGAAGGCCGGCAGCTCTAGTTCCAATTCAGCCCCTAGCCTAGGAACTTCCTTAGGCTAAAAACAGCAAAAAAAAAAAAAAAAAGGTGTGGCACCTATATGTGAAATATTGCCATTCACAGAAACATTGATGGACCTAGAGATTATCATACAAAATGAAGTAAGTCAGAAAAAGACAAATATATAATGTCACTTATATGTGTAATCTATAAAAATATGATACAAATGAACTTTACAAAACAGAAACAGACTCACAGATTTCAAAAACAAACTTTTGGTTAACAAAAGGGAAATGTGAAGGGAGGGATAAATTAGTAGTTTGATATTAAAATACATACACTATTATATATAAAACAGATATCCAACTGTATAGCGTGAGGAACGCTACTCACCATTCTGTAAGAACCTATATGGGAAAAGAATCTGGAAAATAATGGATATATGTATATGTATAACTGAATCATTTTTGCTGTATACCTGAAACTGACACAACACTGTAAATCAACTATATTCCAACAAATTTTTCTAAAAAAGAAAAAAAATTAAAAATTGCTAGGTTTTCCATTATCCTGACTCCTTTGTCTTCTTTTCCTATTAGCTCAGTAATCAGCCCAGGAGATACATGCTATTTTGTATCCTATTGCTGTATAACAAATCACTCCAGTATTTGGTGGCTTAAAATAAAAACAATCATGACTCTGGCTCACAAATTTACAATTTGGACAGAGTTTGGCATGGTGGGCTCATCACAGCCCCAAGAAGCATCAGCAGCCCAACTTATCTGGGGGATACGTTTCCAAGATGGCTCAATTACATGGCTGTCAAGTTCGTGGGAGTGTCAGCTGGGAGTTCCTCTGGGGCTGTTGGCCAGGGGCCATTCCCTGGGGACGGTTGGGTTTCCTCACAGCATGTCTGACTGCTCCAAGAGACCCAGATGGAAAGGCTGCACGAGTTCTTATCAACCACCCTGAGAAGTCCCAGAATATTCTTCTTCAGCATTCTATAATCAAGCAAATCGCTAAGGTGAACTCTGATTCAAAAGGAGAACTGCCATCTTTCAATAGAAGGAAAAGTAAAAACCTTTGTGCTCATTGTCGATCCATCATAGATGCTATTAATTAAACTGCCTCTAGAAGTCCAATGTCCTGAAAGGTAAAATTACATAGACAGTAAAATATGAAACATATAAGAAAACAGAAATCATACGCCAGCATGCTAATTTTCTGAAAAGCCTGAGAACAGACTAAAAATATAAAAATCTATTTCTAAATCCCAATAGTCTTCAGCTTTATGTATACTGAGTGATTCATGAAAGAGTCCAGCAACTAAGAAGAATGAATCGCTCCAAGGTCCCATCAGACATCAATATAAAACTGATTTTCTATCATTAAACTATTTATTGCCGGATTTCCAAAGTCTAAATCGTTCCTGAGCAGAACTGTAACCAGAGTGATTTAAAAGTTGTTTCTCATCAGCTTAGTATTTTTCCGTTCATTTACTGTTCTTTATAAAATCCATTAGGTAAAAGAAAAAAAAAAAAAACCCTCCACTTGAAGATGCCAATTCAATTACTTAAATTGAAGAGGTTGAACCAGGTAATCAAAAGATTCTATGAACTCCTGCTTTCTTACATCTTCAGCTAACTCAATTATTATCAAAAATTTTCACCAGACATTAAACAAAATTATAAAGAACTGGTCATGCTCTCCCAATGTGGGATGGGGGCATGCTCTGGGTTACCACTCCTATTTGTCTATTCTGTTATTAAAAATATTCACTATCACTGCTCATAAAATTAGAAGTGCATGTGTATGGCATTTAAAGGTTATAAGTAATTGAAGATCTATTGGGTAGTCTTTTAAAAGATTTGTGAGAGATTCAAAGTGAGGTCATTATCTCAAAGGTTTCTTTTGATGTGGGAAAGAAAAAAAAATGGGAGTGCTTATTTCTATAACTTTGTTAAGTGCATGAACACCACACTTGACCATGTGAAGTTTATGTAGCCACAGAGGAAGTTATGTAGAACAGAGTAAGATTCTGTTCAATGTAAGCTCCTTAATAGCAGAAAGGAAATATCTTTCCTGGGGGAAAGCACAAGATCTGTCTGGGAGCTCTAAAGTCATCTGGGAGATACCTCACAGGTTCTTTACTACCTCAAAATGTTATAAGACCTTTTCCCACTTTTATTATGGATACATGTTTTAAATGAAAGAACTTTAATATTTACCAACTGCCAGTTATACCAACTAAGAACCAAGAGAAAGAAAAAAACACTGTGATATTTTACTGTTGAATTTATTTAAAAAACAGAATTAGCAATATATAGAATAATAGAGATCTAATGAACAGCACATTCCAGTCCTCCTCACTTTAAGAAATTATAATACAAGGAATATATCTATAAATACAGAAAGAATAATATTTGCTTGGTCACAGCTTTACCCAGCTGCCTATTTGTAGGAAATATGGGAAACAGAGAAATACTAAGGTATAAGTAGCACACTGCAATAAGATGTGTATTAGCAAAAGCCTGACTGTGATAGATGAGTCATGCTCTGAAACAGACAAAACGTGAGAAAAAGAAAAGGAAGGAAGAGGAAGTTTTAGATTAAGAAATTTAAAAGACATACTAAATAAAAATAATAAAATGGGCAAGATTAGGGTCTAGAAATGAAAATTGGGTTAGAAGAAACTTCAAAGAAACGAAAAGTAATTTATTAGTTATTACTACTTTAACATTTAAGATAATGGATTTTCAGGGTATTTTGGAAGGAAAAAAGGTTTATGATTGACACAAGGGACAGGGAGGGACTTTTAGGGTGACTGACAAAGCACCCATGATCAATGTGGATGGTGATTTCAAGTGTGTTTGCCTTATAGTATTTGATTAAGCTACACATATGTTTGTGTGATTTTTAAAATCTGTCTCATTTTACCAAAAAAAAGGTCTACAAAAGGAATAGTTGAAGAAATATGTATTTGTTTTTTTAAATTACACCTGCAAGTAGCTCATAAATTTTCTAAAATTTAGTAATGAAACAATATATATAACTGAATGATAACAAAACACCTGTATCACAAATTCTAAGAAGGAAATAATGTAGCAAACTTAAAGGAAAATAGATATCTTTGAACAATCATATTCTTCTTTTTAGAAAAGAGGAACAATCTCTTTTCTAAAAAGAGAAGAGCTAACCATTCATAAGTTAAATACTCATATCAAAAGTTAAAAAAAGAAAACTCCGAAGGATGGAGAAAATGTTATAGAATGAGGAATTTGTACAGAAAAATATGATACAGTATATAAGAAAGCAAACTGGGAAGAGAAATCCAGATTAAAAGAGAAAATAAAATTAAGCAATAGTGCAATTTAACAGGGGACCTAATTTCACATGCAACAGATATTAAGAGATAGTAAAATATTATAAATTCCTTTATGTAAAAACCTTGAAAGCATATATAAAATGGCACATTCCTAGAAAACAATATAATATATAAAAATTGAGTCAAGAAGTAATAAAATATTTCAATAGTACTATAAAAATGAAAGAAACATAGTTAATAATTTTTTTAAAAAATCTTTCTATAAAAGTAACACCAGGGCTAGAGATTTTTAAAAGGCAATTCTATAAAACATTCAAAGAGTTTTACACAAACTACCAGAAAAGAAAAACATAAGTAACAGTGACTGAATAATTTAACAATGCCTCATTTTTCTAATCTGTAAAATGGGGTTAATAATATCTACCTCAAGGTGATTTTAAAGACTTAAATGATATAACACACGTAAATTGCTACAACTCTAATGTACATAAAGTGCTCAATAAATATTTACTGAAAGTGGTGTTATTAATACTAGTGAATCTCTTTGTTGGTATAGTATAATCTAGATTTCATGGGTGCTAGTATTAAAAACAAGTGTTCGAAGCATATCTAGAGGAAAGAAAAAAGTCACTATATTGGAGTGTAGGTATCTAGACCATAGGGAGTTAGGGAGGCAGGAAGATGAGATAATTTGTAGAATGGAGGAGAATCCAATTAATAAAAAGTGAGTATAGTCAGGGAAGAGATAACTTTAATCAGGTGCAAGGAGTTCAACTGAAAACTTTCTCTGAGAGAATTATATAAAATTATAAGTAGCAAAGTAGGCCAATTTAATGAATTTGTCCTCTAGCAAAGAGGAGAAGAAAATAAGCAGGGAGAAGAAGGAAGGAAAGGAGGGAGGGAGGAAGCTAAACTTATCAGAGACTAAATTCAGTGAAAGGTATGGCAAATTAAGGATGGCTTCAAAATCTTTGACTTTCTCTTCCGTTAAGACAGGGGGTCCACACCCCTTCCCTTGAATGTGGACTGGACTACAAGTACTTTGTTGAGTATGGTGGACATGATGATCTGCCAGTTCTAGGACTGTTTTGTTTTTTTTTTTTTTTTTCTTTGTGGCTTCACCCCCAGGATGCAGAAGTTCCCAGGACAGGGATCAAACCTGTGCCATGGCAGTGATCCAAGCCACAGCAGTGAACAATGCTGGATCCTTAACCTACTGCACCCCCAGAGAACTCCTCTAGGACTATTTTTTGAAAGAACTGGCAGCTTCCCCTTTTCTCTTCTTGGAGTCCTGAGGCACCAGGAAAGGAGTCTGGGGGGGTCTTCTGGAGACAGAGTCCACGAGGTAGAGGAGCACTGAGATGCCCCACATGTGAGTAAAGATGCCATCTTGGATGTACAGCCCGGTCAGTCTGCAGAAGATTCCAGGCCCAGCTGTCCTCTGACTGTCACCCCATGGGAGGTGATGAGCAAGAACTGCCAGCTTGGTCTGCCTAAACCTTATCATTGAAACCACTACATTTTAGGGTAGCTTGTTACACAGCAGTAGATAAGCAGAAAGATGCATCTTGTGGGGAGAGAGAGAGGACAATGTATCAAGGGAAAACACAAAGTGAAGAAGCAGGCTAGTGTTGCCAAAAAGGGTCAAGGCCAACAGGAGCCTTTAACTCTTAGTTTCCTTCTAACTGCAGGAGTCTAGTCTGAGATATTTTGAGAAGATAGTCTTTGTTGCACAATGCAGAGAAAGGACCCAACTAACCAATGGTCCACAAGAGACTGTGAACACCAACAGTGAGTCACATTTTCTGGCCTCATTTGGTGAGGCCAAAATGGATGGAGATTTTTTACTTTCATCCCCCCTGATATTTCCCACTAAAAGTCTGGCGTGCTCCTGCAAATACACTCATTAAAGTCTCAGGATTCAATTTATGTAATTGAGGCAGTCCAGCTAATTTTAGGAAAATTACAACTTTGTGAAAAATAACTGTTATACAGTAATTGTGGCAAAGATGTTCTGCTTTGTGTCAGACACAATGAAATCGGTAGGTTTAAAAATTAAGAACAAGCGCCTCTAAGCTCTCAATGTCATTTTAAAAGTGAGAGAGAGCTGTTAAGAAACAGCTTTGCATGCTAATCACTGGGCTTGGGAACATTCTGTGTTAAGACATATGATTTTCAACCTTGTTAAAAGAAATATTGAAAGAGGGAAATTGATTTTTTTTCCCAGGAAATTTGCCTGTCGCACTCCAAGATAAGCTACTGTTATGTGTGTCCATTAAATAAGTTTATTATATGAAAAGTCACACTTTAGGAAAAAAAGTTCCATCAGCATTGACTTCAGCTAGGATTTATATGATCTCTTAATTCAAGGAATCAGGGTTAACTGAGTTGATTCTCATTAATGTGCAATTGAACCAGTTATGCAACGAAAAGCATATGGAATAGTAACGAGTTATAATTGCATCAGGGAAATTGTATTGGTCACCTCTGAGAGGGATTTGGAAATATTATATTCATAGCAAAAATAAATAATTGTGTACTGCTATTTTAAGGGCCAAATGTTAAATGTTTGGTAAATTGGCGTGTAATGTTTGGTTGAAGAAGTCAGTGAGAGAATGAGATAATTTTTTAAAGTAAAGGAAAATACTGATCCTAAAGGTTTTCAAACCTTTCCTAAGACACCCTGTGTTCCACTGAGAGACTTGGGGAGAGAGGAAGAGGAAAGGAAGTGGATGGGTTCCATTCCCTAAGTAGTTCCACATCAATCCATCACCCAGTTTCAACCACAGCTCTGCTTTTATGTATTTTCTACAGAGATGATCATAACATTGCATTTGAGAAACTAGCTCAGAGCCTAAATGAAGTGTCTTAGATGGGTTCCCTCAGAAGCTGGCCTGGAAGTGATTCTCAAAAAGCACCAACAAGGCAGTGGGGCAAGTAAGCTGATGGAGGTGAAGAACTGCGAAAAATTGGAAGAATTTAGCTTCAACAGGTAAGCTTCCATATGGGTGTTGAGGAAACCCTTGATTCGAGTTTTCAGACCATTTTCCCCTTACAGATTGCAAGTATACTTATTTGGAAGGTGTGGCATTCTTATGAAGTTTCTGGAATTGATTCAGGAGCACTAGGAGTTGATTCAGGACACTATTTGGTTAATTCACTCTGAATTGGGTTTTACTAGCTAAAGCCAAACATAACTCCAAATGATATATAATATCTTATTGCCTGATAATGAATTTTAGTTCAATGATGTGCTTATTTAGAGCTATAATTAGAGAAGCCAAACTTCAATAGAAACTGAAAGTGTATAGCTTTTTAAAAATACATCTATACATTTCTAACTTTGAGCCTCTTTCTCATCTTTAAAACAGCGTTAATAGTACCTATCTTATGGAATCTTTGCAAGGTGAGTTAAGATAATTCATGCAAGACATTTAGCACAATGCTTAGATGTATGTCTTCAATGTGATAACTTTTATTGTCATTACTGTTATTCATAATCACCATTATTACAAAAGAATAAAGGAACTGGAGAAAATTGAGCATTAAATGATGGTGCAATTTACCTACCTATAAGCATTCCTCAAGGGTAAAGAATTAATCCATTTCTTGATAAGAAATAGTTCATAAAATACTCTTGCAGAAATTTACACATTTAGTTTTTGTTTAATTATATTAGATTCACATTTTCCTTATTCTTTGACATTTTACTTAACCTGTGGCTGTCACTACCTCTTATACCTAAGAGGTTTACCTAAGAAGGTGAAAATTCTAAATCAGCAGTCCTCATCAAAGAATAACAGAAAGACTATCTCGCCCAGAGATGCTTAGCCTGAACTAAATTTCAGAAAGTCTATAGAATGTGAAATTATGGGAAAGATTTTGTATGAAAGTTAATTTAGCTGGGAAAAGTGGGTCATTACTGGAAGAGCTGTGTCTCAAAGCTGAGAACCGTTAACCCCTACTGTACTGATTGTACAGTTTAAGAAATAGGACAAAAGAACTAGAGTCACTTACTCAAGGTCACACACTTAGCTACTGATAGAACTGTGAGTAGAAGTGAGGATGTTCTTTTTCCTGGTCCTTGATGACCTGAGCAGTGATTCTGATGACATTAAATAGAGGATAGTCAAGGAGAACATGGCAGATCCCAACAGGGACGGACCTGTCAAAGTTGCTAGACAGTATAGTGGTTTGTCCACGTACGAGAGTGGTCAACCCCAGACCAAATTTAAGTTCCACCATTTCTTCAACTAAACTTGGACCTGCTACTCAACTTATATGAGCCTATATCATCTCACCTTTTATAACCTCAAATATAGTCCTAAATATTGCCCAAAAAGGAGTTCCCTTGTGGCACAGTGGGTTAAGGATCCAGTGTTGTCACTGCAGCAGCTTGGGTTGCTGCTGTGGCATGTGTTCGATCCCTCACCTGGGAATTTTCATATACTGTGGTTGTAGACAAAAATAGCAATAAAAAATTATAAGTGCTTCTAGTCAGGATTTGGTGAGGATTAAGTGAAATCTAATATGTATAAAGCAACCAGAACAATGCTTAGTAAATAATAAACAGAAGTTATTGTCATGGTTGTTTTACCCTGTATTCCTTTTCTATAAAGTATCCTTTGCTCCAGCCAACTCCCTTCCTTCAAATTTTTTCTATTCTTTCTTTCTGCTAACAGCTAATTTGGGGATATAATTCATTGAATATTTGCACAGCCACGTTTAAAAGACCAATACCTTCTCTTGCAAATCTCCTTTTAACTCATAAGCAATGCCTACTTGTTACAGGACCATGTGCCTAGTGACCAGTAAAAAGAAGCAGAATATCCCTGGCCAAAAGCTTTTTCCTGAAATCCCCTTAAAAACAGGAAGCCTGTAAGCCAGGCTGATGAAGTCCAGGCCACCGCAGATGTGACTCACGTACCTGAATCCTTTTCGGCCTAAATAATTCATTACTGCAGTAAAACTGCAATTCCCTCAGTCAATGCTGAATACCATAGCTATTTGCTCATTGCAAAATATTACCATCTCAAAGAAATAACAGGCAATTTGTCTTCCATATGCTTGACATCCCTGCCTGGTTTGTCTACAAACTGATCTCTCTGCTGGCTTCATAATTCCAACCATATTTATTTATTTATTTTAAATTTTTTTAGGGCCATATCCATGGCATATGGAAGTTCCCAGGCTGGGGGTCCAATCAGAGGTGCAGCAGCCGGCCTTTGCCACAGCCATAACCACGCCAGATCTAAGCCATATCCGCAACCTATGCCACAGCTCACAGCAATGCTGGATCCTTAACCCACTGAGTTGGGCCTGGTATCAAACCCGTGTCCTCATGGATACCAGTTGGGTTCATTATCACTAAGCCACAGTGGGAACTCCCCAACTATATTTATTTTAATCTCGTTTGCAAATCAACTTGATCTGTCTTTTATAATTCAAATATAACAGCTGGTACTGGGACAAAAACTGAAAGATTCCTTTCTTACCCTTTCCTTGGTTTCAGCATGTATCTGATACACAGGTATCCATTACTCTGTAATTCGATAAATAATATGCAAAAGTCACATGAATTATACGACAGTTCCTAAAAAATCAGTTAGTAGCAGATTATCAGCTCCTTTTTACAAAATTTTTTTATTATGTATGCAGTGTGTTCTTACTATTCCTTCCCAATTCATGAGGCACAAGTTAGTGCAACCTAGTAAAATGGTTTTAGGCATTTATACATAGCTTACCTCTTGTGGATGCTTTCTGAATCTAACTAGAGCCTGGATATAAGGGCGGAGGGAGGAGATGGGGGTTGTTAAGAACTCTTTCTAGATAAAGTATGAACAGCACTTAAGTGCTGTAGTTGGATACAAATCCTCATGTTTACCCCTCAAGCATTCAACTGTTTGATTTCCTGTCTAATCAGGCTGATTAGTGTTAGGAGACTTATTCAGGGATAATTCAATTGCCAGCTTCAAATGCCCAGGTTATCTAAACTAGTCTCGTACTAGGACTGTTGCCCTCACAGGGAAAAAAAAAGAAAAAAAACACCCTTATCCTCCTCCTTAGGGTAGAAAAGTTCAAAAAAGTACTGGGAAGAAGAGGAGGCAGAAAGGGCATTATTCTTGGTGTTTTCTCCCTTTAAAAGAGAGATTGTGCACCGCACTGCTTAACGGCCTCCAAAATGACTGTCTGCTGATCGCTTTTTTATGCATCTGATGTATTGGGTATTTTAAGTAACAGGCACATTCACATAATGATGCATCAGAGAGCTAGTATACATGTGAACTAATTTTCTCATTTAAAGTACAATCAAAGAAAAGGAAAACATGTCTCTTGGGACAAACACAAATGCTCTGTGTTCTAAATTTCTTAGACATGGTAAGTGACACTCACAGCCCTCAACCCTCAGTCACTGCAGGATTCTACTGCTTTTTTCTTTTCTTCTCTCTTTCCTTTTCTTTCCCCTTTTTTTTTTTCTTTTTGCCACTCCTGCTGCATATGGAAGTTCCCTGGAGACTGAATCTGAGCTACAACTGAGACCTACACCACAGCTGTGGCAACACCAGATCCTTAACCCACTGAATCAAGCCTGGGATCAAACCCACACATCAGCAGCAACCCGAGCCCCTGCAGAGACAGTGCCAGATCCTTAACCAGCTACGCCATAGTGGGAACTTCTCTACTACTTTTAAAGTTTAAAAGGTGGCCAGTACTTAAGATTAAAAAGAAAATAAAGTACCTCTGATGTGTATTTCCTCGTTCTTTCTGCAACTGACTTCCACCTAGTGCATCTCTTGCAGCAGAAGAGGCATTCTTTTTTTTTTTCTCTTAATGGATTTTATTTCAATTATAGGTGTATATAAATCATCACAAGTCAATTTTACAGATTTTGTATCCCAAACCCCCAGTGCATCCCCCCAACCCCCGGATTGTCTTATTTGAAAAACCAAGGTTTTCCAAAGTCTGTGAGTCATTGTCTGTTCTGTAAGAACGTTCATTGTGAGAAGAGGCATTCTTAATTCCCAGGGTGCCAACACATCTCAAACCCACCCATGTTATTCTGGGTGCTCACTGTTGCATCATCAATAGCTTCTTCTCTGCTCATTTCTACTTCTCTGTCTATACAAGGATTCATGTGTTTCATGTCCCTTAACTGAAACCCTTTACCCTTCTCCCTCTCCCACCTTTGCACTGCCACACTTTAATGATTCACCTCTAAACCCAAATGGTTGCACCATGTCTTGCCTCAGTGCCCATGCGTGTGTTCCCTGCATCTCTAATGACTTTCCCAACAATGTCCACGCATTTTTAAAGCTGCAGTAGAAGCATCCCGTCTTAACTACTACACACTCACCCTCTAGCTTAGCAGACCCTGGCTCATCACTCTTTTGTCTTAACACTGTGCTTGGGTAGTATTCTCATTTCGGCATCACATGGCACATCAAAAACTGTGACAAAAACTGCTGTCTGCCAATATCCATTTCCCGCTTTTTTTCCTCTCATGTTTTCTGCAGAAATATAACTTGTATAACTCAAAATAAGAGAAGTATTACATCATGAAGTGAATAAGTGAAGAAAAATATATCTAAGAATATCCTTTGATAAACCAGAGGTGAAAAGAACAAGTTCTGCCTCATTTGGAACCAAAGAGAAAAAGAGTAAGAGGGTGAAATGGGGAAATGACTCCGAGACTAAGGAAACACTTTTCATACTTGAAATGAAATTAATTACATTAATAAATTCCATGATATCTAAACATTCTGTATTCCCTAATAGGACTGAATTCATTGTTGTGCACTGTTCTTTTAGCAAGTATATTCTTTTATAATATAAGTGGACATAAGCTGTGCCGATTCTTTTCTTCAGAATTTTTGCGACAACATCCTAAGTGAGATTATCCTTTGTTTTGCTATTTTTGTTAGGTTCTAGTTTAAGTGTTAGGCTTCTTTCATAAAATATGTTGTTAGAAGTTGTCCTCATTTGTCTGTGTTCTGGAACGGTTTAAATATTCATCTTTTAACAGCAATGAATTTGTCTATGTAGTTCTTTGAGATTGTCATCTTTGGGGAAGTTTTAAAAATCTCCTTTTTCTTTTAGTTATTGATGTATTCAGAGTTTGATCATTCCTTGAATCAAGTTTGAGAACTCTTACTATCCCAGAAATTCATCAAATATATAAAGACTTACAAACTTAACAAATCGTTAAGTATGTGTATACATAAGATCGGTGGCAAAGTCTTTAAATTTCTTGGCTATTTATACTTATAGCCCATGATGAGGCTTAATGGTGGATATTTTTGTTTTCTCATTAGTTTACTTCCTTTCCATTCTGGCCACATGATAATCTTTCAGCCCAGGGCCTTTAGATATGCTGTTCTAGTTTCCCCCTCACCTAGTGAGTCCCTCCACTTCCCTTAGAGGGCAGTCCCTTCCTCACATACATTTCATGAACTCGTTCACTAGTTCATTTCCTCCTGTTTGGCACTATAATATCACATATCAGTTAAAGCATTACTTTTAGTTGTGATTATTTGATGAATTATGTCTTCACTACAGAGTCTATATCATATATTGTTCCTTTCTAGGTGACGTTGTTTTCTCTGGATGGCTACTCATAGCAATATTCCTTATCACGACAGATTTGTTAGTAATATGTATTTAAAGGTCAATTTCTTTCCACGGTTTTGACTGGAAAATAGCCATTTTACATCCACATGCACAGTTATTTCTTTTTAAAAATTACTATTATGTCTTTAACTATTTTTCTCTTCATTTGTTCTTTCCTCTGTATGTGGAACACAAATTAGGTATTAAAGCATTTTTATTCTCTATCTACTACAGCTATTATATTCTCTTGATTTCCACATTGTGGAAGCGCTTTTCAGTTTTATCAACTGAGTCAAAAATTCACAGCATCACTTTTCCACAGCATGACTTCTGCTGTTTGCTGCCTTTAAGGGAAATTACAACCCTACTACTTTGTTATTATTCTTTTTTACAATCATTATTTATATGTTACATCTTTTATCACCTCATGTTATTACCTTTTATCTTTTTATAGATAGTTCTCTTTTCCAAGATGACCATTCTGTCATATCTTTTATGTCACCAGTTTATAAAGATTTTTTCAGGATCTCAGATAATGCACAGAGGTACGATTTTACTATGAGTCTTCTGAAACATATACTTTTTCTTGTTTCGCAAGGGTTGTGCAACAAAACCTAACATACTTTGTTTTAGCCTCATAATATTCCATAGTATGGATATGCCATATTGTAACCTCTCTTTTATTTTCTTTTTCTTAATTTTTTTACTGTCTTTTTAGGGCCACACCCACAGCATATGGAATTTGCTATGATTTGACCCCTATGAACTAGGGGTCAAATCGGAGCTGTCACTGCCAGCCTAAGTCACAGCCACAGCAATGCAGGATCCGAGCCATATCTGCAACCTACACCATAGCTCACGGCAATGCTGGATCCTTAACCCACCGAGCAAGGCCAGGGATTGAACCTGCACCCCCATGGATACTAGTCAGATTTGTTTCTGCTGAGCCACGACGAGAATTCCCGTGTAACCTCTCTTTTAAATTCTCTTACTAATGCATTTCAGGTTATCAGTAGGGCTTGTTTGGTGTTGGTTTGGTTTGATTTGTTTTTTTTTTGCCAAATCAAACAATGCTGTAATAAAACACCTTTTAGATATATTCTTACCTTTACTATTTTTCCTAAGGATATTTTCCCCACAGTGGAAATACCACTAGCAATGTGTAACACCATCTGCTGCCTCATACCACTGCCACTCTTCAATCCCACCTATCCTTTTAATTTCTATTTTGATAGTTTAAAAGTTGCTTCTTATTGTATGGCTCTGGTTTGCAACAGGTCTAAACATATGCTTTGAGCCCAAGAATATGTTTTTCATATGCTTACTTGGCATTTTTCATTTTCTCTTTCATGAACTATTTGTTCATATTATTTTATTTTTTTCTTAGGTATTTGCAGGAATTATCTGGATATTAGAAGTACTAACTCCATGTCTGTTATAAATACTGCAAATATTTTCTCCAGCCTATAAATGAGTCAATTATTTAGTTATGTTATTTTCCCATAAGAAAATTTTTATTAATATGTAGTCAAATCTGCCGGTCCTTGTCTGTGTAGTTCTGTGTTTCCCAACTCTTTCAGAATCTCTCTCCCAAAGATTATAAAAACATTTTCCTAAAGCGCTGAATGTCTTTATTGTTTGTTATACTTGGTTCTTAAATCAATCTGGAATATATTTGAAATAAACTATGAGGTAGAAATCCAACAATGCTCTTCTAGATAAACAGCCAGCTGTGCCAGGACCACTTATTTGTCAGGTGCCATTTGGGACCGAATTTGAAAGGCATCCATGTCATATATTAAGGCCTCATCATGTTTAGATCTATTCCCAGACCTCCTTCTCTATTCCAATGATTTATTCTATTCTTCTCTAACCATTATTTTGATTTTAGGGAATTATACAAAGAACTAAAATACTATATTTTGCACATTTATTCTTTCATATGAACTTTAAAACAGTGTTTTCCAGTTTGAAAAAAAAATTAGATTCTGAATGCAATTGCATTAACTGTATGTAATTTGAGAATAATTTACAATTTTATGATATTTTATTTTCCTATCTGGGGATGGCTCCCCAAGATTTATTTTTTTGCAGAGTCAAATATATATTTTTAAATATATGAGTATGCCAAACTTATTGTTTTGTAACTGCTTTTTTGCATTAAACAACATATAAATACTTTTCATATCATTGAATAATTTAAAATAATTATAAAGGCTTCAGGGTATTAAAATAGCAGGATATGTTCTCACTGATATAGTATTAAAAACTGTTGAATTTTTATATTTTACTTTGTTTTAAAACCAGCATTATATTTTCTTATTATTATAGCTAACATTGCACATTGAACTACCCTACAGATAAACCTCTGCTTACATCTACGATTTATTTTCATAACAAAAAGTAATTCACATTCAACATAGAAGCCATGAAAAGCACAGAAAATTCCAGTGGAAGGAAAAAAATCCCCAAAGTTTAGTTGTGAACCCATCTTCTAAAGATAATTGCTTAATGACTATCTGTTGTATCTCTTTCTGTTATTCTCCTTTCTCTCTATATATATGTGTGTGGAGAATTATAAAAACAGTATTACACTGCATACACAATAGCTTTCCTTTTTAAAAAATTACCGTTATATTGTGAATGTGTCAAGCCACTTCCATTTGGTTATGTCTGTTTTTTTCCCTTTTTTTTACAGATGTATCTGCAGCATATGGATGTTCCCAGGCTGGGGGTTGAATCAGAACTGCAGCTAAGGCCTGGGCCACGGCCACAGCAACGCCAGATCAAGTCACATCTGTGACTTAACGCCGCAGCTTGGGGCAATGCCAGATCCTTAACCCACTGAGCAAGGCCAGGGATCAAACCCACATCTTCATGGATACTAGTCAGGTTCTTAACCCACTGAGCCACAATAGGACTTCCGTTTTTATGTCTGTTTAAATGTTCATGTCTTGTGTGTCCCCCAAATTCTCTCGGCCCTGCCTGTTCCAATTCAGTCTCAGCTACCGGACTTGTAACGGACTCTGGAGGGCCAACCAGCCAGTCTCCGGCTCTTCTCATCACTGCCAGTCTTGGATAAAGCACACCCATGAATAAAGCACATACAGTCCGGCTTCCCTATTGACTGAAGAAAGAGCCAAGGACACATTCAGCTTGAAAAGGTTAACTCCCTGAGCAATGAATTTTGACCAGGGGTAAATGGGAGACTGGTTAGGGTCAAAAGATAAATACTTTTTCAAGTGTAGGCCAGCCATGGTCAGTGTAATGAAGTGACTTTGCGTTTGCTTCTTTAATTTTATTTTTATTATTATAGTTGATTTACGATGTTCTGTCAATTTCTGCTGTACAGCAAAGTGACCCAGTAATACACATATATACATTCTTTTTCTCACATTATCCTCCATCATGGTCCAACTCAAGTGACTAGATATAGTTCCCTGTGCTATACAGCAGGATCTCATTGATTATCTACTCCAAATGCTGTAGTTTGCATCTATTAATACAAACCCCCAGTCCATTCCACTCCCTTCCCCTTCCTAGCCTTCTTTGCCTCACTCCTTTTTGCCTCAGACTTGCTGCCCTGAAAATATATCTTCCAATAAGAATTAGCACTTGAACTTGGTCTCAGGATCTCTTTCTATGGACCCCAAGCAAAGCACCAGCATAATATTATGTCATAAGGATATTCTAACTTTGTAATTAATCTTTCCTTGATAAACATTTAGGTATTTCCAAATATTGCTTATTACAAATAATGTTGTTATATGTAGATAAATAGATTTACATATAACTCTATTTTCTAAAGATAAATTCATTGATATAGAATTTCTGGGAAGTGGTAGAAACATTTTTATGGGTAAAAAGTACTGCTTAAGTTCTTTAACTCCAGGCTGTATGAGTCGGCAAAGAAATTAGTTGGGAATTGTTATATACACAATTTGAAATGGGAATCTTTTTCACTTTAACATGTTAAAATTTAGAAACTGTGCAGTCAGTTCTGAGATCAATGTGTAGCTCATGCCTCATTAAGAAATGGGTAATGAGTTGTAATATCTGTTAAGTCTCCAATATGTTCAGTGACATTTCTTTATTTTCCAGATAGCATATATCCTATTTGTACAGGTATACTTTTTCCTTCCTTCAGGAATCTTGAGTTATTTTTAAGCACATAGTTTGTGCTTATGTGCTTGTTTCATTTGCACATCTGAATCTTTTGGAATAGTTTCAGGAAATAACAAAAGCAAATAGGTTTTCTTCTTTCCAACATATTCAGAGAAACCCCAGATGCTACCCTACCTACTTCATGGGAATATCTGTGTGATGTTGTAGCTCATTATTTCTCCATAACTCCATTCTATGGGGACACAGAGTGATTACAAGAGTCCAAGAATTTACATGTGCTCCCAGCAATGCCCATGATAGACTGAATCAATAATACACATGTGCCATTTGATGCCACCTTGGTATGTGTCTTCTCAGATGACATTATTAAAAGCATCCCTATGTCAGGAGAATATATGAAGTTTGAGAAGTTTAAGTGAGTATCCTTCTCTTTGAAAACAAGAAACACTATTCTAACTCTAGCTATGGGTTCCCTGTTTGCAAGACTTTATATCCCACCTGTGACCAGTACCCTGCATATTGTGGCAATGGGGGAGACATTTTTCAGACTTCTTTGATCAGAATATTTATTCTTTCCTTGAATTCAAAACTAAAAAGTACATGCCCCGAAGTATCGTACTAGTGCATATCTAGCCTGTGTCTCCGAAGTACCATTTAGTGGTTATAAGTTGAGCTCTAAGGTTCAAATTCTTATATTCAGAGTCTGGCTCTATCACTATGGGCTTGGGCAAATGGCCTAGCATTTGCTATTTTTTTCCATCTTTTATAAAAGCGGGATAATAGCATATATATTATATTGAATTTAGATGAGAATTGAATGTATTAATAAATGTGACTCAGAAGCATGCCTGGCACGTAGTATACATAGAGTAAAATTTAAAATACAGTAAAAATAAAGATAATCTCTCTTTTAATAATTTAATGCTCAATATCATATTGACTCCCTGGATAACACTTGATTTAAATTATTTGATCTTATACCTCCTCCCATATTTCAAAAGATGTCTAAGGAAAAAGATGAGAGGAAAAGTGTTCATACCTAACATGTTCCAAACACTCTGCTATGATGCAGGGTTCTTCCTAAAATTGTTAATTTTGGATATGCCACATAGTATCACATTATTGTATATTTATGAAAATGCACCCATATTCCATATTATATCATTTTTGGCATTTAAAAGGTTGAAAGGACTTTTATAATTGTAGTCTTAAAATCAGTTTCAATTTCAATTTTCTAGTTTTTCAATTTATAACTTAAAGAGAAAAAGTGTTTTCTATCTCAATCTTCTTAAAAGGTCCTTACACATTGTATAGGTTGTCAGCACTCTATCTGTAGTATCCAGTAGATAATCTGGCCCTCTTTTACACATCTTTATCACCAAAATAAAAATGTCTGTTCTACTGATGAGAAAACTGAGGCTTGGAGAGCTTAGGAATCTTTACCCATGTCACCATGGAAAAGCATTAAACAGAGCTGGACAAGATCAAAAGCACTTTCCTCCATATTACGTGACCTCAGTGTTCCCATCTTTCTTAGCTCATGATTCCACAAAAGGCTCTGTTTTGACCCCTAGAAGTAAACACAAAGAATTCATGGTTCCTCCCCACCAGGAATGCAGTACTGAAACAGAACACTCTGGTTCTAAATCCTTTGTAGCAGAAAGCCCAGTTTTCTGCAGCTTCATTTATTTTCTTGTCAGGCTGCCCATCAAGAATTAAAGCTCCGTGACTTCATGTGGCTAAAGCCCATAACTCTTAACATTTCATTTTATCTTTAGTTTAAACACCCTTTTGTTTCTGTTCTTATCAGTTAGATGTGTGTTTTATGTCCTGTCCTTTAAGTTTTAAATCCCTTTTCCTTCTTGCTATTTTTGCCAGGTATTGGTCAGCCTGGCCACGAAAAAGAGCCACATCTCTGAATTGTTTGAAATATATTCTGAAATCTCAGTCTATGGTCTGGAAATTGGACAGATAAGGGTCATGAATTATAAGTTTCGAAATACATTCTGGTGAAATGTGTGGCATTTCAATTGTCTGTCAACTAAATGTACCACAACTATGTATCTTAGCTCCATAACATGTTTAACCTGGAAAGAATATTTATATTACATACATAGAGAGATAATCCACCTATGGATCTATAGGTGAACCATAAGTTCATAGATGCATAGCCATCAAAGATGTTGGATAGGTCTAAGCATATAATAACAACTAATATTTATCAAGGACTTCATAATATCCAATTTAGTTAAAAATACTTTGCATGTCTAACACACTGGATTCTCTCATCAAAACCAGGAGGTCTAACACCCATGTTAAAGAGGAAACTGAGGCAGAGCAGGATGAAGGAAGATATCCAAAGTCACAAAGCCAGTAGGTGGTAAAGCAGAAATTTGAACACAGGAAGTCTAGCACCAGCACCCACAGCCTTAACCACTAGTTATGGTATGTGTACAACCCAGAAGAAAGAGAATTTAGGGGAGGAAAGAATCATGGGAAAGAGATGCTGGTATGATAATGGAGGGGAAAATAGGGAAGAAAGCATTTCTTCCGTTGCCACCCAAGTCTCCTGGCTCATTTCTGAGCCTATAGCAAAAACTGTAGGAAGCTTTTTTCCTGGGAGAATCAGTGTGACTTCACAGATAAACTGTTATGTTTGAAGGCAGAAAAAGAGATATGAGAAGAGATATTTCTCCAGTTAGAGGCAGAAAACAAATAACGACAGTTGGTGCCATATGGAACACTAGGACACAGAATCCTTTGTAGAGACACTGGTATTTTCATAAATATACCATTAGCAATGGAAGCCTTGGTCATGATCAAGTGACCAGACAGAATGAATCAAATTCAAGTAGCAGAGCAAGAGAAGAATTAAGGACCCTGTGCTACCTGGAAATGACAGCTGCCAGATGGATGTGAGCACAGCGTAAACTGTAACTTGACCAAGAGGTGCCCTGTGAGGAGTGGTGGTCTTGAGTCAGTGAATTTTAGATTATTATCCCTATGTAATCCATACATAAACAAAGGCTTGGGAAAACTCAGGATTCTAATAGATAGATTTACTTATATCACACAACTTGGGAAAATTTTGCCAGGATAAAATATGAATTTATAACTATGAGCATACTGTCTTTTAAAAAATAGCCAAAAATCAAGATTTAGAAATAAGGATAATAGGTTGTTTTCATAGTCCATTTTTTTTCATTGTTGTTTTGCCCCTTAATAAGTGTTTTGACATTGGCTAGGACTTCTTTAAAGACACAAAAGGCATGAGAAAATTATGAGCATAAAGAAAAAAAGGCTGGACCAATTCACAGAACGCTAGAACAGTGCACTATATCAACTGAGAACCACTACTTTAAAACATCTGAAGTTGGAGAGGAGAAGATTTCTGTTAGTTTTCTGGTTCAGGTCTTAGAATGATTTTATTCCAACTTGCAAATTCCTACAAGCAACATATGAAAGAGCAGCTAAGAAGTGGCTGGAAAATGTGACTGGCAGACTAGATGCAAAACAGAAAAACTAGAAAGGAAAGAAAAGAACAAGAGCATCCATGTATCCCACTGACTGAGCAGATTTCAGGGACATGGTAGCAGAAAGAGGACCAGTAATCAGTCCTCAAATTTTCCTACACCCATGACATAATTTATCAGCTGTCCTGTAGACAGGCCCAGCAACAAGGTAAGTCATGAGTTACAGTTTTACCACAAGAAGTTACAGTAGGCCCATCTGTCAAACCAATACAGAAAGATCAAAGAAGCAGAGTAACAGTTTTTTTGTGTGTATAAAATCCTTAGTAGTTCCATCCTGGTAAGTATGTCTCAAGATCTCATTTGCATATTACAGTATATTTTACACAGAGCTGCTGATGCTAAAGGCAAAAAAACCTCTTCTTTCACCCCTCAAACCATAACCAAAATTCAATAAGAACAGCCTAATTTTACAATATTATACACTAGACTTTCTTGGAAAGATTATTTTGATAAAAGAATTAGATATCTTAAAAATAATACCTATTTACATTTATAAAGCCGTATAAAAGGTAGGAATTAAATTCAAAGGTGAAAATAAAAATTTAATTAATGAAAGAAAAAGACCAGTAAGTTATGAAATTAAATTATTAATATTAAAGGCCAATAAATAGAGAATGCTTTTGGAAATTTCCATTTAAAAACAAAAATAAATATTAATAACATTAAAAATAAAAAGGACAGCATATATACAGATAGAATTATTTTAATTTTAAGTAAATACTAGGAGTTACCTGGTGACCTAGCAGACTAAGGGTCTGGCATTGTTACTGCTGTTGCTCAAGTCATTGCTGTAGCATGGGTTTGATCCCCAGACCAGGAACTTCTGCATGCTGTGAGTGTGACCAAAAAAAAAAAGTAAATACTAAGCAAAAATTTATAACCAATCAATTTGAAAATCTAGTTAAAGAGGATGGCTTTCAAGGAAAATTTAACAAAAGTTACTCCAAAAAAAAGAAAAAATAATCACTGTAGAAATTTAGAATATAGACTAAAGATATTTATTTTAATAAGACAGCACACAATAACAATTTTATAACCAGTTTTGATCAAGTTGTCAAGGAAAAGAACGCTTTTGTTATAAAAACTATTCCAAGGACACTTAAAGTAATGGGAATCCTCTTTGCATTGGTTTTCTAATATTGTGTGATAAATTGCCATAAATTCAGCAGGTGAAAACTGATACAAATTTATTACCTCCAAGTTTCCATGGGCTGAGAGTCTAGGCATAGACTTTAGCTGGGTCTTTGCTCAACAATTCAGATCCCATGTTGCTGTGGCTATGGCATAGGCTGGCAGCTGTGGCTTCAATTCAACCCCCAGCTTGGGAACTTCCATATGCTGCAGATGTGGCACTAAAATAATAATAATAACATTAATAATATTAACAATAATAATAGGAGATCTTAATACTTCACCTTAAACAGTTCTCATACAGGGAATCAAAAAAGACATGTTTGACTCAAACTATATTTTAGCCCAAATGGACATAAAAGACTGATAAGAATGCTCATTCAACAACAGAATACACATTCTTCTCAAACACTTCAGGAACACTATCCAGCAGATATCACATGTTAAGCCACAAAACAAGTGTCAACAAATTTAATGAGACAAAAATTATATCAAGCATATTTTTTGACCAATTTGGTATGAAACTAGAAATCAATGAAGGGAGGAAAGATAAAAAAAATTCACAAATACTACATAATTAGACAACATGCTCCTGAATGAAAGTAGAGAATAGAAAAATAATAGAAAATATTTTAAAAACTGAGTCGATTCTTTGAAAAGATAAAACTCACAATATTTTAGCTTAGGATAAATAAGCAAAAAGCAGGCTCAAATAAATAAAATTATAAATCCAAGTGGAGACATTACAACTGATATCACAGAAATACAATCATAAGAGACAACTATGAACAACTAAAGGCTAACAAATTGGACAGCCTAGAAAAAATGGGTAAATTCTTAGAAATACACAACCTACCAAGACTGAATCATGAAGAAATAAAAAAATCTGAACATACCAATAATGAGAGAGGAGATTGAATCAGGAATCAATAACCCCCCAACAAAGAAAGCCTCGGATCAGATGGTATCACTGAAGAATTCTAACATATAAAGAAAAATTAGCACCAGTCTTTCTCAAACTCTTCCAAAATACTGAAGAGGAGAGTACACTTTCAAAGTCATTTTGCAAGGCCAGTTACCCTGATACCAAAACCACATAAGGATATTATAAGAAAATAAGACTAGCAGTCAATATCATAATGAATACAGCTACAAAAATTCTCAGCAAATACTACCAAGCCAAATTCAACAGTACATTAAAAAAAAAAAAAAAACAGTTATCAAGTGGGATTTATCCCTTGGATGCAAAGACGATTCAACACATGTAAATCGATAAACGTCATATACCACATTAATGGAATGAAAGATAAAAATCATATAATGATTTCTATAGAAGTAGAAAAAGCATCTGCAAAATTCAACATAGTTTCATAATAAAAATTCTCAACAGATTGAATATAGAAGGAATAAGCCTCAAAAATAATAAAAGTCATATATGATAAGCCCACAGCTAACATCATTCTCAAAGGTGAAATATTGAAATTTTTTCCTCTAAGATCAGGAAAACAACAAATAATTAGAAATAAATTTAAATGAGATAAATTATTTGTACACTGAAAAGTAGAAGACTTTAATAAAAGAAATTGATAAAGACACAAGTAAATGAAAAGACATCATTTGTTCATGGATTGGAAGAATTAATATTGTTAAAAGATCCATAGTACCAAAGCAATCTATAGATTTAACGTAATCCTATCAAGATTCCAATGGCACTTTTTTTTATTGACAAAATTTAAAAATGCAATCCTAAATTCATATGGAACTACAAAATATTTATATATTCAACACAATCTTGAGAAATAAGTATATGTTGGAAGCATCTCATTTATCTGATTTTAAACTACATATAAAGCTATAGAAATCAAAACAGTATTGTACTGGCATAAAAGTCAGCACATAGATCAACAGAACAGAGCAGAGCTCAAAAATAAACCCAAGCATATATGGTCAATTAATATTTGACAAGGGAGTCAAATACTAATGGGGAAAGGGAAATTATAGTATCTTCAATATATGGTGTTGGGAAAACTGGATGTTCACATGCAAAAGAATAAACCTGGACCCCTATGAATAGTGAATTACTACTCAATTATTTTAAATCTTTAAGAGTACTCAATGAAATGGAAAACATAGGATATTTTGTTGAGTAAAAGATCAATATATAAAATTTTTAATATTTTGTCATTTAAATAAATATAAATTCACATATCAATGTGTATAAATACTTTAAAATGAGGAAATAAAATTTGCCAAAATGCCAAAAGAATTACCTTTGGATGGCAGAAATATGAATTTTAAAGATTTTTCTTATTCATATTTTTCTGATTATTTTCATATACTACCTATAATTTTAAGAATTAATGGTAGTTTGTGGAAATATTCCTAATTGTTTTATACTATATAAGAACTTCACATTATTTTTATCAGACTAAAACCTCCAGCCTAGCATTTATTCTGCAGGAAACACAGGGTTAAGAAGAATGTTGCTTTACTAACTATGGTCTAGAAACTGAGGAGTTATTTTGTTCATTCTAGTTTAAACAATCATTAGACTCAAAGAAGGTCAAGATAAAGGAACTATAAATATATTTGAAATTACATTCCCTCCTAACCAATCTCAATTCCAATGAATGGAAAAGTTGAATATATATATATATGTGTGTGTGTGTGTGTGTGTGTGTGTGTGTGTGTGTGTGTGTGTGTGTATATATATATATATGTATGTATATATATAAATGTTAAGCTAGAAAACACTACTCCTCATTAAAAGAACCTCTTAGTCGTGTCAATAAAATAAATTAAGTAAATGAGACTAGCTGGCTGAACAAATGTGAATATGTAAATTTTAAACACTATCATTCCACATGAAAGATGTAGAAGGAATTAGAGAAATAGACAACTACCATTAGATCACCACAGTGATAATTGATGTAGGCAAAATCCTCTAATGAATGAGAAACTTTAAAGATAAATAGAATATTTACATGGCTTAAAAGTACCTCCTTCAAAAGATTTATTTATTATGAGTAGTTTTAACATATATCCACAAATTAGTTGATAATCTTCTTCCAATTAGAAGGAGCTTAATTCCCCCTTCCCTGAGTGTGAACTTATTGTGTACTTAGTGACTCCTTCTAAAGAACAGAGTATGGAAAAGGGAAAAATAATAACTTTAAAAATAGATAAACCTGGCATATACCACTTTAATAATACGTCATGGTGATAGCATGTACTCTTTGATGTAACGGGTTGAGAAAGGCACATGATCTCCATGATATTCCTGCCAGATTCCATAACTCCAGCCTAATCATGAAAAAATATCGGACAAAACCATATTGTGGGACATTCTACAGAATACCTGATCAGTTTTTGTCACAGGGCCAAGCTCATGAAAAACAAAGACAGACTGAGGAAGTGTCACAGATTGTAGGAAACCAAGAAGACATGAGGACTAAATGTCCTAATGGATCCTGGATCAGAAATAGCACATTCACAGGAAAAATAATGAGATCCGAATAAAGTCTGTGGTGTAGGTGATGTGTTGTTCCAACATTAATTTCTTAGTTTTGATAAATGTACCATGGTTACGTAGGATAACATTAGAACAAGCTGGTGAAGTGTATATGGGATCTCCCCGTGCTACCTTTGAAAATCTTCCATAAATCTAAATTTTTAATAAGTTAAAAACATCCTTCAACCAACAATGAGGACCCCACATCTAAATAAATGGTACCTCTACTTATACAGCTATTTGTGCCAGAAACCTAGGTACCAGAATAACTTCCTCTGCCTTATCCTAGACTCCTGCTCATTTTACCTTCAAAATAAATATGAAAACCCTCCAATTTTCTCCATCTCTACTGCTATCATCCCAATCTAAGCCTCCATCATTCATCCCCAAAACTACAATAGTCTTGTTCTAGAACTCCCTATTGTCACCTGCCCTCCTCATCAATCCATCCTCCATATAACAGTTGGAATGATCTTCATAAGGCACAAATCTGTAAAGCCATTCATCTGGATGAATCACTTTAGTGGACTACCATTGCTCTTAGGAGAGGGTTCACTGTCAGTAGCATGACCTATTAGGCTCCACCTAAGTCTGTCTTCCTCTCTACTTTCTTCTTGGACCACTCTTCCTCTCCTTCATAAAGCTCTTGACCACACCAACCTCCTGTCAGCTTGACTAAAGCTCATCTCTCACTTGAGGCATTTTTATATGCTGTTCCTTCTATGGGAATGCTACTCTATTACCCTCCTCACCTTCCTTGTCTGGCTAACTCCTTATTCTTCACATCTCTGTTCAAATGCAACTTCACCAAGGAGGTCTTTAATGATGATGCCCACACTCCCGACCTTCTAGACTACATGATGGCCATTTGCTGCTCTATGCTTTTGCCAGCTATGATCTCATAGACAAGTCATTTAAATGTTCTCTGCCTCAGTTTCCTAGTCTCTAAAAAAAGAAACCTCAGAAGTTTAGACAAACAGCAGGTAACATGTATAGATCACCAAGGATGTGGCAGGCACTTGAACACTTAATTCAAGCTTCACATCAGCCCCCTTCTGATCCATGAAGGATTGCTTTGTTGTCTGAAGCCCAGTGCTCCTTTCTTGTGATATGAAGCATATCCGAGTGAGCCTCACTTGACTCATATAACCCTGGACAGTTTCACCTGAAACTCACAAATGAATCTCCATATTCATGACCCTTCAGGGCTAAACTTGAGAGCTCTCATCAAAATGTGGGTTTGATCTACTTGAGTGGCTGGACATCATCTTATAATCACTGCATTATGCTGACCACGGTGAGTGGAATCTGTGAGTTAAATACTCAATACTCCTTACTCTAAGGAGAATCATATCGCACAGTGTCCCATCTTATCTTATCGCCATCTTGCCTGTCTTTTCCAGGATGTCCTGCCATTATCTCACTGGCAAGGGACAGATGTTATTCCTATGTGGCTTCATCCTTTTATCTGTCAGAGGGTTGGTTCCGATGACCTGCCAGATCTGCTCTAGAAATTCACCTAATCCTCCTGGAGAAGTCTTTTTCTTCCCCCTTTGTGTCCTCTATCTCTAAACAGATATTTGCTTCAGGTCATGTGTTCCGCAGCTTCTCATCCACTTTCACATTTCTTGAAAGTCTTTGCATTATTCCGGTAAGAATCTCTTACCCTGTCCCATCTGGTCTCCTCTTTCTGTTAATTTCTCTTGATAAAACTTGACATGGGACAGTCTGTGTTCAACAAAAATCTATTTGTTCCCCTACATTTCCCAGCCTCCCTAGCAGTTAGGCTGTGGCAATATGATTAGTTCTAGTCAATGAACTATGCAGAGAAGGACGTGTGTTACTTCTGGGCTAAGCCAGTTAAGACTTGATGTGTTCTCTTGTTCTCTCACTCTCTTGCTTTCTCTCCCCTCTCTGGCTCTGCTGCTCTTGTTTTACCTCTAGTTCCAGCTCTAGCTCTCTGCCCTAGCCCCCTCAGAAATCTTGGGGGCCAAGTATTCCAGACCGCATAACTAGAAGATGGAGAAGGACCACCAAAAACATATAAAACCTTGAGTGAAAAAAAATCTACATGGTGTTAAGCTGGTGAGATTTCTGTGGTTTTCTGCTGCGTTAAGAATTATTGATCACAGTCTAGCATAACCTTCTTCCCCTCTTCAAAAAAAACTGTGACAAAGCTTTGTTTCTATGAATCTACCCTATCCCATTTTTCTTAAAAAAGCTACCTTCCCCCAGTCACTTTTTGCTATACTTCCTATTCACCCTTAACTACCCTCTTCATTTTTCTTTAAGTGTTTACCACCACTATAACTGATAATCTGAGAAGAGTCCCTGCCCTGTCTGGTTCATGATCTCTAGAAAACAAGAAAACGATTGCCTAAAGCTACATACCAATGCTTTAGCAGGAGGAATAATCCCAGAGCAACAAGTTTCAGGGAGAAGGGAAGTGAGGCAGAAACTCAGGAACTCAATTACAACGTGGCAGGCAGCTCAGCTGGCCTTCCCCAAGAAATCACAGCCAACTTCTCAGTCACTTTGGGTATCTCTGAAGAGGCTATATGGAACCACTGCATATGGAGGCAACCTGGAAGGTATGATGGGCACAGAATTTATCTCCCAGCTTGTTCCTGTCAAAGTTTGCCCCATATTTTCAGCTTGTATAAACCGACTGCTCTAGGAAGCCCCTGGGAAAGCCAGTTCTTCTGTCCCAACATCTGGGGCTTCACCTGAGACCAGAAGAAATGGAAGGTACCACATCTTCTCAGATATGGTCATTTGGTCCAAGGTGTCAAAGCTGATGTGATTCCTGCCATGGCAGAGATTGTGCTGGAGCCTGCTTCTCATCCTATAATATGTAGAGTGGTGCTAGAAGATGAGGAGACTACAGCAGTGATGGGCAGGGATCCTCTTCTGACAAATAGCCAAGCCCCAGGTGATGGGGGGTGGTGCAGAGCAAACATGGATTAAAAAATAAGCTGGGTCTAGTACAAATGACATAACTCTTTGGCTCCAATTGATGTGTCATACAGTTTCTCAACTATTTATTAGTCTCTACTCCTAAGGGTTGCTAAAACCTCAGCTACAGAGGGCCTCTCTCTATACATAGGAAAATCAAAATACCAATTGACAGGAAGTCGAAAAATAATCAGTGACCACTGCAAAAAAATAAAATAAATAAAATAGTGCTACTGTGTAACTAAAACTTTAAAACACATTTATTCTAGATGCTCATTCATCCTCTACTTGAAACAAGAGCCACAAAGCCAGCTGGAAAAGCTCTTTTCAAAATATATATCTTCAATGATATGTAACTCAGCACACTTTTGCATAAATACAAACTCTCCAATGCAAATATAGGGTCATTTCAATTACCTCCTGGAGATGACTAACAGTCATCAACAACTTAGACATAACATTTCATTCAAAATTATCGCTGGTCATGAGCACTAAAGAGCAGAAAAGAACCAGTCATAGATTGAGGAAGCCCCAGAGACACAGGAAGCTCACAATTATGCCAACCACTCCAGCCCTACAGCTTAAATGCCCTTAATGACAGTGTATTTTTATACCATCTCTACCCGAGTGGCAGAGATAGAGAGAAAGGGACAATCAGCCCAGACAATTCATCCAGCTGCCACTGGAGACCACGTCACACGTTTCTCCATGAACCAGAGCAGTGAATTGAGGGAGATGTGGGGTTTACTGCACAGACTCCTGATTTAAAAATAGAAGGAAAGGCTTGGGCCCCTGCTGGCCTCCTACTCTCACCCAGTAGGATGGTGATTAGCTGTGCTTTCTCTAAGCAATTCCCATTTAATATCTTTATTGGCCATTTGCCATATCTGAGCCTGGAGCCTGGCTGTGAGATAATGTTTGTATGGGGTATGTGAGCTGCTGTAAGGTCTGTAGTCATGGTGAGCTCACGATTGTACGAGGTGCATGGTGTGATTCTAGCTATGAAAAGCATCTCAGTGACATGATAAACAGCAGAAGCTGCTGTCAGGTTGGTTTGGTGGCATTCCCCTCCAGCTTTGGGACCTCTGACAATACAAGGTGTCTGTGCTTTCAGGGCATTTCTGAGGCCACAGAGGAAAAAGGGTGCTAGCTGGCCCATGCCAAGCCTGGGTGGGGGAAGCAGATGCTTAGGTCTGTGAAGTTTTCCCTGTCCTAGGAATACTGATTCAAAAATCAATGGTCTGCATAAAACTAGAATGCTGTCAGGAGTTCCCACTGTGGCTCAGCAGGTTAAGAACACAACACAGTTCCTGCGAGGATGAGGGTTTGATCACTGGCCTCGTTTAGTGGATCAAGGATCCAGTGTTACCACAAGCTGCAGCACAGGTCACAGATGTAGCTTGGATCTGGCAGCGCTATGGCTGCGGTGTAGGCCCTAAAAAAAGAAAACAAAAACAAACAAACAAAAACTATAATGTGGTCACCACTTACTACTTCAGTGTAAATTTGGTTGTCAGGGGGAAAAAGAGCACTTGTGAGCTCTGTGACCTTGGGCAAGTTACTCAACATCTCTGGGGTACAGTTTCCTCATCTATAAGGTAGGTTTAATGATAATCCCTAATTCACAAGGTTGTTATTAAGATAAGTGATTATTTATAAAGTGCCTGCCTACCGTGTTATAAAAGAGTCTGCTAAGCAAATGAATGGGTAAATGAGGAGAGGAACTCTGTATCTCCTCCCCCTTCCAAGGAAAATAGATACCAGCACTTCCGCCATCGTCCCTTCATTCTTCCCACCCTCCACATCGGTCCTGTGCTAATAAGGACCCTTTAATTTATCTAAGTGAAAGAATCACCTGTGCCCCAGGGTTGACAGTATTTCTGTGTCAGGACTTGAGTATGTAGTCACTGACCTGACACTCTGCTCCCCCAGACACCCATCTTTGCTAAACCCTAGAGAATTCCCGGAAACACTTAATAGGAGTTTAGATAATTCTAGTTTCAAAGCAAACTGCAGAACCGGCGGTTTGAATTGGTAATCAACAAATATGATGGAATGAATGAAAGCATTCTCTGACTTTGAGTTCCAATTCTTCCGACTGGGATTCTGTTTATTGTGGAATCTAAACACCCATGTTGCACAATTTTATGATAATTAACCATCCCTTTACCCCCTCCTACCATCACCTTCCACCCTCACTCCCATCCCAGGCTTTATGGGTTTCATGTGCTTGAGAATTTGTCCAGTCATACTTGGCAGCCCACAGAACAAGACTTCCTCCTCTACCTCACCAATGTCTGTCTTATTACCAGAGGCTATCTTTAATGTTTTACTTGAGGGTGGAATGGTATCTGAGGGAAAACATATTATTTTCCCTTAAAAGAACAGTCATGAATAATTCTGCACAACTGCAGTTCTGCTTATTGTAAGAGGCCCCTCTTCTGTAAAGCAAAATAAATCACTTCTTCCTTTGTGGTCAACATAGTCCTTTGTTTACACATTTATCACAATATTTAAATTTCCTATGAGAAGTATGAATGTTATCTTATTCAATGTTGTCCCCAATACACCTAACACATTGTTTCATACTCAAATACTTGTTTTATGTATAGCTGGGTAATGAGAGAAAATTATCTAATATATTTTCAAAAATTTATTTTTCTCTTTAGGTTTGATTTCCCAGAAACAATACCTCTCATAACCCCTAGGCTTAAAATCATTGCATTCCTTTCATTAAACTGTGATAGTGTATTAATCTAAGAATGCTACTTCTGGGACAGGCTCACAAAAAAATTTTTATGGAAGGGCAGCAGAGGAGGAATTTGGAGAGAGAGATATCTGGGTCCCACCCCATCTCCACTATTTATTAGTTCTGTGAACCTGGAGAACTTACTTTATCCTTCTATTTGCTTTATTATCTTTAATATGGAGGAAAAAAAACTCTTGCATGAGTTTGTGGGGAACAAAAATGTAGACCGCAGATTCAACAAGTGGTTCTGGGACAACTGGTCATCAATGCCCCCCCAAAGAATCTAGACACAAACGTTACACTTTCACAAAAATTAACTCAAAATGGGTCGCAGACTTTAATGTAAAATGTCATAGAAAATAACAAAGCAGAAGTCATAGATAACTTTACGTATGGCAAGGACTTTTTAGATATGACATCGAAGGGACAATCCATGAAAGAAATAATCAACAAGCTGGACTTCACTAAAGTTAAGAATTTCTGCTCTGTGAAAGACAAAGTTAAGAGAATGAGAAGATAAACCAGGCTGGGAGAACATACTTTCAAAATGCACATCTCATAGAAGATTGTTATCTAAAATATTAAAACATAGTGAGAAAACAAACAAGCTGGGGGGTTCAAAAGACTTGAACAGACATTTCACCAAAAATGATATTCAGATGGGAAATAAGGATATGAAAAGATCACACATCATAGGTCTTTAGAGAATTGAAAATTAAGACAATGAAATACCATTACAACCTATTAGAATGGCCAAAATCCAGAACCCTGATACGACCAAAGGCTGGCAAATGTGTGGAGCCATAGGAACTCTCATTTACTACTGGTGGGAATGAGAACTGGTACAGCCACTTTGGAAGACAATTTGGTGGTTTCTTACAAAACTGAACATACTCCTACAATACAATCCAGTAATTGAACCCAAGGAATAGAAAACTTGAACCGAAAACTTATGTCCACACAAAAGCCTACACATGGATGTTTATGGCACCTTTATTCATAATTATCAAAATTAAAAGCAACCAAGATGTACTTCAGTAGGTGAATGGCTGAACTATGGTACATCAAATAATGCAATATTGCTCAGAGTAAAGAAGAACCATCAAGCCACAAAAATACATAGAGGAAACTAAAATGCATATTAGTGCATATTTCTAAGTGAAGAAAAAGCCAATCCTGCAGGTCTACATACTATAACATTCCAACTTTCAGATATTCTAAAAAAGGCAAAACTATGGAGACAGTAGAAGACCAGTGATGGCCAGGAGTTAGGGAAGAGCAGTATAGGCAGAGCACAGAGGGTGTTTTTATTTATTTATTTAGGGCCGCACCTGTGGCATATGGAAGTTCCCAGGCTATAGGTCGAATCCACACTGCAGCCACTGGCCTATGCCACAGTCACAGGAATGCGGGATCTGAGCCGCATCTGTGACCTACACCACAGCTTAACCCACTGAGCATGGGCAGGGATCTAACCCACATCCTCATGGATACTAGTCAGGTTTGTTAGCACTAAGCCACTATAGGAACTCCTCAGAGGGTGTTTAGAGCAGTGGAACTATTCTGAACGATACTACAATGGTGGGTACATGTCATTTCACATTTATCCAAACCCATAGAAGGTACAATACCAAGAGCTAATGTCAGTTATGGACTTTGGGTGATAAAGATGGATTAGTGCTGTGTGGAATGTCAATAATGGGGCAGGTTGTTCATGTTTGGGGGTACAGAGGGTATGTGGGAACTCCCCACATTTTCTGCTCAATTTTGCTGCAAAACTAAGACCGCTATAATATACGGATGGCCAGCAGGCACATGAAAAAATGCTCAACATCACTAATTATTAGAGAAATGCAAATCAAAACTACTATGAGGTACCACCCCACACCGGTCAGAGTGGCCATCATTAACAAGTCAACAGATGATGGAAAGAATATGGAGAAAAGGGTACCCTCCTACACTGTTGGAGGGAATGTAAACTGGTACATTACCACTATGGAAAACAGTAAGGAGATTCCTCAGAAAACTAAATACAGAACTACCACATGATCCAGCAATCCCACTCCTGGGCATACATCCAGATAAAACTTTCATTGAAAAAGATACATGCACCCATATGTTTATAACAGCGCTATTCACAAGACATAGAAACAATCTAATGTCTGTCGACAGATGAATGGATTAAGAAGATGTGGTACATTTATACAATGGAATACTGCTCAGCCACAAAAAAAGAACAAAAGAATGCCATTTGCGGCAACATGGATGGAACTAGAGACTCATGCTGAGTGAGGTAAGAAGGAAAAACAGACAACACATGATATCACTTATATGTGGAGTCTAAAATATGACACACGTGATCTGTCTACAAGACAGAAACAGATCATGGACATAGAGGACAGACTTGTATTTGCCGGGGCGGGGGGAAGAAGGAAGAGGTGGGATGGATTAGGAGTCTGCAGTTAGTAGACGCAAACTATTGCATTTGGAGTGGATAAGCAATGCGATCCTGCTTTATAGAGCAGGGAACTATATCCATTCACTTGTGATGGAACATGATGGAGGATAATGTGAGAAAAAGAATATACATATACATATACACACATATATACATATGTATGTATGCATATATATACACATACATATATACATAAAACTGGGTCACTTTGCTGAAGAGCAGAAATTGACAGAACATTGTAAATCAACTATAATAAAAAATAAAATAAAACCACCATAAAAACATCTTATTAATTAAAATAAAAAGCAAAGCAGAGAAAACAGCTTGAGACTATGTCAGGCACATGTTAGACAATAAATAGCTGCTAATATTTTATTGACTAATAATGTTGTTTTACAAGAGTCCCCAAAATTTACTTTAAACTAAGTATTGGGTACTTCAAAAACTTGAGAATTTTTGAAGCCAGACATGCCCATACATACTCACTTCTGCCTTGTGAATGTGACAACGGTACCATGCAAATGAATCCTAATATTATATATCAGGCACCAAAATTTAATTGACATGCAAGAGCCACTGGTAGAATTAATAATTATGATCAAAGCACCATGAACAACCGATTTTAATGACCAGATAAGGAACTTATCTCCAGCTACCCATTGCGAAAAACTAATTTTCCTCCACATCCTAATCTACTGACACACACAGTCTGGGCTGAAATAAGCTCTTAATAATGAGTAATCTCACTGTGAATATAATTCTGCTGAGCAAAAATATGGAGGATTACAGAACTTTTCAGAAAGAATCTGTTTAGTCTTTTTCCCCCTTCCCCACCCTTTCAATTAATTTTCTATAATACTGTTTTGATTGTTGCTGCCACCTTAAGGTCTAAGAGGAGGTGTATAAGAGTGTGAAAAAGTACTTGATACTGCCCCCAAAGAAAATGCACGTGAGAAGGGCGTTAGAATATGGAAACAAAAGCCCACGGGACAGATTGATATTTCTATTAATAATCCTTGAAGATTACTAACATAAATAATAGTGCTGGATCATCCATTCTGGATTTTCAGGGTAAAGTGGTAAATTATGTGTGCATAATTGACACAAATGAACCTGTGCACACGCATACACACACACACACATACACACACACTCACACACTGTACTCTTCAGGCCCAGTAATGAATGTTTTAATAATTGTGCATATTCCACACCACAGTGCAGAGTAAAAGCACAGATTTCCTAGTGTGGTTAAAGGATATCTCAGCTAGACTAAGCAATCTGATCAGAAACTTTGAGACAAAGTCTAAGGAATCATGCCTGCAGGCCCATAATGCTGGCCTTGAGCTAACCTCCTAATGAAGAGGAAGGTAAGGGAAGAGAAGGGGCAGAAGAAAAGGAATAACACAAAGTCATGAATCTTTCATTCACTAGTATTATTGAATAGCTACAAAGTGTGCTAGTAGCTTCAGAAGCAAAGATCACAGACTCTGCCTTTGAACAGCTCAAAATCTCCTAAGAATGACAGCCAAGCAATGAGGGAAATTCTCCCAGCCAGATTCAGAGGAAGCCCCTGCACCTCTATTCAGTTCTTTAACCTCCTGGTTCTTACTACAGTAGGTACAGTGCACATAATGCTGTGATTATGGAAAGAACTGGGGCTGGAGGTTTGCAAAACCTAGGTTTAAAATCTTCCCTCCATCCTTACCGTCTCATTTTGGCCCAGTCTTTTAACTTGTCTGAGCTGTAGTTTCAACTTCTATAAAACAGGGATAATAATCTATTTAGTAGCACAGTCCTGAGGATGAGGAGTTACAAGGCAGCACCTGGCAGGCCTCTGGACCAAGCTCATTGGTCTTTGCCTGTATGCATCCTGAGTGGCTTGCCCCTTCTCTGTAGCCAGTGCTGCATGAGCAGCACCCTGGAAACCACCACACCACTGGGAAGAGGATCCTGACACTCAGAGCCAGACCAGAGGCCAACCTGCCCAAGGAGAGCATCTGGATCAAGTCATCAGGCTCACACTCTGTGTACCCCAATCCCTTCCAGGAGGTGAGCCTAGATGGTCGCCCGTTATCACCAGGCTCTCCTGCCCTTTATTGCTCTGTACTTTCAATAACTAGGGTCAACCTCCCACCCCTTTCCTCTCTCCCACACCCATGGTGCCCTTTGGGATCGCCCAGCTGTGATCAGCAATGATCCTACACCCACTCATTCTTCTCTGCTCCCTTCACCTCCTTGTTTGACAGCTGTCCGCAAGAACACTTCTTCGCAAGCACCCTTCTCGGTTCTTCTCTCATCCTCCTTGTTCTCCAAGGTTGGAGGAGAAAGGCTGTGTCTTACTGTCATCCAGAGCTGCTTCTAGATCAGTATGCCTGGCTTTCTCTTCATCCTGCAAGATCCCCTGCTCCTCTGAGGCCTCCCGTCCACTTCTCTGACTCCCTTTGACTTCAGTCTTGCTGTCGTGATCTGATCACACCCCTCATCACTGATGCCATCCAAGGAGACATAGAGACACTCACTCTCTCTACAAACAACTTCAGTGTCTTAACACTGGTCTCTCGATGCCTTTAGTTCCTTGCCTACAATAAGCCTTTCTTCTACCCTTACAGCTACCTCAGCCCACAGTCATCTCCAGAAATGCCACCACCACTCGCATCTTGAACTTAGACACACTTCCTGTTGCCCCTAATGTCCTATCCTGTTCACTTGCTCGAGTACCCAAACAGAACAATTCCTCAAGCTTACCAATCCTGGTACATTCTCATAACCCATCAGCTTTAACTTGCCTCTTTATCCAGCTGTGGATATATGCTTTATCACTATAATCACTCTACTGCAATAATATAACCACTCAGACTCTTTTCATCCCTCTCCTTTAATCATATTTCCCGATGAAATTCTACACTTGCATGGTAAACCCTACTATCCACCATCTCTACATCTGTAGCTGAACAGACTGACCTTTGTGGGAGAAAAACAAACATCTGCACTAATTGCTGTCACCACCTTAAGAAAGTAGATTCCATTTCTCGAATAACCTCACTTTCCCATTTTTTTGAGATGGCCACCTTTCCTCACCATCACTGTTCTGTACAGATGCCTCCAACCTGACCTCCACTTCACCAGAAGGATCTTAAAAACTACAAATCAAATGAAATCAGTCACTTAACCTGTAATAACTTCCCATTGTACTTGGAATAAAACTCAAAGTCATTGCTTCAACGGTTTTTTGTTTGTTGTGTTTTGTTTTGTTTGCCTTTTTAGGGCGGCACCCACAGCATTTGGAAGTTCCCATGCTATGGGTTGAATCAGAGCTGTAGCCTTTGGCCACAGCCACACAGGATCCAAGCCGCGTTTGAGACCTACACTGCAGCTCATGGTAATGCCAGATCCTTAGCCCACTGAGTGAGGCCAGGGATCGAACCTGTGTCCTCATGGACGCTAGTCAGATCCATTTCAGCTGAGCTGCGACAGGAACTCCAAAGTCATTGCTTCTAAGTCCCCATCTACCTCTTCCCCCTACACTCTCTCACTCATCTCTCATCATGCTACCCATCTTTCAGTCCCTTAAACCCAGAAATCGCCTGCTTCAGGTCCAAGCACCTGCTTTCCCTTTGCCTACAGAGCACCTCCCTTGGTTTCCACAGAGCCACAACCTCCCACTGTTCAGGGATAACTCACAGATCACCTGCTCAGGACCTTTCCAGGTCATCCTCTCTGATGCTGCTTTCTCAGCATCAGTGTTATTCTCTGTCCCGGCACTCTGATTTCTTCACAGAACTTATTTCACATAGTCAAGCATGCCTTAGTTATTTGTTAACATGTTAATTTTTAGTCTCCCTTGCCTCTCTGTAGACTCCATAATGTCAGGTCCGTATGGTGGTCTTGCCATTACTGGCTGATAGTAGTTAATCCGTATTTATTTTATTGAATGAATGATGAATAAGTAAGGGGAGTCTTCAAAGAGAAGCCGAATCAGTTTCACAAATTTGCTAATGTGATTGCTGAAAACAAAGTTTGTTTCCATCTCAAATCTCTTTCAGAAAAAGACAGGATATAAGTATACATTCAGCGGTTCTTAAACACTTTCATTGAAGTATACGTACGCCTGAGAGGTTATGGCCATAAACAGCTAGAATTTAAGCTCTCCACACTAATCCTTCAAATGACATTTTCAGTTATCCCTGTTTAAAGCTGATGATCCTGAAGGAGTGAGCACAGCATACTGTTTAGTGCCCTCCTGCCCACAGCAGTAAACTGCAAGCAAAGATGAACGTACTATATGCATTCACACCTCTTTTTATTGAATTTAACCCATTTCCCTCTGAATTAGTGTCTAATGCACAATATAATAAATGCCCTGCCCACACTCTCTTTTTGGAAGTTTCAGGTCATGCCCCAGCCCCAGGTGAAGGAGTGCCTGAATGGTTGTGTTTCCTCACAAGAGCTCGCTTTCTATAGCCATAGCTGATTGGTTGGGACATGGACCTCGACACGTAAAGAACCATGCAGAAGCTAGGCCTAGCCAATCACATCCACTCTCTTAGTGATGGGCACATGGCTCTGTGAAGATGTGGAGGATCAAGGCCGGTCTGTGCATGGAAATGCACAGCCACCTCCACGGCTACCAACGGTTATGTGGTGAGTAAAAAGGCAAGGAAAGCCAGACTGCTGAGAGAAGCAGGAAATGAGCAGGTGCTTAAAACAAAAGCTGCCATGAGACAAACAGGCTCAGGAGAAAAGGGGGACCAGAGAAGCCTTGCTTTCCAGGTTAGTCTCCATGGATCCCAGCTGCTCTTCATTCCTAAATTCTCTGTATTCCCTAATATTTCTGTGGCACTATTTGTTGCTGCTTTTCGATTAGCTTCCTTTTAAATTTAACTCATCTGAGTGGGTTCCTGTTTCTGTTTCTTGATAGTCAAAAAAATCCCCTAGGCTACTAACACCTTTACCAAAAATTCAAAAATTAGCTTCCGTTTCAAAAAATCTGTGCTGAAAACCTCTTAGTTTGAGGTCACATAGACAGAGCCTTTGTCCTTTGAAAGTAAACGCTTCTCTGCTTCTGTTGAGAGCCACTAGGACCCAGAGTCCATGGTCAAGTCACAATGTATCCCAAGACCAGTGAATTATGGAGGTGCAATGGGCTGAGTGTTTGTGTCCCCCAAAATGCATATGCTGAAATCCTAACCTCTAATGTGATGGTATGTGGAGGCAATTAGGTCATGGGGTGGAGTCCTGATGAATGGGATTAGTGCCTTAGAAGAGACTAGAGAGCTAGCTAGCTCTCTTTCCACTGCATGGGGATATGAGTGGTAATGAGGCATCTCAGTCTGCAGCCCCAAAAGATAGCCCTTCCAAGGACCCAACCATGCTGGCACCTGATCTCAGACTTCCAGCTCCAGAACTATGGGGAATATATTTCTGTAATCTTTAAGCCGCTCAGTCTACAGCACTTTGTTAGAACAGCCTGAACAGACTAAGGCAGCAAAGAGGTGGCAAAGTAGACCAGCTTCTCGTCCAGCTTCCCCAGCAGCTAGCCAGAGCCTTTCAGACCACTCCTAGCAGCGTCAAAACACTGGGTTTCCCCCAGAAAGGGCCATAGGGCAGGAAGCACCACCTAAGAAAGGAATGCAGACATTTGATATTAGCAAGAATGAACTGTGAAACTTAAAGAACTTTAATTATCAACACATTTTTTAAAATATTTGACAAACATGCTGTAAGAAAGATGTGATATTTTTCTATTCTCACTACAGAAAATGCTACAAAATTGTTGTCCCAAAGACGTGATAAAAAATATGCAGCCAAAATCTATGCAAAGATACTTATTACAGAGATCTGTTAGGCAGACACATATTATTAATAATAATAAGGCTGTATATTTTTGAATTTCATGATACTGATGGCAATTTGTTAGCTTTAAAAAAATTAAAAGTGTAAGTTATGATTTCTCATTTTAAACGTTCTCTTTTGCAACTCATTTTATATTCATAATTTGGAATTATTTTTCTTAATGACGGTTTCCAAAGCTGTTCAAGTTTCAGACCCCATGGCACCTGAATTCATCCATGTCTGTATGTTACATATTAGGAAACTGAGGCTCAGAGAAGTCAGGAAAGTAGCCTCAAGCAGGAGAGGTCAAAGAGGAGTCAGGATTTAAACTGAGAAAATTTGGACCCCTGTGTGTCAGATCCTCTTCTGATCTGCCATAAAACTTGACTTCAACTAATTACTGACAGACATTTTTTAATGAGTTTAAAGGTTTAACAGAGCTGTTTCTCTGACCAGAACCTAAGCTAGAAGGTAGAAACTATTCTTATTTACATCCCCAGTAATTATTTCAATAATGAAACTGCTCCTAAAAAGTTTGGTCAAAGGATGAATGAATAGGTGAATGAACGAATGAATGAATGAACTCTTTTCATTCCAATTTTTCAGGTGCCACCTGATTCAGAGGAAGGCCAGGTGGGAACTGGCTACCTAAGAAACACTTAAGTCTTTGGATCTATGATTCCCCGTCCTTCACTTGAGAGCCCCCATGGAGTCAAGACATCATTGCTGAAGCTTCCTTTTCACACCATTTGTAAATAAGTCAGTGCATTATGCCTCTTCCAAGAAGGTGGGCAAATTTTCTGAAAATGAAGAGTTCCTTATATACAGAGCAAGCTGGGAACTACTACTGCTCACTAAAATCCAACAATTTTTCCTGCCACACCAAATTGAAGGGTCAGAGTGAGATACAGTAGTTTTGGAGCCCAGGGAAAGGAGACCAACACAAAAGGTCAAGGATGAATCACAATGTCAAGCAACGTAGACAGTCTAAGACCGGGAGCAGAAGCTGGTTCCTCAGAGAGAAGAGAAAATCTGTATCAAAACGTGAGAAAGTACAGGCACAGCGGGAGCCGGTGGACAAAGCACACAGAAGGCAAAGAATATAAGATAATACCTGGAAACATGTTTTAAGATGGTTGAAAGCACTATAGAATTTTGTATACCACGCCTGATCCCTCCAAGTCCTGTGTCTTAGAAGCCTTTGCTGTATCCAGAACTACTTGCGATGTGAACAGGGAGCCAAGAATTCATGGATATGGGGGCCCTCCTGTATTCTGCCCCTTTATCCAGGGGGCTTGAGCATCCTCCTATTTGGATATCCGTGGGGGCTCCTGGAACCAATCTCCCATTTATACCAATGGGCAATGGTAGCCATAACTCCCCAGGACCTTTCATTCAGGCTCACAGGAGGGCATGTGAGACCAGAAGTTTGAATCAGCCAAATACAGGGCAGGAGATCCAAGTTTGGCAGCACAGTGAAGAGCAACAGGAGGAAAGGAAACCAAGTTTCTGGCACCCAGGGCCCAGTCTGACTATCTTCCTGCATCAACCAGCATTAAATCAGAGTGGCAAACTGTCATCCCAGCATGACATTTCAGCTGTATTCCCTAACGCCTCTTTGTGTGTGCTTATGTGGGGAAAAAATAGATAGAAATATGGTTAACTTGTGGTTCTTTTTGATTTGGGGTTTGAGGGATTTTCCAAGTAATGAAAAAGCCTGGCTACCTGGGGTGAAGATATTCACTCAGTGAGCAGGAAAAAAATATTGCTTAGAGAAAAATGAATTGAGCGCTCCCTGAGAAAGGACCAGCTCCTGAAGACAATTTCTCTCCTGGAATTACACAAAGCCCAGAGGATAAAGCCCCAGAGGAGCTGGGGGCCTGGGGGTCCTAGAAGACAGAGGCATGGCTATCTGAGAACTCTGTGAACAGAATCCCCAAGCCCGCCAGGTCTCCTCCTAAGTCCAGGCTCAGGCCGGGCGTTATGGGTGAATTGTGACCCCACCCCCGACCCCAACAACAGCAAAAATACATATATATGTTGAAATCCTAACCCCCTCTCCTTGAGAATTTTACCTTATTTGGAAAGATCACTGCAGATGGAATTAGTTGAGGTCACCCTGGATCCAGTGAACCCCGGATATGATATGACTGGTGTCCTTAGAAGAAGGTTACAGGAAGACACAGAAACACACAGGGTGACACTGAAGGCAGAGACTGGGGTTACACAGCTGCAAGCCAAGGAATGCCAAAGACTGCCAGCAAACCACCAGAAACTGGGAAGAGGCAAGGAAGTACTTTCGCTCTGTGGCCCTGCCAACACCTTAATTTTGACTTTCAGCCTCCAGAACTGTGAGACAATAAATTTTCTGTTGTTTCAAGTCACTCTGTGGTGCTTTGTTCTGCCAGTCCTAGGAAACTAATACACACGTGGGTAAGATAAAGTGACCCTAAACGTCCTCGGCCAGATGAAGGAGTTAAGAAGGGGAATATCCAGCAGGGGGAATGCTGGATGCTTACTCTAGATGGAGAGGAAGTGAAGAAGTAGCACATGTATGTGTGTGTATGTATGTACATGTACAATATGTGTATATGTATATTATACATATAATTATATATATCATATACATACATATATATATATATATATATATATATATATATATAATTTTAAGAAGGAAGACCAAAACCCATCGCAAGTCCAAAATACTATCATTCAGAGTTGTCTATATAACCATATGGCAATCAGCAGTTTCAAAGTAGCAAAAGTTAAATAAATTAAAGAACAATGAAATGTTCCCAAGGGCAATTTCAGTTCAAAGGCAATTTAGCATCTTAGGACCTGAACAAGCATTATCAAACAGTATATTATCAGTGGACTAAGGTACCAGTAAATGAAGCATGCTGGTAATGAAGAGCTTTATATTTAGCAGACTCAAGCTCAAATCCTCACTAAACCAATGACTAGTTGTAACCTTAGGCAAATTGTAAACTACCTACATCAGTTACCTAGAGTCAAATACAAAACATGCAAACAACTGTCATTTATTCTTGCTCATGTCTCTGACAGTTACCTTGGTTCTGGCTGATCTAGACAAGGTGGGTCTGGACTCAGCATCAAGCTGCAAGTGGGAATCACATTTTCTCCGTGTAACTCTCATCTTCTATAGATAAGCAGGCTGGTTGGAGCCTATTCTTATGGGAATGGCAGAGGTCCACATATGCCAGACCTTCTTTTGACCTTGGCTCACAACTGGCATGCTATCACTTTTGCTAACATTCTTGGGACACAGCAAATCCAATGATCAAGGCCAACACCAGTGAGTCAGGGAAATGTACACTGTCTCCAGCTGGAGAATAGAGACTGATTATTTGGCATTGTTTCATGATTTTTTATGGCTGGGTAACATTCCATTGTATATATGTACCACATCATATGGGACTCTAATAGAAATGATACAACAGAAACAGGCTCAAAGATTTTGAAATCACACTTACGTTTACCAAGGGGAAACATGGAGGAAGGAGGGATAAGCTATGCGGTTGGGATTGATATATACACACTATATATCTATATAAAATAGATAATTAACAAGGACCTATTGTATAGCACAGGGAAATTTACTCAATACTATAAAATAATCTATTTGGGCAAAGAATCTGAAAAGAAATGGATATCTGTATATGCATAGCTGATTTACTTTGCTGTACACCTGAAATTAACACAATTTTGTAAGTCAACTACATTCCAATAATTTAAAAAAAGAGAGAGAGAGAGAGAGACAGCAATGAAGTTTAACAGCAAATTCTCTGTGGACTTCTTCCTCCCACTGGACTCCCAACTTAGATGGTTGGGAAGGATATTTTGCAACACAGATAAAAGGGTGTATTTGGATCTAATAAATCTTTTGTGTCCAATCGTCAAATACATTTTAAAAATTTAAATGCTTGCTTCTGGGGAATCTACAGTTAATTACCATGCACCTCGACCTTCTCTTCCCAAGCAGGATTTCTGGCACTGTGACTTGAAAGGTCAGTACAATCTGTAGGTTGGGCTCTAGTCACCAAGTTTGGCGACACATTAGGAATACACAAACAAAAGGATTTTTAGGACCCCACCCCTGCTGGATCTCCTAGGTTGATATACTGAAAACTTAACTTTTTTCCCCCTGGGGATCATGATGAGCAGGTAAATTTAATGACTACAGTTGAGGTAATCCCAGGGAAGTTTGTGATGCAGAAAAGGCTCGGGGGCTGGGGGGGGGCTCTCAGTCTCTCTGGGTGTGTTACAGGTCTGCACTGCTTGGTCTGCCTTACAGAGGAGGTCACCTTATCAAATTTTTTATTTTGAAAAAAGAAAGTAAACAGCATGTTTTCTCATTTGCACAGGACTTGGTCAAACGTACTCCTTTGCAATAACATACGTGTGATTTCTTAAAAAGTAAGTAATAGTTAAGTGATTAATTTTCAAACTGTTTTTCTCTGATGGAAACATTATCCAGTGGCAGCTATGCTGTCAGATCTTTTGTCACCTAAATAGTAGTGAATTACCCATGATACAATCACAGGCCATAGCAACATGCACTCTTTATACACTCAGGAAACTTTCCTGACTAGATATTCCTGACTAGATATTCATTTGATAATCATGAGTCCATGAAACTATGATTGCCTGGGTGTTTGAATGACCTGAGATTTGCATTTCTCACTGAGAAACTGGCATTCAAATTTTATTTTCATAATCGAATCCTATGACCAAGTTATATATATATATGGCAAACACTTCAACTCTGAAAAGTCAATATTACTTCATAAAAGTAATATCAAAATTTATTTTAATAAAACAGATCCTCAGGCCCTTATCTGCAATTCTAAAACTTTTCCCAAAAGTTTTAAAATAAAATTTTTTTTCATAACTCATTTGGCAGTAAAACCGGACCTAAACTGAACTTCTTTTGTGGCAAAACTTGACCTGAACCGATGTGAGATTATAGTCCCTGCATAATCCCACTCAAAAGAAATACTCACATATTTTACTGAAGAATTATTAATGTGTTTAATCACGGAGTTTTTCTCCAGATCCCACTGGGGGTGTAATGCAGTGTATATATATAAACACGCACACACTGTATGTATGTATGCATATGTATATGTGTGTATATACTATATATATATAAAATCACTTTTATAGCATCTGAAAATTTCTAAGTCCCTAAATACATCTGGCTCCAAAGGTTTCAGATAAGACTGAGGACCTGAGTTATTGAAGTAACTTTCATTTACTTTCATAAAGTAATCTTACCTTTTCAGAATGGAAGTCCAGCATGTCAATATGGACTCATTGAGTCATAAATAATATCTGCCACCTGATCTTTGGTGATGAAGAGGTAAACAAAGACACTTTCAAAGTCATAAACCTTGAGTACCTACAATGTGTAAGAACCTTGGGATCTTAAACTACAGTATTAGAAATGAGAAAACTGGAGTTCCCATTATGGCTTGTGGGGTAAGAACCTGACATGATATCCATGAGGATGAGGGTTTGATCCCTGGCCTTGTTCAGTGGATTAAGGATCTGGCGTTGCCACAAGCTGCAGCATAGGTTGTAGATGTGGCTTGCATCTGGCATTGCAGTGGCTATGGCATAGGCCGGCAGCTACAGCTCCAGTTTGAACCCTAGCTCACGAACTTCCATGTGCCGTGGGTGCAGCCATAAAAAGAAAAAAAAAAAGGGAAATGAGAAAACTGAGACTCAGTAAGTTTCTATGACTTGCCCAAGGTCATGCCACTGATAAGGGATAAAGGCTAGATTTCAAAGCTAGGTCACCCAGTACAATTTTTGATATAATTAAGATGGTGAACCCATAATGAGATAGTCTTCACAGTACCCAGAAATGCCAGGAGCAGGAAAGTGTGAATTTCTATGTTCTGCCTTCACTTACTCTCTACCTAATCATGTACCCCATCTCTTAATGTATTATATGTAGTCATCCCCCATCTATATACCATCATTTCATTTCCTACCCTCTTCCCTCCACATTCCTTGTCAAATATTGTGCGCAAGAATGTTATATTAATACACTGACTTTGATGAAAGCCAAAGAACTTCACTGAGCTGATGCACCTTGCCATCTGCCACTCTTGCCTTCTTCTCACTTTTAGGAAAGGAAAGTTAAAATTCAAGTGACAAACATAAATATGTAGTGGCAGGCAGCAATCAAGCCAGATCATAGCCCATCAAACTGCAAGCTCCCCTCCCCAAACCTACTGCTCCCAATTTAAATTAACCCATTCCTGGCGGGGGGGGGGGGACTTGTACATCCATAAATTTCATGATAGGCACTCCTGGGGGTACTGTGGACTGAATTGTAACTCCCAAAATTCATATGTTGAAGACATAAGCTACAAATATAATAGCATTTGGAAATAGGGACTTTGGGCGACAGTTAGCTTTAGAGAGGTTATGAGGGTGGGCCCTTATGATGGTAATAGTGTCCTTATGAAACAACCAAGAGCTCTTTCTCTTTCTTCCCCCTGTCCAATGGAAGAACACAGGAGAAGGCACCCATCTGCAAACCAGGAAGAGAGTTCTTACCATAACCTGACCATACTGACACCCTAATCTCAGGTTTCGAGGCTCCACAACTGTGAGAAAATAAATTTCTACTGTTTAAGCCACCTACTCTGTGGTATTTTGTTATAGCAGCCCAAACAGACAAAGACATTTGCAATGTTAAAAGACAGAAATATGTTGGTTTCATTAGAATCCCTTAGATACCCATAAACATTAGGAAAAGTTGCATGGGTCCATGCCTCTTTAAAATGAAAACAATTATTAAAATAGCAACAGTCATTTAGTGACTACAATATACTGTGTAAGTCACATGATCTCTAATTTTTACCATAACCATGTTTTAAAAATATTTGTATTGGAGTACTGTTGACTTATAATGTTGTATTAGTTTCAGGTGTTCAGCAAAGTGAATCAGGTAAACATATAAATATATCCATTCTTTTTTCCCATATAGGTTATTACAGACCACTGAGTAGATTTCCCTGTGCTACACAATAGGTCCTTGTTAATTATCTGTTTTATATATGGTAATGTGTATACATTACTCCCATCCTCCCTTCCTTTCCCTTCCCACCACAGTTTCCCCTATGGTAACCATAAGATTAACTTTGAAATGTGTGAGTTTGTTGCTGTGTTATAAATAAGTTCTTTTGTATCATTTTATTAGATTCCACATGTAAGTGATATCATATGATATTTGTCTTTCTCTGTCTGACTTACTTCACCCAGTATGATAATCTTTAGGTCCATCCATGTTGCAGCAAATGGCATTATTTCATTCTTTTTTATGGCTGAGTAATATTCCATTGTAAATATGTACCACATCTTCTTTATACATTCCTCTTCAATGGGCATTTAAGTTGCTTCCATGTCTTGGCTATTGTACATAGTGCTGCAAAGAAACATTGTGGTGGGTGTATATTTTTGAATTATGGTTCTCCAGATACATGCCCAGAAGTGGGATTGCTGGATCATATGTTAACCATGTTTTGCTCTTGTAACCCTGTGAGTCCAGATTCTTAAAAAGGCTGTTGAGTGATAATGAGCAAGTTAATGGTGCAGTGGGGATTTAACCCAGATTTGTGTGAATTCAAAGTTTATGAGCTCTACCCCTAGTAAGTTTGCCTTTTTATGAAAGAACACACACAGTAGGCTTTAACAGAAGTCAGAGGCAGCCTTTACTATAAGCACAGCCTTTACTGTAAGTTGCTTAGGAGTTCCCAGTATGGTCTGACTGCAGTGGCTCAGGTCACTGTGGATGTAAAAAAAAAAAGGTTGCTTAACTAGCATAATAAAGGATTCTATTCAGCCCCAAATAGCTCCATTACTCATGCCTAAAATTCCACCATCATCAATTCACTTAACACACTGAATGTTGTCACTTCTCAGCATCTCTTTTACTTGCCAACACTCACCTGGAGATAATAAATGAAGCTCCAAAAACACTGGGTTCAATGTATTTATCTGTTCTGTTCAACTAACAAATATTAAACACCTGCCATATTCAAGTTGCCAAAAATGCAAAGATGCATAAGACTTTCCAATACCTGCCTATGTAGAGGTATCAGCAATGAGTGAAAAGAGGTAGCATTTATAATGTTTAAATGTACTAAACATGTTCAAGTAAATTATACTTCACAAAGGCGGTACTGTGGTTAAGTGGTTAAGAGAATGTCCCCATCAATCAGGACCCCAAACAGATAACCTGAAACATGTTCATTTTCATTACTTGAGTTCATTGTTCCATGCATGCTTTACTTTTGAGAAAAAAACTAAAGGAGTTAACTGAATCTGAATCTGAACTGAATCTGAGTGTCTCCAAGTTGATATTGCTGATTTCAACACAAAGTCTTTCGTCCAATAGCTACCAAGGAGACAGAACTTCGTACTTTCCCTCATGCATTTATCCACTTAATTCTGTATTCTAGGAACAGTTGGTATTTGTCAGAACCTATATTAGGCCCTTAGTAATACTCAAGGATGATTCAAATACATAATGTTAATATTCACAAACCAGGTGCTCTGAGGCTAGAGGTCAACAGAGGGAAGGAAAGTATCTAGTTAAAATGAGGTGAGGTCATTCTCTCTGCCCACTTGTGCTGAACTCCAGACCTGGCTGGTATCGAGATGATCCTACCCCACAACAGGTTAACACACAACGACAAGAGAGTCACACAGACAAAATACTAGCAGAACACATGTATCACATAGCACTTGGCTGTCATCTTACAGTCATCTAGGGAAAACAGGCTTAGCAAGGTAATAAGTCAAGATGACAATGGAAGAGCTGTCCTGGGTGCACTGTTAAGACAATGTTCCCTCTGGGAGCTGCAGGAGGTGGAAGTAGTTGCAGGCTGATGGAGGCAGGCAAGGATTTTTCCATTACAAACAAGACACTCCAGTTTACACAGACGTCTGCCTCCATAACAGGAGCAAGACTGCTAAGGTTCAGTTTTCTTTTCCCTCAGTGCTATTCTCCTGACACTTATTACAAGCCAAGTGGCAATCCGGCACCGTCCTCGAGGAGAAATATTCTCTCATTTGACTGTCGTGTCAGAGAGAAGGCAGAGGAAGGAAGCTCTTTGTTGTTCATGGTGTAAATTTCTCCTCTCTTTCTCCATGGCCAACTTAAAAGTGAGTAAGGCCGTGGAATTTCCAAATGCTGGGCACAGGTGGTAAAGGAAGGCAGTGTTTTCTGGACAAGAAGTCCACTACCCAGCAATTAATTTCTAAATCCATCATTTAATTATTAGCCCAAAAGGGCACTGAAAATGAAGCCCACTGCTCCATTTACATATTTAATCGGATTAGACTGCTGACTTTCAGATCCTGGCAATTAACTGGTCTCCATGTCCGTTTTTCAATACTTAAGTGATTAATCTCTTATATTCGGGTGCCTGCATTTGCTCCCTGGTATTTTATGTTGGGAAATTAATTGTTCTATTTCAGCATCATTATATGGGCAGGCTAATGCAAACTACTTACAACTTGCTGTCCTAAATAATAATGACTTCGTGAGGAAGCTGTGTAAGAGTCTAGCTAATGAGATATATGTCTATAACTACAAACCTCTTTTCCCCTTAAATATGAAATCAATTAAGTGAAACCAAATGAACCTGCTCCCTTTACAGTTCTGTAAGGTCAACAAAGGTATTCTTCCAACTGAATCTAATATTTGTTCATTTGTTAGCTAATTAAAACCAGCATTTCCCACAACCCCCAGATGAACTTCTATATTTCGCAGTACTTCCTAAAAAGAGGTACAAGTTTAAACCTGGACAAGCCAAGTCTGAGATGCAAAACAACACTGGTAACACAGCAAAGCAGGCCTAATGTAATCTTATTGTAAAATACTCTTGCCTGCCAGAGTTCCTGCTGTACTGCAACAGGATCGGTGGCATCTCTGGAACAAGGGGATACAGGTTCGATCCCTGGACTGGCTGGTTAAGGATCCAGCATTGCCGCAGCTGTGGTATAGGTCACAACAGTGGCTCAGATCTGATCCCTGGCCTGGGAACTCCTTAAGTTGCAGGGCAGCCAAAAAAGGAAACAAAACAAAACCCTGCTGTTAACAAAAACCTCCAAAATTTCTCCAAGCCTTTCTGGAATGATCCCATACCAATTCACCTAGAAACTGTCATTTAAAGTCACCCAACAAACTGAAGGGACCAGGAATGTGCACAGAGTAGGTGGCTCACTTACTGGTGTCACTGAAGAATTGTAAAAGTCAGAAAAAACAGTCTAAAATTGTGGTTTAAGAGAACAGTCTCCAGAGTAGGAGAGAGCTGGCTGTGTGGCCCAGTTATGTCAATTAATATCCACAAGTATGACCTCAAGCAGAGCACTAACCCTCCCTAAGTCACAAGTACATTATTCTCTAAAATGAGGCTAATAACGGCACCCATTTCATTGGGTAAGGCCAGAAGGATTAACTGAGGTAATGCAGCCCAGTGCCGGGTGCATAGAAAGAGCAAAATTAATGTGAGTGGTCATTCGAATACTTATTTGTTAAGTTACATAGCCCACTGTCCTGAGGCCTGAAATGACTGTGGCCTTTGTCAGACTGTTAAATTTCCAAACCTTAAGAAGACTCAGAAGGCAGAGTGGGTAGCAATGGTTTTAGTACCACCTTAATGCTCAAAAACTGTGCCATCTGGGACTCAGTCTCCTTCATTCCATCATCAAATAATTAGCTGGTTCCCACACTCAGAACAATCGGTTTTGTTGACCAGGTCATTCTCACTAACTTACACCCACCCTAGAAGCATGGGACTTTGAATACACATATCTGATGGGATAAGTAAGACCGTGAACTTGGTCTTACTTACTTACTTGTCATGATTCTCTCAGAGCACCAAAGATCAAACCCCTTGACCTGAAGCCAGTAGGTCTCTCACTTCAGAGAGCAAGCCACATGTCAGTTGCCAAATACAGTCACTCCACTTAACAAGCATGTCCTCAGGGTCTACTTTACGTCAGGAGGTAGAATTTTTCTTCTTTTCCTTCTGAAGCTCCAAAAATCTCAACCCCATACTAATCAAGCAGAAGAAATTATCTGGATCTTTTTCAAAAATCTTAAGTGCCAAGTGTCTGTTGCCCTCAGCAGCTGGAACAAATTAGAGCTGGGATATAGGCTTTGAATGTTTGAGAAGCTGAAAAAAAATCTATTTTTAAAGAAAATTCTTTTTACCTTTCTGATTTTTAAAATGATCTGTACCTCTATTTAAATTTTTCAGACAATACAAAAAAAGGCAAAAGAAATAAAAATCTCCTACCATCATCCCACCTAGGTTATTACTGATATATGTTCTATAGATTTTTCTAATCAACTGTCTTTACATAATGCATACACGCACATAACTATAAACATACATACATACGCATAAAAGATACATACATAAAAGCTGCTTTGCAATCTGATCATTTTCACTAAATAGAAAATGTATGTCTTTCCAGTTTAATAAATAAGGATTTAAATTTTCCTTTCACTTTCAAGGTTCCATTGTTTCCAGTGTATAGAAGCGTCTTATTATATCTACCAAACCCTCTCCCTGGACAGTTAAGTGGTTTTCTTTCTTTTTTTTTCTTCATTTTTCATTTATTTACTCAACACCTAAATATGGAGCACCTACAACATGCCTGGGCCATTTCAGAAACTGGAACAACAGCCATGATCAAGAGAAGCAAGATTTCTGTCCCTGTCAACCTTACAGTCCAGAGAAAAGAGTTGACAAAATAAAGCAGGATTAGGGGATAGAAAAGGACAAGAGGTGACTATGTTTGATCAGCATGAGGTAAACATATATTTTATACATACTTTATGTGCATTTGTCCAGTGACAAAAAATTTGATGGACTTATTTTTTAATTATGATTCATTTTCAATTGATAGTCTGACAAGATGGTCCTGACATTCATAAAATGCCTTCCAGGTGGACTCTCATTGCCCACGCCCTAAAAGCCACTCCAGATCCTATAAAAAATAAGGGAAAATACATTTTCCTCATCCTCTGGCTCCTTGCTACCCACACAGAATGTCACTCTTTGAACCATCAGCCGGAGGCATCCCCACTCATTCTAGAGGAGTTTTTACAATCTGGTTTTCAGGGGCATTTTTCTCTTCAGAACAAAAGGTTACATAAGCAGCAAACATCCTGCGTCTTAGAGAACACATTAACAAGTTGTGGTGGGGGTGGGGGGTGGCTAATGCACCTCCCTCCTTGTGTCCCTTGCAAAATATTTGTTTCTTCTTTTTTTCCTAATGGAGCGTGGTGGAGGGCTGCATTCTTTTCCTCATCAGCTGGGACAGGTGTCTGAAAAACTAAACAGCTCAGGATTTGGTGCATTGCCAGAATCTAAATGAATCCAAAGATGAGCAATGATGCTGAAGATCAGCCAGGACATGAAGAAGAAAATCTCTGTTCGCTTGTATCTAATGGTTCCGTAACAGTCAATGCTGGCTCCTTCCAAAGGGCCATCAACCACCCGAAAACGCAGAGAGCTTTAAGGCTTTGAGAGGCAGGCTGAAGAGTTAGGACCACATCTCTAGTCCCAGGGAGGTGGCTCTGTGGACATGCTCTGAGCTCTAGGTCACCCGAGTGGAGGAGTGTGTCTGCAGCTTCTCCTTCTGAACCCAAAGCTTCTCCAAGCTCTACAGCAGCAGACAGCGTCTTGGTGGGACCCCTTGCCATATCACCAAACCTTTGAGCATACATCACAGATACTTTCCCAAGCAGCCCTGAGAAGCACTATGCTACCATCTCCACCATCCAGGGGAGGACATAGCCTTAGCTATTCCATTTTGCCAGGACCTTCCCACATAAACGCCCCCCTCAGGCAGACTGAAGGCTTCATGTTCCCGTGTGCATGTCAGCCCCTGCCTGACTGATTTTTTTCCTGCTTGATCCCAAACCACCCACCTTGGCCTAGCCCAGTCCTTCCAGTACCATGGGGGTTTCTCTCACCCTGTAGCCCCCACCCATCTCTCCAGCCTCTAAACTTCGACAGCATGTATTATCTGTACCACCTGCCTGGCATTTTGATACATGTCCTACCATGTTGTTAGCTGCATCAAAAGATAAAAAATGCTCTATAATATTCTAGTTGCCCGGAGACCCTGTACCCATTCATCATTCAGTGGCTGTCACTGCTTTAGAGGGATGGCAAAATGGCATTTATTGGCTATGAGGTTCAAAATAGAGGCTTTGAAACTTGGAAATAAATGGAATCTTCAAAGAAAGGTGTTTTTGATTTGTGAGAAACTGGCTTTTTGAGAAGGAAAAGGTTTGTTCAATTCTACAAGCTTGCCTTCAGCTATTAAGAACTAAGACCTAAGAGATATAAAAATTTACTCGATGAGTGTCATTTTAGGATGAATGTAATGACAAAAAAAAGCAAGTTTTCCCTTCCAAGACAAGGTAAATGGCAACAGCTGAAGAAAGAGGGGAAATTAGAGAGAAGTGATGACTGAAGCAACGGGGCAGTTTTACTCTACCTGGCAGCCTTCGGCCTGGGTCTTGATAAGATGCCCAAAGAAGCTTGGGTGTGAGATCGTAGTTGTGGCCCACTGGCCTGGGGCAGAAACCTTACAAATGTCCCTGCACAGCAGAATATAGCAGAAGGTATGGGAGCACCAACAGCAATGTTGCAGTGCAATGTGCTTCCCACCAGGATTAGCGTCTTTCTCCATTAATCTCCCAAAGGATCCTAGGGAGTCTGTGTGCTGGTAAACAGCTAACAGCTAGCTCACTTAATAACAAAAATCTTTGATTTTAGGGTGTGATAGACAGAGTGACTGCCCTCCAAAGGTGATGTCTGTGAAGGCATTACCTTAGGTGGCAAAAGGAACACTGCAGATGTGGTTAATTCAAGGACTTTGAGAGGATCCTGGATTATTGGGGGAGGAGTGGGGGAGGGGGAGGGAGAGAGAGGGAGGGAGGGAGAGAGAGAGGGAGGGGGGCGAGAGAGAGAGAGAGAGAGGGAGGGAGGGAGAGAGAGAGATGTCAGAGAAAAAAATAAATTTGTATTGTTTTATGCCACTGCATTTGTGGAACTTTTTTACAGAACAATAGAAAACTAAAACACAGAGTTTTTCAGATGGTGTAAAGACTTCCCAAAGCTAATGTCAAGCTAGCAAGGCGATGTCACTGAATACAAGATGGGAAAAGATTCATACAACCAGCCCTTGTGAAGTAGACAGAGAGAACATTTAGAATTTCGTCTCAAATTGCTCAGAAGGGGATGAGAGGGACCAGTAGAGTGATGGAATCCTATAATGACGAGAGAGAACACCAGTGAATATACGATGGAGCCCCGAAGATGGGGCCATACACAGGATTAGAGGCTAAGACCCAAAGATCAGGTAGCCAAACCCAACTAGCACTAATGGTGGACAAAGGATGGCCACAGGCCAGGAACTTTCTATCCCCTCCCTGCTGCCTGGAGGCTGCATCAGCCCATGAGAATCAGGGAGAGAAGGAGGGGGTGGGCAAAAGCAGTGAAATGACTGATCTCATATCTTAAATTGACCACATTTAAGTCCTGATTTGACTGATATGACTTGATTACCTAGAAGTGACATAGTTACTTCCTGATGCCAAAGAGAATATTAGACTCAGTTTTGTGATCTGAAAAACTGATACTAATTGGCCAAGTTATTTCTTCCAAATAAATTACAAACACCTTATGAAAATGCTTCAGGTCCATCTGTCTGTACGCCATTCAATTTTTTTCAATTTAATTTTATTGGAGCGTAGTTGACGTACAATGTTGTATTAGTTTCAAGTGTACAGCAAAGTGAATCAGTTATATACATAAATATATCCCTTATTTTTTTCTCATAGAGGTTATTATAAACCATTGAGTGGATTTTCTTGTGCTATATAGTAGGTTCTCACTAATCATCTATTTTATACAGTAGTGTTTATATGTGATTACCATCCTTACAATTCTTCCCTTCCCCCAACGGTTTCCCCTATGGTAACCATAAGATTGGTTTTGAAATGTGTGAGTTTGTTTCTGTTTTATAAATAAGTAATTTTGTATCACTGTTATTAGAGTCCACACACAAATAATATATGATATTTGTCTTTCTCCTTCTAACTTACTTCACTCAGTATGATAATCTCTAGGTCCATCCATGTTGCTGCAAGTGGCATTATTATTATTATTTTTTTTTTTTTTGGCTTTTTAGGGCTACACTCACTGCATATGGCGGTTCCTAGGCTAGGGGTCGAATTGAAGGTGTAGTTGGTGGCATACACCACAGCCACAGCAACACAGGATCTGCGTCATGTCTGCTATCTACACCACAGCTCGTGGCAATGCCAGATCCTTAACCCACTGAGCAAGGCAAGAGATCAAACCTGAATCCTCATGGATGCTAGTCAGATTCGTTAACTGCTAAGCCACAACGGGAACTCCTGCCAGTGGCATTATTTTGTTCTTTTTGATGACTTAGTAATAGTCCATTTGATGACTGAGTAATAGTCCAAATATATATGCTACATTTTCTTTATTCATTCCTCAGCTAATGTACATTTATGTTGTTCCATGACTTGGCTTTTATGAATAGTATTGCAATGAACACTGGGGCGTATGTATCTTTTAGAATTATGGTTTTCTGCAGATAGATGCCCAGGAGTAGGTAGTTCTATATTTAGTTTTTTAAGGAATTTCCTTTTGTCCTACCCCTGAAGGTTCTGATTTAATTGGTCTGGAGTGTTGCCTGGGCATTGGAATTTTTCTAAATTCCCTGCATAAGATTCCAGTGTGCAGCCAAAGTTGAAATCTACAGCCCAAACATACTCCCCCTCCTGTAGACAGTTCTGGAATCAAATCAACCCGAGTTTAGATTCTGAGTCTACATGCTTCTAGTATGATCCTGGATAAATGACTTTGTTTGTCTGCACCTCAGTTTCCTCACCTGGAAATGGGCTAATATTTAAGTAGAGCGTATTCAAAAGATAATGCACATACAGGGTCTTCCACATGGTACATATTCATTTTTGCTAGTTAATGACTACCAGTATATGCTATTTGGTCAGAAATTGCCTATGAATCCTCTTTCTCCAGTCCCTGGCTATTCTTGTTTCTATAGAAATAATAGAGGCTTCCTATGCACCAAGAATAAAAATATTAAAGCAGAAATATTTCTTCTTATATAATTATCCCATTTGGAAAATAAAAGGTACAAATGGAACTCCACAGCTTACACATGAATCAAAGAGGAAAGCAACTTCTGCATAGAAAACCATGTCAAAAATCCCCTAAGCTTCACTCTCATTATGGACCAAATGAGGTTTTTCCAAGGTAGAGGTGATAATGCATTCTCAGGTTTCTGAATATCAAACATATGAGGGCACTTAGGGACCTCCCAAACATATATTTCAAGGATAAAAATCTTTTCATCTCCAAAGAATCCACTTAGTATTCAACAACGATGATTACAAAATAAGACAAATGGAATTATTCTGCCTGAGAGGTGCTGTATAAAAAAAAAATATACAAGTATATACACAAAAGTAGTTGAGAAAGATTAGAAGTTTGTATAACTGAAAGAAGATATAGTACAGAGGTATAAATGAAGTCTCCAGAGGTGATCTTTGCTACTGTTTCTCAATAAAAAGTATGAATTAGATGGTAAAATTAAAGAGGCATGTCTGAGAGTTCCTGTTGCGGCACAGTGGAAACAAACTCTACTAGTATCCATGAGGATATGGGTTCGATCCCTGGCCTCGCTTAATAGGTCAAGGATCTGGCACTGCCTTGAGCTGTGGTGTAGGTTGCAGAAATGTCTCAGATCTGGCGTTGCTGTGGCTGTGGCGTATGCCAGCTGCTGAAGCTCTGATTCAACTCCTAGCCTGGGAACTTATATATGCCTCAGGAGCAGCCCTAAAAAAAAAAAAAAAAAAAAAAGAATTAAAGAGGCACGTCTACAAAAAAGTGCAAAGATTAAAAACAAAGGTCCTAGAATCAAATCCTCTAGATTATATTCTAAATCTGTCCCTTCCTTAACATTTGTTTGCCTTTATTTTCTCACAGGTAAAAATCAAGATGCACTGGAGTTCCCTGGTTGCCTAGTGGTTAAGGATCCCGTGTGGTCACTGCTGTGGCTCAGGTCATTGCTGTGGCACAGGTTTGGTCCCTGGCCAGGGAACTTCTGCATGCTTTGGGCACAGCCAAAAACAAAAACAAAAACAAAAATCAAGATGGATAAAATCAAGTGGTTGTTGGATCTGAAAGATACTAGAAAGAAACTGCTTAGTGCAGTAGTTGGTACATAGCAAACGATCAGTCAGTGTTAACTACTAATAACTGTATAACTGTTTTTATAATAATAACAGAGCTACTACTGTATTGCCATACAATAATACAGCATTATAAAATAAAATATCCCATAGCCATATGTGGCTATTTAATATATAGATTTTAAAAACCTGAATAGAATTAAAAATTCAATTTCTCACTGACCCTAGCCATAAAAATGCTCAGTGGATACATGTGCCTAGTGGTCCGTAATGACAGAACATTTCCATCATCACAGACATTAAAGTCGCAAGCTCTGGAGCATCTCTTCTTTGGTTGAAGGTGAAAGAGAGGCCTCTCCCTGTCTTCCTCTGCTGGGTAGAGAAAAGCACAAGGCAGTGACCTCTTTCTCCCAAGAAATCCTCTCTCTCAAGGCTCACCCCCTCACATCTTAAACACTCTCAATGTGGATGCTGGGCTACTGCTGAATGAATTTGTTTCACAGTCCCCTAGCAAGGCGTACTAAGTGATCTTGCACTTGACTTAGTCTACAGGGGAACTTAGCAACTATGACATCACTGGCAGGATTTATGGCCTCTATGGGAATTTCTGTTTTATCAGCTTGTCCCTTCTTGCATTCGACGTTTGTCCCCTCTCTGTGCTCCCTAATACTTCTAACTTGCTGATTCTGATTTTATGCGAACTAGAACATCAGATAACCCAACTTACTACATGAGAATAAGGCTCTAGAATGGGCTTTTCGTCCTTTGCAAGAATATCAACGCATAAATACTTAAAGTCTTTCTGTTTTACTTACTTCCTTGTCCCCGTCTCTACTCTGGAAAGCTGAGTGTGCCATATGCCCAGCTTATGAAAAAGGTTTCATTCACAATATCAGAGAGCAATAAGAATGTATGAAGTGATGCTTCTTTGAAAAAGAATATAAGAAATAGAAAAATAATAGATGGAACACAAAGAAATATCTCCAACCAGCAAATCGGGTTGGGGTGTAAACTTAGAAAAATGGCCAATGCTATCCATTCATAAATAAGCAAATGCTGTCAAATCACTCATGGATCAGCAAAACCATTCTTCAACTATAAAGCACAAAAAATTCACTTTATATACATTGTTCTGTATGTTTAATTAGGTCAGCATTTTTAATGTGTAACCAAATTCTTTTTGGGCTGTGACTATACACCAGCCTGAGGAAAGGATGGTATCACCTAAACAACTAGGACTCATGTGAACTTAAAAGATGCATCTCTTTCTAAGCTGATGTAACTTATAGGAGTGCAAGAGGAATCAACCAATTCAGGCCATGTCAGATAAGTCAGCTGATGTTGCGCTGTTGAGCATCATTCACCAGATGTTTATCCCAGAAGCACAGAGAACCACGACTCCATTAGAACAGTAACACAGCCTAGGACTGCCTGTGAAGCAAGAATAAAGTCAAGTGTAACATGAAAGACCTGGGATCAAACTACCTGGACTCAAATTCTGGCCTCACCACTCATTATCAATGTGACTTTTTGGCAAGTGTTGAAATTAGGCAAGTGCCTAAAATTTCTAATTTATAAAATAGAGTAACTCACAGTCCTTGCCTAGCAGAAGTTTCTCTTATAACACATTTATTGAGTTATAAGTCATACACCATAAAACCTACCCTTTCAAAGCGTAAAATTCAGTGCCTTTTTAGCAAGGTCACAGACTGTGCAATTATATCCATTATGTAATTTTAGCCCATTTTTACCACACCACAAAGAAACCTCATTTCTACTCAGAGCTTACCCCCCTTACCCTGTCACTGGTACCTAAGCATAATCTGCTTTTTGTCTATGTGAATTTAACTATTCTGGACATTTCATACAAAGTATAGTTTTTTGTGACTGATTTCTTTCACTTAGCATAATGTCCTCAAAATCTGTCTACATTACAGCACATATAAATACTTCATTCCCTTATATTGCCAAATAACATTCCATTGTATGGATATATTACATTTTATTCATCAATTTACCAGTTGATGGACATTTGGGTTGTTTCTACATTTTGGATATTCTCAATAATGTACAATGAACATTTTGGTACAAGTTTTTGTGTAGATATAGATTTTTATTTCTCTAGAGTGTTTATCAGTGAGTAGAATTTCTGGGTCATGTGTTTTGATTTGTATTCCCCTAATGATGAATGATGCTGAGGATCTTTTCATGTGCTTATTAGTTATTCATATATATTATTTGGAGAAACGTCTATTCAAATCCTTTGCTTATTTTTAATTAGGTTATTTGTCTTCTAATTGTTGAGATACAAGATTCTTTATATATTCTGAGCACAAGTCCCACAGATATACAATTTGCAAATATTTTCTCCTATTCTGAGGACTGTCTTTTTCATTTTTTTGATGGTGGCCTCTGAAATACAAATTTTTTATTTTAATGATGTCTATTTTATCAATCTTTTTCTTTTGTTGCTTGTGATTTTGGTGTCATATCTGAAAAATCACTGCCAAACTCGAGGTCATAAAGATTTACACCTACGTTTTCTTGTGCCTCATAGTTTTAGCTCTTACATTTAGGTCTATTATTCATTTTGAGTTAATCTTTGTATATAGTGTGAGGTAGGAATCTAAATTCTCTTAAATGTGGATATGCAATTGTCTCAGCACAAATTTTGTTAGGAAGACAATTATTTCCCCATTGAATTGTCTTGGCAAACTTGAAAATCAATTGATCATAAATGTAAGAGTTAATTTCTTAATTATCAGTTCTATTCCACTGATACCTACAGTTATTCTTATGCTGGTACCACACTGTCTTTTATATATATATATATATATATATATATATATATATATATATATATATATATATTTATTTTTAGGGCTGTACCCACGGCATGTGGAAGTTCCCAGGCTAGAGGTCTAATTGGAGCTGTAGCCACCAGCCTACATCACAGCCACAGCAACGCCAGATCCAAGCTGCATCTGTGACCTACAACACAGCTCACAGCAATGCTGGATCCTTAACCCACTGAATGAGGCCAGAGATAGAAACTGCATCCTCTTGGATGCTAGTCAGGTTTTACCACTGAGCCACCACTGAGCCACAGTGGGAACTCCTCTTCTTCTCTTTCAAAATTGTTTTGGATATTTGGGTCCTTCTATATCCATATCAATCTAGGATCGGTTTGTGAGTGTCTGCAAAAACAAACAGGTACGATTTTGGTCAGTATCATGTTGAAGTTTGTCAAATGCTTTGTATGACACTGAATGATATGGGGAAATATGATGGACTAGAATTTAAGAAACATACTTCTTACTCTTTGAAAATCACTTTTATTGCTAGAACTTCAATTTATTCATCTGTAAAATATTAAAGTTAGTCTATATTGACTTGGAAGATCCCATTCAAGATTCTAATGTTCTACAGTATAAGAATAATATTAGCAGTTTGGTGGTAGTCACTCGAGACTTTTAAACAAGTCAACTGTTTTGACCTATCAATATTCCTGGACACTTGGCAAACACAATAACTCTGGAGAGAGAGAAGATCCTAGCTTGGAGGGATTCATTTTTCTCCTGGATTGTGTAAGGCCATTTCAACAAAACAGCTTCTTAAAAACTGCAGTTATTAATTGGCTTTTACACTGTTGTTTGCATGACTGTAGGCATTTTAAGACATATTTGGCATAGAGCCATTTAAAATAAAACAGACTAGATGTTAACTACCTATAATTTCACCAAGCTGAACGCAAAAGCCAAAGGGAACAGAAGCCAATTACTGTTTTAATGAATATAGATTATTTCAATCATTAAATGTTAAATATATAATACTTAATGTATTATATAATCCATTTTCCCCTAAGTTGTAAGGTGACATTCATAATGATGAACACCTGGCAAGTACTCATATTTTTCACATTTTAACTCTCCAAATAAACTCTCTGGCACTAGCCGGCTAAATATATTGGATGCTTGTGTTCAAGTTTTTAAGAGACCTGAACATTAATCATGTACCATGTACCATATACCAGGCACGGAAGACACAAAGGTAAATAATATGCAGTCCTTATTCTTAGAGTTCACCATCTAATGTAATTGAAGAGTCCGATGTATAATAAGAGGATCACTGCAATATGAGAAGTGCTATAAAAGGAGTACAAAAGCTGTTCTGTGGATACAGACGAGACATAGAGGCTATTAACTTTTGCAAGAGGGTAGTGTGGACATAGGAAACAGTGATAAGTGAGGCAAGACTTCAGAGCTGAAGACATATCTGTATTGATGTGGGACATGGGAAAACAAAAAGAATGGTAGATAACTCCAAGATGTGTAGCTTGGGTAACTTGCTGGGTGGTGATGAAAATTTAGACAAGTTATTCTTTTTTATTTTTT
>PVHT021183666.1:13008842-13021048 GCA_004024745.2 Catagonus wagneri
TTTTTGCATTTCATCTCAACAAATATCCAAATGTCATACACTCGACAAAATTCAAATAAGAATCAAGAATCAAAGATAGTCATTCCTAATGATACAATGTCCATTTCTCTAACAGAAATTGTCATTTCTTCCTCCTCCTACCATGATACATTTTTGATATATAAGTAAAAATTCTATTGCATTTTATGAATATCAAACCGACAATCATCACTTTCTCTAGAAAGTATCTGAACTGGAGTGGCTACACTAATATGAGACAAAATACATTTTAAAACAAAAAAAGTTATTACGATAAAGAGAAATGTTATAATCACAAAAGGTTAATTTCATCAGGAACATCCAATAACATATATGTACCTAACAACAGAGACACAAAATACATGGGAGCAAAAACTGACAGAGCTGAAGAGACAAATAGACAATTCAACAAAATTAGCAGGAGAGTCTGAAACCCCACTGTAAATGATGAAGAGAACAACAGGCAGACGATGAATAAGGAAAAGCGGGATTCAGGCAATGGGTTAATGTAATCAAACTTTTTTATAAAATTTGGAAAGATATCACTTCTCAGCCTTTTGGCTAAGATCAAGTGTAAAATTTGGAAAGATATATATATATATCTTTTTGCCTTTTTGCCTTTTTGAGGGCCGTACTCACGGCACATGGAGGTTCCCAGGCTGGGGTCTAATCAGAGCTGTAGCCGCTGGTTTACACCACAGCCACAGCAGTGCAGGATCTGAACCGCATCTGCAACTTATACCACAGCTCAAAGCAACACCAGATCCTTAACCCACTGAGCGAGGCCAGGGATTGAACCCACAACCTCACAGTTCCTAGTCAGGTTCATTAACTACTGAGCCACGATGGGAACTCCTGGAAAGATATATTTTAAGTGAAAATAATTTAAGATCACTGTCTCTTTGCACTCCAACTTCTTCTATCACACTTGCCTCATGTTGGGTGACAATGGACTAACTACATTTTGGGAATCTAAGAAAGAGGTAAATTTAAGACATATTCAGCTTGAGTGGAACATATTTATGTGGCTTGCAGCTATCACTAACTTTCCTGCATTTCAATGACTTTCAGGAATATTCTCACCTCCCACTGTACCACCTCACCTAGCATCATAAACAGAGGTACAGTGCAGAGGTGACATTAATAAATGAATCTGTCCTATAGCCCCTGGCACCAGAATTATGTAGGTGATGGATGAGAAACCAGTTTTGAAATGGGAAAGGCAGAACCTAGCCTTGAAAAATTCTTCAAATCATCCAAAATGTAGAATTTGTAAGCAGTGAGAACAGGGAAATCCTCTCCTTTGAGGAAAATATTTAATAATATGGCATTTGCAATTATAAAAATACTATATCCTATTTTTTCCTCTTTGTTCACATGCTGGAGAGAGATTATGAGCTTTCTGGTCTCTTCTTAAAAAAGTAATTTTCTCACTATGAGGACTCCACCCTCAAGATCTCATTTAACCCTAATTACCCACCAAAGTCTCCATCTCCAAATACCATCACATCAGGGCTGTTGAGGCTTCAACACACTGGGGGGGGGGAAGGGACAAACCCTGAGTCCATAACAAATGTATGTACAATAATTAAAGTACTACGTATTTAATGATATTTGTGATATTGACAGCTCTTTAATATTTGCAATGTATTGTGATTTATTTTCTCTTTATAAATGTACATTCACATCTAATTCTGTTTTTACAAATTTGAATTCTCTCTCTTAAAGATGATCCCAGACCCACAAGATCTGGATCCTCTCTCGCCCTTAACATCACCTTCTCATACCCCATATCCTCCAGTTCTTTCATATCTAAAGCTGTTCGTCTTAAACACAGTATCAGTCTCCTGGTCTAGCCTACCATACATTTCTATATAGTCTCAAGGTTCTGAATCACCAATCTTAAGAACAAGTCTGACAGAAATATCCTAAATGCCCATCGACAGATGAATAGATAAAGAAGATGTGGTATATATACAATGGAATATTACTCAGCCGTAAAAAATAAAGAAATAATGCCATTTGCAGCAATCAGCGTGGATAGACATAGAGATTATCAGACTAAGGGAAGTAAGTCAGACAGAGAAAGAGAAATAACATATGAGAGCACATATGTGGAATCTAAAAAACATGTGATACAAATGAGCATATTTACAAAACAGAAATAGACTCACAGACAAACTTACGGTTACCAAAGGGGAAAGGCTGTATCACCTTGCTGTATACCTGAAACATCGTGAATCAACTATAATTCAATTAAAAAAATACAAATAAAAACATAATTTCAAAAAAAGAACAAATCCGATTAAAGCAGAAAGAAGTTGAATAAGCAAACATGATTGTTCTTGGGGAGTGATAAGGAAGATAAAGTTAGGAGCGCTTATTTGTTATTCGACATGTTCAACATACTCTACCAAAAATTTGCAAATGATTGAGTCACATCCACCATATTTTACCCATTACTGCTATCTTCTTCTAACGCTCTAGCCCTGTGGTGGAGTTCAGCTTATTTTCACGCAGGGTTGATGCTTTCCCACTGGCCCTATAGTCCACCATGGCAACCTGGCTTCCATCAGGCATCTTTCATTCAATGAGTCATGCCTGTGTGGGTCTGCATTCCGGTGTTGACCCTGTTTGAATCACTACTTTCCAAAAGGTTCCTTAGCTCCAAAGTGAATCAGTCAATATCAATAAATTCAAAGAGGAAGTGGGAACCAGCCACACATTCCCAAGATGCAAACATAACATACATATATAACACAGCTCACTTGGACTTCACCAGGGCTCACCACTATCATGGAGAGGAGAGAATGGTCATAGAAACACTGAGTGTGAAGCTTTATTCTCTCCCTGGAAGTCAGAAGCAATGTGATTTCTTAACAAATGCTCCTGCTGAGGTGTACAAATGATATTGATCGCTACCCTGGGCACTGAAACCTGGAGCTGCTATACTGCACAGATATTTTACCTAACAGATGGAGGAATATCCTGATTTGTAAGAAACCAGGTACCCATGGCTCTCAGTGCACTGGAATATTTTGCTTACCCTGCTTTCAGAGAAAGGCTAATCACCAAAATATCCAAGGCACTAAAACAAAACAAATTTAAAAAAAATCTTGTGTATGAAGCTAGCAGCCCCCTAAAAGTGCGCTTAAATTGTTTCTGGACCCTTGACTGCCCATCTCAATATTCTATCCTTTTTGTGACTCCACAATGTCCTATAACATCTTGCCACCAGAGTCCACTATTTTTAACAATGTTCTATTGCTTAAGGCAGGAAAATAAATGTGAACCTTTTAAAAGGAATTTCAGCAAAGGGCTGAAGTGGAAATGATTATTTAACTTAACCCTCCGTGGACCAGATAATCCAATTAGCACCCCATTGCTTAAACATTTTGCCTAATTAAGCTTTTACTGAGTAAGAATCAAGGGTTTAAAATAAAGTTATTTCCTTGGTTTAGATAACTATTTGGAAGACATAGTAATTCAAACTGTTTAAAGAGAATTGTCTTCAACACCCTCAAAAAGTCCACTCTGGGGCCATCTTCTTTTTCCTTATGAGTCCTCACTAGTAACGCTGTTGATACCACTGGAGACCATCTAGGGCACGTATGCCTCACTAGATCACATGTCACCCTTTTACAGTGTTCCATACTGATTTTTAAATAACGCACTATTCAATTTTACTTATTTATAGCCTGTATTTTCAACTAAAGTTTAAGTACCCTGAGAAAAGATAATGAATCATATTCATTGTGTATTCCACTCACATCTCACAAAGTGCCCAAGATGCAACAGGTTCCCCCAATAACATATTAGCTTTCCTCACGCACATAGGGATACATGTACTGTGTTAGAAAAAGTGAGTCACAGTTTAGCTAAAACTGATCAAATTATATTTAACATGTCATGAACAAAGCAATAAGGAACCTCAGATGCTATCGCATTAAACCCAGCAGCCTTGGAAAGACCATTTGCCCTTCTTGTTCTACAGAGAAATTTCAGAGTCACAGATTAAAAAAAAAAAAGAAAAAAAAGCCCAGTGGTCCAGTGTTATGAATCTAGTACATTCTGGAGCAGTAATGCAAAACTACATTTAAAATTCATTTCTGTACCTTGAAATAGTGGCTCCTGTCAGAAGAGTTGTCTTCTGAGCTTTCCAATTCATTTGGGGTCTCCATGTTTTAACAGAGAGGTGAAGGAAACATTTCTCGCAATAAAGTTTCATTGAAGGTGTTCAAAGCCTGGAGCAGCCGTAATGGTTCACTTAGGTTGAGCCAAACATACCTGATGTAGGGGACATATATGTTAGTGTATGGCAGGAAGGTACACAAATTGTCACGTTCCTTTATTTCTTCATTTCTTCATATCATATTTATCCTGTTTGTTGTACCCTCCCCATCTAACTGGTGAGAAACAAATGCTTAAATATCATGGTGTCTGTCTTTCCCACTCCGTAAGACCACTCAAGATTTCTAAAAGCATATATCATAGAACCAACAGGGAGCTGGCATTCTTAGCCCAAATACCTAACATAATTGTAGTCCATCCTCTGCAGCCTGTAGTTAGTTCTGGGTGCCAGTCCTAGGGCTGACTGGACACTCATCACTGAATGGGTTCAAGGACACAGACAGTAGTTCAACCTCAGCATTCCTCTGAGTCCCACTGGGATCTTACCATGCCTTCTGGGACCCTCCATATGGTGATAGCTTGTATAGTGTCTAAGGCAGACCATAGCATGCAAAGGCTACATACTGGTGGGGCAGGTTAATTCCACAGGTAGAAAACTTTTCTCAAACTCTATTTCTACTCTTAGTCTCACTGCATTAAAAACTGGCCACTCTTTGCCTCCTCACGCCCAATGTATTTGTTTATCTATCGTCTTCTCTTGAGAGCCATCTGGAGAAAATATCCTCAATGGATACAACACAAAGGCTCGTGAGAAGCACATGCAGACCTCTCTTTCCTGGAGATATGATGGAAACAGTTTTACCGCAGGTTAGGACCTTAATTTTGTAATTAGAAGTTTAATACATTTTTTTCTGGATATATACTAGTATGGTAGAATTGTGGATAAGTTTTGGTACAGCTGAATTTTATTTTTTTGTGTGAAGAATAATGGCCCCAAAGACGCCCACATCCTAATTCCCAGAACCTATGAATATGTCATTTTACAGAGCAAAAACGATTTTACAGATTGATTAACATAAGTGACCTTGAGAGAGGGAGATTAGCATGGATTATCTAGGTGGACACAATCTAATCACAAGAGTCCTTAAAAATAAGAGAATTTTTCCTATGGTGGTCAATGAGGGGACAGGGAAGGGGGTGGAGAAAGAGAGATGTGGTGATGGAAGAAGGATCAGAGAGATGTGGTGATGGAAGAAGGATCAGAGAGATGTGATATCAATTGCTTTGAAGATGAATTAAAGGGTCCGTGAGCCAAGGAGTGTGGACAGCCTCAAAGAACTGGAAAAGTCAAGAAATAGATTCTCCCTTAAAACTTTCAGAAAGGATCACTGCCTTAGTACCACCCTGATTTCAGCCCAAAGAGATCAGTGTTAGACTTCTGAAGCACAAAACTGTAAGGTAAGTTTTGTTTTTTTAAACCACTAAGTTTATGGTAATTAGTTGTGCCAATAATAGAAAACTGACACATTAAAAACAACATTTTATTAATAGTAACAGTGACAGGGAGGAACCATTAAAATTTACTTAATTTTTTTTAGAGAAATACATGCATTTTATTGCAAAAGCCAAATAGCACAGAAAGGCCTGTAAGGAAACTAAGGTGTCCCCCATCCCATACCCACCTCTCACTCCCAGTCCTACTGTCCAGAAGAGACCTCTTTTCACTTGTAATTGCTTTAGCTCTCCATGAGAACTTTGCATTTAATGATTTTCTCACTCTACTATTTCTTGATTCATTAATGTCTGACATTGCTATCTGACATGACAGTGAAGATTTGGCTCATTTTAGCCCATTTTTCCATTCCCCTCTGGCTTTCAATAACGCATTCTATTTCAACCCTGACCAAGCAACTGTGGCCAGCACCTTCTGTCACTATACTTTTTAAGATGAAGTGTCCATGTCCCCACCAGTGTTTTCATTCCTCTGCCTCCGAGGCACACTTCTGCCTCCGAGCTTCTGTCATCGTAATTTTATTTTTATATGGCCAAGTTACTAATATTTGAAGTCTGCTCTGAAACCAGATTTAAGTCTTGAGATCTGGACAATAATAAACAGGGTTTATACTATTATTACTGCGTAAATATTGTTCATGGTAGAGCCAAGAAGTATTCTCTGGTTGTGTTTTCTTTCTTACGGTGCCTTTTATTTATCTTGATATTTCTAGCGGCCTTTATTATTTTCTTGTGTTGTTTGCCTTTATTGAATTCTTAAGTTCTTCCATTTCTCTGGGATGATATCAAATCTCTTAAATACTCGCCTGGAGTTTTTTGTTTTCTTACCCTACACAGGACTTTTATAAGTTTGCTGCATGATTACCAGGCTTAACTTCCCTTTATTATTTTCCCAAACCACTTTCTTCCTAGATCTTAAACCTGCACGATTTTTAATGTCTTTATTTTTCTAGGTACATATACAAGTAGTTTCCTTAAAAACGTTGTGTGTTGATAAGAATGTAAACTGGTACAGCCACTACGGAAAATAGTTTTCGAGGCGCCTCGAAAAATTAATATAATTATTGTTATGGTCCAGTAACCCTGCAACTAGGTATACATCCAAACGAGGTGAAATCAGAATCTCAAAGAAGTATATTCAACCCCATGCTCAGTAACCAAGATATGGAAACAACATACCTGTCCACTGATGGATGAATGGATAAAGAAGATAGTTTTGTTTGTGTTTGTGTGTGTGTGTGTGTGCTTGTGTGTGTGTGTGTGTGTGTGTGTGTGTGTGTGTGTATGTGTATTCATTCCACGCACAATGGAATACTAGTCAACCATGAGAAAGAAGGAAATCTTGTCATTTGCCACAATGTCAATAAACGGCATTGTGCTAAATGAAATAAGACAGCAAAAAATACTGCATGATTTCACTTAAATGTGCTTATATGTTTCTACTCTGATAGAAGCAGAGAATAGAATGGTGGTTTCCAGGGGTTACAGGGTGGGGAAAATGAGGAGATGATGGAAAAGAGTGCAAATTTCCAATTATAAGATGAATGAGTTCTGGGGATCTAATGCATAGCATGGTGACTATAGTTAATAGTACTGTATTATACACTTGAAAATTCCTTAGAAAGAGTTCTCACCACACACACAAAAAAATAGTAATTATGTGAGGTGATGGAGGTGTTAATTAACCCCATGAATTAATCATTCCACATTATACACATGAATAAAATCATCACATGTATACTTTAAACTTAATGCAATATTATATGTCAATTTCATCTCAATAAAGTTGGAAAAAATGCCATGCACGACTTCAGCAAAGGGTCTTTATCCTACTCTCACATTTGATTAATATTTTGGTTGACTCGTAGCTGAATATCATTTTTATTTTAACATTTTTCTTGAAGTATAACATATACACACAGAATGTGGCCAGATCATATTTATACAGTTCAGTGAATTACCAGAAAGTGAATATGCCAGTGTAATTGCCACCTAAAGCAAGAGATAAAACAGTACCAGCATCCATGAAGCCCCCTATTGCTCCTCCCAACTCTAACCTTCCTTCTTCACCAAAAGTAATTATTTTCTGGCTTCTATCATCATAGGCAAATAATTTTGTCTGTTTTTATGAGACTGATGTGCTACCTAGTGCACTAACGAGGCACCCAGTTCTGTCTGCTTTTGATTAAAATGCAAAGGACTCGGAGTTCCCATCGTGGCGCAGTGGTGAACAAATCTGACTAGGAAGCATGAGGTTGCAGGTTCGATCCCTGGCATCACTCATTGGGTTAACAATCCAGTGTTGCCATGAGCTGTGGTGTAGGTTGCAGACCCGGCTCGGATCTGGAGTTGCGGTGGCTGTGGCGTAGGCAGGCAGCTACAGCTCTGATTATACCCCTAGCCTGGGAACCTCCATTTGAGGCGGGTGTGGCCCTAAAATGACAAATGCCAAAAAAATTAAAAAATGAAATGCAAAGGACTCGTTCATGACTTACTTTTCATCTAGCTTCTTTCACTCAACATTACATTTGTGATAGTCACCATGTTGCAGCATATAGCACCCACATTATTCATCACTGTCATGCCTCATACATTCTATATCATTAGATGAATATATCAATTTCTGTATCCAGTCTATTGCTAATGAGAATTTGGATTTCTAGTTTGGTGCTATGAATAATCATGTTAATATGACTATTCTCATACAGATCGTTGGTGCACATACATATTCATTACTGTCAGGTATATTTCTAGCAGTAGAAATGTCTGATTATAGAGTATGTGAATATTACACTTGATTAGATTACTGGCAAAGAGTAATCATCAGTATATGAGAGTACCAAGTGTCTTACTTCATTACCAACACTGAGTATAATTAGTCTTTCCTTTTTTTTCTTTTTAGGGCCGCACCTGCAGCATATGGAAGTTCCCAACGTAAGGGTCGAACCAGAACTGCAGCTTCCAGCCTACACCACAGCCACAGCAATTCAGAATCTGAGCCATGTCTGCAACCTAAACCACAGCTCACAGCAACCCTGACTCCTTAACCCAGTGAGTGAAGCACATCCTTAGGGATGCTAGCTGGGTTCGTTTCTGCTGAGCCACAGTGGGAACTCCTAAATTGAGCCCTTTGATGAGATTCCACATAAGCTTCTTACCCATTTGTACATAAAATCATAGTTGTGCTTATAAAAAAGCATTAAAATGTGAGGGCTACTTAAGTAGAATACTAATGCATGTTTATTACTTACAAGGCTAATTCTACCCCTCCATTCTACATTAAAATTCATCTACTTTCACTTTAGAGTACTGTGGTAACAAAGAGCAAAACTAGAGACCACTCGACTCAAAGAACCTGAGGTTTTTAAGGCAATGTGATGCCCAATGGAATCCCAAGGACACAGACTATACTGTCTTTCAAGCTTGACTGTTACCAGGTTAGCCCGCATCCCACCCTGCACAGCGTTAGAAGACTGTTCTGATGTTAGCAGTCTCAAGACTTCTGTTCTTTCAGATTCACCACTATTTTAACACAATACTTTAGAAGTCTCTCATCATTCTTTATTTTTCAATACTCACACAATTTATATTCAGGAATTTATTTGTGAAGATATGAGGTCACTTAAAATTTATATCCCAGAAATTGAAAACTAAAGTACTACCAAAAGGTCATAAAACACTCGATCAAATAATTCAAGGTATGGCAAAAGAATTATAATTAAATTATCTAGGAAAAGAGAAATTTGTTCAAAAAACTATCAGATAAACATGGAGCCAGCTGTTATCTTCTTCTGATAAGTATCAACTCTCTAAATGAGACAATAAAAGAAAAAATAGAATAGTTTATTTTAAAAGTCCATTTTTTAATAGTTCATCCCATATCTATTTGAATTATAAGATTTATTGTGGTTAATAACAGACCTATAATATGAATGTGTACAATGCATGAAAGGACCGTAAGTTTTAAAAGAATTTTAAAAGATTGTTCACTGATGATCAAAAGGATGGACTGCACTTGATGAGAAAGATAAAATAGAATTTTTCTAATATATTACTTACGCATACTAATTTCCATATGGGGCAATATCACTCTAAAACATAAAATGACAAATGTGCAAAACCAGTGGTATGGGAATTTATCTCCATGGTCATTACTTTCACAGTACTATACAAATGTACATAGTATTTTGATATAATTTATATCACTTCACTCTAAAGGCCATCTGTATGGAATATGTTCACACCATTCATCTTGCTTTATAAAATTAAAAGGTTCAGAAAGGTTAAATGAAAAGTCAAAGCTATGCATATCATACTTGTAATAGGTGAAACTAAAGCCAAGTTTCTTTTCCCCAATTCAAGCGTTCTTTCTATTGAGCAAAGCTGGCTTTCTATTGACAGATGAAAACCAGTGATTATTTGGAAAAAAGATTAGCCTAGGAGTATAGACATTAGTTGCTAAGTTTACAAAGATATTTGACATGATTTACAATAGGTTTTGTTCAGTTATTTTTTTTCTATCTCTGTTTTCTATATTCAATACAGAAATATAACAAAATCACAGATGAATAAGAAGATAACTCATGCCAACTTTGTTTTTTCCAACTACTAAAACTAAAACAGCTGAATTTAATGCAAAGCAAATGCGCTAAGAGGGAGAGCCTTGAGTATAACTGTGACTTGAAAAATCACTGGGGAAGAGTTCCCGTTGTGGCGCAGCAGAAACGAATCCCACTAGGAACCATGAGGTTGCGGGTTTGATCCCTGGCCTCGCTCAGTGGGTTAAGGATCTGCCATTTCTGTGAGCTATGTTGTAGGTAGCAGACACGGCTCGGATCCTGCATTGCTGTGATTGTGGTGGAAGCCGGCAGCTGTAGTTCCAATTTGACCCCTAGCCTGGGAACCTCCATATGCAGCAGGTGCAGCCCTAAAAAGCAAAAAAAAAAAAAAAAATTAAAATAAAAAAAAAAACACTGGGGAGGAAATAAATAGTAAGGCCAACCAATGGCTGAGATTCAAAGGTCACTAAGAGAGAGGTGAGCTTTGCTTGAACTGAACTGAAGTTCTGAATGGATCAGTTGTAGATTTTTAAGTAAGCAGGCCAAATTGAATATACTGGGCAATGTTTATATAACCTGTTATGCCAGCCATCGTTGACGTTTAAACTCTACAGGGAACAGAAGACTCTTTAACATGACAGGGCATTGAATGTGAAATATTTTCCTTTTGAATTCTCCGTGATATTCCCACTGCTAGTTTGTCGTTTGATGCATTAGTTTGTGCAACCTCTGCAGGGAGTGATGTCCCTTCCATCTCAGTGCACACACTGAGTAGCTCCCCTGTGCCCAAACCTTTCATGAGGATAAAGAAATGACTGCAATCACACACACACACACACACACACACACACACACACACACACTGTTCATTAAGCTTTTGCTTAATGAACACCTGTCAGGTGAAGAGAAGGTAGCAAGAGAAATGGTATGTGCTGAAATATATTTATTGATACTCAATTAAATGAAAGAAAACTAGATGCAGTCTAGCTGAGCATACTACTTTATGCTGACTTCTGAGACTGACTTCTCTCCAAAACTTTGTCCACATAAATTGTAAAGCTTGTTGGACATAATCAACTTTCCAATTTCAATAAATATAAGCACAGCTGATTCTGTTTTGACAGCTTCTCAATAAATAATGTTCTTGTAATAACTCCCGCAGTTGGTAAAATAGATACAGGACTTCAAACTCCTGAAATAATTGGTCCCTTTCTTAAACTTTTCATCATTTTTTTTCACCACTGTGATGGCAGAGACCATATCTATCTTATTCGAAATTGTAATCCCTGTGGCTAGTACACTGTAAGTATCCACAAGGAAGGAATACGGATAGTGTACCCATGTCCATAGGGATATGGGTGTGTGACACATTTCAAGGGTTTTCCATGTCATCTACTACTTTTCATATCTCCTTATATTATTTTTTAATTTTTTTATTATAGTTGGTTTTCAATGTTCTGTCAATTTCTACTGTATAGCAAAGTGACCCAGTTATACATTTATATACATTCTTTTTTTTCACATTATCCTCCATCACAAGTAATTAAATATAGTTCCCTGCACCATAAAGTAAGCTCTCTTGTAATAGATTGCAACTCCACATCTCCCTACACTATTTATATTCAATCAACTATAGAACCCAATCGTAATATAACATCTTTATGAAAGCAGCTTCTCGCAACAGTTTAAAAAAAATAAACATAAGTTAATTACCTGTAAAATTATTGATGTCCTTTTCCCCATCATTTAAAGGTGATCTTAGCCATTTAACACCAATTTCCGTCTTTCGGAGAGGCGGCAAGATGGCGGAGGAGTAAGAGGTCGCGCTCTCCCTCTCCCACAAATACATCAAAAAACGCATCTAAATATAAAACAAGTTGGACAAATCATCATCTGAATGCTGATCAATTTAAACCTCCAAAAACTGCAAGAAACCCCTGAAATAACTGGGTAGAACAAGTGAAGAAAAAAAAAAGGTGAGAGAGA